>JAWWMO010000138.1:43783113-43800465 GCA_035047845.1 Dendrocincla fuliginosa
GACCTGGCGCACTTGCAGGGCATCCTGCGGCGGCGGCAGCTGTACTGCCGCACCGGCTTCCACCTGCAGATCCTGCCCGACGGCAGCGTGCGCGGCACCCGCCAGGACCACAGCCTCTTCGGTAGGCGGCGGCGGCGCGGCCCCCGCGGGGGCGGGTGCGGGTCTGTCTGTGCCTGTGTGTACCCGGACGTGAGCAGCCGTGCTCTTCGGAGGCAGCTGTGATGCTGAGGCAGGTGGATGAGCCCTCAGTACCGGCTTCATCCTTTGGCATTAGACCGTGGGATCTGCATCTGCACCCAGGGCAAGGTAGCAAGGGAGGGCAGCGCATCCCATGCGAGTCAGGAGATAGGCACATATTCTTTGCTCAGCCTGTACTGGGGCCCTATAAGCACATGCGTACACAGGCAGGTTTAGTGGAGTGGGAAGAGTCGAGAGTCAGACCGATCCCTTTTGTGTTCACTATTAGTATCGAGCTTCTTGAGTCTTTGTAGAACAGTACAGGTCACGGACTCTGGCATGCTGATCCTTAGGCTGCATTACACTGGTCTGCTTCGCAGGACGGAATGTTGATGCAGAGAAACCTAAAATGCCTCTTTGCTCAAATGCTGAAAATGCTTTCTAGTCAGCTTTCTCTGTCAATAAACCCCAAGGAGGGGAAGACAACACCAAAATGTAAACGTTTCCTGAGATATGAGAGTAAAACCTAAATACTAGTTGTGGGAGCTGGATATCTGAACAAACCTGCTGTTGTCAACTACATGTGAGTTTGGGTGTGTATTGATCTAGCAATCGTAAAAATGTGATTAGACTTTCCTATCATCCTCCCCACAGTCAAAACAATCTACTGGAATGGCTCTTAATTGCTTTTATAACGCATGAATATTTTAAGTAGAAGAGCAGTAGTTAGACAGTTCTTCTAAGAGGGAAGATTTCCTACAGCATGTAAACATGAAATAAATCTTTGCTTTAAAAGAAAAATCAAGTTAGCCCCAGATCTAACATTTACTGAGCTTTTTAGAATTGTACTACCTTTTTTTCTACCGCTATTCTCAGCAAGTTTGTCTGATGTGGTTTCTTTGTGGGTTGTATCACCTGCTTATTATAGTTTTGAAAAAGGCTGGCTTTGAAAATGATATCAGAAAGACAAAATACCTCCACCTCCTTTATGGGAGTTTGTACTTTAGCATCTGAAAAACTAGGGTGATTTATGTGTGATAAGAGTTTTTAATGCTTACTCTTTGTAAAGGATTTATTTTCTTTGCTGTTTGTTAATATAACTAAGAAACCTGCCAAAGTTTAATTGAAATTCAAAACATTTTAAATTATTGCATAGTCTGGGCAGTCCATCTGTCTGAGAGTGGAAATTGTCCTGAAAGCTTAAATAGTTAAGTGGATAAAAAGTCATAATCAAATGCATTATTTAAAACTACTTACCTTAGATTCAGATAATTTTTTTTTAATGTTTTGTGGTTTTGTTGCTGATCAGCAAAATCTTAGGTATGATTCTAGCATGACTTCTTTTTGAGGCTTTGTTTACATTGTTAACAACTTCCAAAAGCCAGTTCACACGTTCCCTTTCTTTCATGTTTTGTATGTACTGTAATCTGTGCTTATCAATTGGCTAAGTATGTTGTCTTATCCTTGCCAAATTCAGGCTTCAAATAGTACCTCATCTCTCAAATACTTTATTTTATTAATATATATTACATTTTTGGGCAAATGTAATATAAATAATGTTATAATCCAAACAGTAGCAAAAAAGCAGCATGCTTCATGTACTTAAAAAGCCTGCACTGAAGAGAGCAAGTTGTGTCAAGAGGTGTGGGCCTATATACTAGATAAGATGTCTGGCAAATACTTGTGTTTGTTTTTTTTTTTCCTGTGGGTAGATTGTGTTATATGAAATTCCCATCTGTACTTTGATTTCCATTCAAATGATCTAATAATGGATGTGTTTTTTAAGGTAATTCTATAGAAGAAGTAAAGTATATTTTCAAGTAATTCAAGCCTATCTTCCAGTGTTTGAGTAGGCCATTTAGCAAACAGTGTACAATCATTATAGATTCCAACAGCATAGTACTGATGGCTTTAGCTTTAGTGCTGAATAAAATCCTTTCCTATTCAACATTAAAAGAAAAGTTTCTTAAATAGTGTAGGATTCACATTCCTAGATGAGTCTTCTCAGACCGCTTTCCTGTGAATGTTGTGTACATATCCACATAGTATTTGAAATTTCAGAGAAACTAGACTACATTTCTTACAAAATGTACATTTTTGGTTGGTGCAACATGAATTAAAGCAATTTTTTTTTTCCCCTCAGGTATCCTTGAATTTATCAGTGTGGCAGTGGGACTGGTCAGTATTAGAGGTGTGGACAGTGGCCTTTACCTTGGAATGAATGAGAAGGGAGAACTCTATGGCTCTGTAAGTATTGCTTTCATGTTAGCTCATACATCTTGAGGTTTTGATTTACTTCTTAACACTATTGAAACACCTTGAGAAACTAGCTGAAGCCATTTCAGCTTTCAAAACACTAAAATCTTTTCCCGTTCAAATGTGTAATAGATTTTTGAAGTATACAGTATAACCTTGGATACTAAAGATTCAGTGGCAAGAGTTTTTCTGTCCTAGATGAGGAGAGCTGAAAAGAAATATTCCTCTTAAATAATGACAAAAATCGATAAATTAAACCAGTTATTGGAACAGTATTTATGTTACATGGTATCTAGTTTTATTTTATCAATTCTGTAAATGTGTCATACTGCATACTGTCTCATCAAATGCAGCTGGAAAAAAAGTTAAAAGGATAGTTATTGACCAAATAACTGACAATTAATACAATACCTGACTAATTTTATATATAGTTTAATGCTCCTATGAAAATGAGCAGGTGGTACTTCCAGGTACTAGCTTTTCAACAAGAGCATTCTTGCAAAGCCTGGGGAAAAGAGCATGATACCATATGGCACAAATAAGTGTGACAGTGTCTTCCATCCTGACTGGAATATTTGTGTTTAAGAATGAAACAGCTATTGCACTCATAACAGTTGATTCACATCTGTTGAATAACTTCAACAAAATATAACTAGATTTTTACAATACTTTCAGGTTAATACCAGTCCTACTTTACTCCTTTCAAGTCTTAAAACATCCTGAGATAAAATATTCTGTTTCTCCACTTTGGGTGTGGTTATTCCAGTTTAAATTGTGAGAAGTGATACCACAAAGAACATATGGAAATACCTTCCTGATCTGTTATGGTCCCTCCACCAAATCTCATTTCTAGAACAGTAGATATCCCAAGACAGAACTCTACATAATATAGTTCCTGTAAATCAGATTAATTTTAATTAAATAATAAATAACCAATGGTTTCTTAGAGTGTTATCTAATTCATGTTTAAATCCAAAACTCTTTACCTACAGGTCCAGGTTTCCAAACTTCTTGTTAGGTCCACATACTCTCCTTGGGTTTGATTTGTTGACAGTTAAATGAACAGTAAGGCTAAACAAAGCCTAAAGCATTTTATTTATATTTCATGTCTTCAGATATCTAAAAACAGCTTAATTTATTTTTCTTTTCTCTTTCTTTCTGCAGGAGAAGCTGACTTCTGAATGCATCTTCAGGGAACAATTTGAGGAAAACTGGTACAACACTTACTCTTCTAATGTGTACAAACATGAAGATTCAGGGCGGCGATACTTTGTAGCACTTAACAAAGATGGTACTCCCAGAGATGGGGCAAGGTCCAAAAGACACCAGAAATTCACACATTTCTTGCCCCGGCCTGTGGATCCTGAAAGAGTTCCAGAACTGTACAAAGATGTGTTAGGATACAGCTGAAGAAGGAGGCAGCTTTGGAAAAAACCCAAACTGGAGCTGTTGCCCTTGCTTTCATGGCAGCGTGAGCATGAGGAACCTGCAGAGGTCTAGCATGTTGGGTGCAAAGAAGCTACTTCATGAAGGGAAGCCTCCATTTTCCAACCTTTGGACTTAGGAGATAAAGCCTTAATGCTGAGAGTGGACAAGCCTCCTTGAAACTTGCCGGGTTGTTTGGTAGCCAGTAACCAGAAGGAATGGTGACTTCTTAATAAATAACAAACTCGTGGCAATTTTGTCTGGATTACCTGTGGTCTGTAGATTAGCAAAGATCTACCTACATCCTATGAATGAGACAACGACTGGAAGAATTAGAGACAAATGGACTGTAAAATGGTAATAAATCCTGAGAACTGTACATGAAGTTTTACTGGCTCCGCTTTAGTGATGGACGTTAGATGTTAATACATCCTAGCCAGAGCTGGAACTTTTCTTCAGGATGGACCTATTTATACATCTGCAGATAGCATATATTTATTTTATATATTTATTTATTAAAGAGTTTATTTTTTACTGGGATATGAAGAGAATACAAGCCCCTAACCCCAATGAGAAATCATTTACAGTGCCAATGATACAGGAATGTAGTGTCATGATACAGAAATGACATTATATTGCAAAGCATCCAAAACCTGAACATTCATACTTCATTGTTTATCAGTTGCAGATAAGTCTATATTTTATGCACATATCATTGCTTTGTAACTGTCCTTATTTGGAAAAGAATGTTTCATTTTCTTTACCAATGAGAGTGCCTTATGGATCTGTATCAAAGTCAAATGCACATTTAAAAAGATAATTAAAAATTATTTAACTTTATTTTGTTTACTGTTATTTTTAAATTGAGAATGTCCTAGCACACTATGTTTAACATTTCAAACCCACAACAATTGTGAAGAGTGTATTGCAGTTACCTTGAAAGAAAAAGTAGCATTAGGTCTTGAAATTTTGATTCAAATCACAATATGCTTGATAGCTTTTTGCCAAAGGGTTCCTACTATCTTTACTAACAGAAAAATAGCTATTCCCTGTATTATTCTTGTGTAGGGTTTTCATCACTATATAAGATGTTTTAATTATATTCCTTATTAATATGTTTAAGGGGAAACAAGTTCAGAATGTGAAGTTTCTGATATTGCTGAATGAAAAGCTTCTGAAAGTGAAGATTGTTTCTCTGCCAAGTACAGAGAAGCCTAAAAAGACAACTCTTGTCTTAATTCCTCATTTAGGGAATATTTTCAGCCTAAGTTTTTCTGTGAAAACTGTCAGGACAGAGATGAGCTGGGTCTCTATGCTACTTCCAGTTATACAACAGGTAGATCATACTAATTTAATTCAGAACTCTCAGTTATGAAGCACAAACTTACATTAACTCCATATTAACTGATGTGAAAGTTTGTTCTCTCTGCAAGAATACTAAGGGTTAATGGCAGACATATATGATTTTGACCTAAACCTGGTGAAACTTGCTCTCAGATGATTTGCCTCCTGCATGGACAGGATCAGCCCAGGAGAAGGACTACAGGTAAGGCAGTTCAGGAGAGGACAGCAGTATCTATACTGTACCAGACACAGTCTCCTGTTTCAGATGCCAATGCTGACAGCAGACTCTAGCTTAAAATAGCTTTTTCATTCAGTTTCATGGAATTATAAGGTTCAAGTACTGCACATGCATCATTTAAATAAAATCAAGGTATTTTCCAGTGTATAGCACACTTGCTAGAACCATTGATGTACCAGAACTTCTTCCAATCTATAGTGAGAAGTGGATGAGCATAGATTACTGATGGACTGTGCACAGTCATTTTACTTTCTGCCAAATAGAAAAGGAATGCAGCTACATAAAAGCATGTTTCAACACTTCATGCCTAGCAATATGTAGCTTACTAAGGTTAAAGGTTTTATTTACATTTTCTAGAAAATGGGGAATGGAAGATCTACAGTGCACTAAAAACAGTTTAGTAAAATAATGTAATGCGCTTCCATTTGACATAAAATAATGATTTTATGGGTGACACTGGTTCCCATTAGTAAAAGATCAATAACTGAAGACAAAAGTGTATGCTTTAAACAGAAAATTTTTTCCTCTGCATCTTCAAAAGTAATTTGTTCCATATAAGTTGTGTAAAAAAGGAGTAGCCGCTGCTCGGGATGTAATTCCCACGCATTTCTGGCAAACGCTCAGTGTTTAAGCCATACCAATAAAAGTTATCTCTCTTTGGATTAGCAGTTTACTGTTAGTCTTCAAAAGTAATTTGAAAGTATCAAGGGCTGTAATCATGCTTATTATTGTTGTGCAACTTTTTCCAAAGATATGATGCATTCCAGGGTCACATCCTTCTTTTTAGTCCTGGTGTATTGCCATTGAAGAAATATATTGAGTTTTCCTATTTCATCTTACTTGCAGCATTTGTTTGCTCTCTGCCAAATTCTGTCCATCATGATCTTCAGATGCATTTAATATTTTTCTAGTTTGAAAATGGTGGATAAGAAAGCAACACCTCAAAACAGCTCTTCTCACAAGTTAGTTGACTAATAGCTTTAGTTTTCAGTTGGATTTTTGTGTGGGGTTTTCACTCCCACTGCAGAAAGCCTGAAAGGATAGAGGGAGAGGTTTGTTCTGTTCAACCAGTAGAATTAAGGATCTAGTTTATCACTCATTTTGTATAACTCTATCAGTGGACTGCTCTTAATACTATGAAGATGGTAATCAGAAGGAGATGACATTGTTCAAGGTTCAGAGGAAATCTCTGAAGGCAGAGAAAATGCCACCTCTTGAAATAAGTCCCTACATGATTGACTTTCTTATTTTTACTTTTTTTTTTCTTCCCCAGGGAAGGAGAACCATTCAAGAAAGTTAAGACAGTTTGTGTAGCAGTTGCAGCCCCGATTTCTGCTTCCCATGAATTCTCCTTGTAGCTGTAAACCCTGGCCCTCTGATCTCAGAGCTGGCTGGAAATGGAGTGCTCCATGCCAGTTCTGTATTTCTTCATATATTTTGGTTTTCGTTGCTCTCATTTCCAAGTTTTGTCAGGAATAACATACTGGCCATACAGATGACTTTCTGAAATCCAGGAGGAACCTTGACTTCTGAGCATATTTGAAGTGAAATTGTTACTACTACTAATCTTTGTGCGCTTGATCAGAATACAGAAGGTAGAATTCTTAACAGTCTTCTGTGGAAGGTTTTCAGTCGTAATAGTTACCAGATACAGGAGAACCCAAAGTTTTGCAGAAGTTTTGACAATCCTGTATGAGTTCTTAGCATTCAGATTCATGTCAGAAAACAGAAAGGTGTAAAGGCTTCTCAGGTGAGACATACTTAACCATGACATCTTTACAAAGCAGTTGTGTGCAAATAGGAGGAGAAAAAAAAACCCTAACAGGGAAGAGGTCAAACAGTTACTTCTATTGCCAGTTGGAGAGATATTAAGTTTCAAACAGAAATTGGTTGGCGGGTTGCCAAAATAACTGTTTCATCTGCAACATGATCAGACACTAGAACCACTCTGGAAGTTTAGGAAAAAAGAAAAAGTACTGGATTAAAGCAGTGGTGACAGTATCTCTCTGTATTTTTAATATAACAAAAAGTGCTATTGGTATTCTCTTATAGCAAGTCTCTGATAAATGTAATTCATGGGGAGAGGAGTAAGAATGTTAGGCAGTCTTTTGACAGTGAGCTTCGTAAAAATGTTCCTGTGGTGGAGTCCTGATTTATATATTTTGTCTAGTTATTGGAAAATTGGATCATAGTTTATTCCCACCTAAGATGCCACAAACTACATACTACTTTCATGGATATCTTGAAAATCCATTTATGAATAGAACCCAACTTAAGTAACACTTGTCTCTCAAATGTAATATTTTAAATATATGCATCTATTCCATCATATTTTTATGAAAGGTGCTTTTCTAATTAGTTACAGGAGTTTGGTAATAACAGTCTCAGTCACTGACTGTTTCAGGGGACATGTTTGTCTATTATTCATGCAAGGTCTTCTGTCCTTCTCAAATTCCAGTGTCTATAAGGTGCCATAGACATGAACATGGGTCTCAGGGAGGGTAGGTTTGGCTTAGAGTGGTTTCGTCTATAGGTTGCTGAGATATCAGAAGGTGATGATAAGCACCTATGCTTACACCAAAGATTTTTTAGTAGTTGATCCCTATCATGCTGAAACTTCTGGATAAAAGCATTAAGTAATAGTAGCTGCCAAGTCATCGATCTCTGCTAATGCTGATTCTATGTCAGCTAGTTTGTTGGAGCCAGAAAATATAATTTTCTTTTCCAGTAGAGATATGGATGGAAGCTTTGTATAAATAGGATGGAAGTGAAATGATAAAAGGGGAATATTCTCAGGACTTCCTGCAAACTCTGAGAAAATTTTCACAACTAATAAGTTTTTCTTACTTGAGAGCCTGCTTATCATGTGGGTTATCAAGTTTTGAACTCCAACCAAAAACTCTTTTTCTTTTCAACTGGACAAAGACTGTGTCTTCATCTCCTAGATTTGACACTGCTTTGGCCATCTACCCTTTCTGAAAACTAGCACGATCCAATGACAGCATGAAAAGTCAGAACTGCATTCTGATCTTTGTTCTGCCTTTTCCTCTAGCTATTCAACCTTGGGCCTATCTATTTAATCTTTATGTCTCAATTTCACCACCTTTAAGGGGACAGTGTGCCTAATTAATCATTGATGCAGAAAAGTCTTAGAAGACATATAATTGTGTAAATTTGTCAAGAGTTTTAACCTGTTCCAGAAGGGGCCTTTTAAAGTGACCTATCCCTTTGGTAACTTTTAACATGAAGATATGAGTGCATGTTTGTAACCTACTATATTCCTGATGTGATTTAGGTCAGGTTTTGATTTTTAAAATGTCAGGTGGTAGCTTTCCTTGTTCAGGAAACTCCTTGCCATGATTCAACAAAGCTATGCTGTCTTGTTGGCTCTCCAATCAAACTTTCACAACTGTAGTATTATCCTTTATGATTTGGTCTAGGGATCTGGATACCTGGATTTTTTTCCTATTGATTTCTTTACAGCTAATCCAAAGAAATGCTTACTCTTGCTTCAGTCTTATTCTTCTTCAAACAAATGAAAAGTAGATTTTTGCTGTGAGAAGTTTGCTTTGATAAACTTTCCTTTGTGAGAATCCAGTATTAAACAGTGACCCAATGGTCAGGAAATGCTATTCTATGCTATTATCTTTATGTCTAATTCTATGCTATTATCTTTATGTATAAACTAGAAATTGTGAACTCTAAGCCCTGTGTGGTAGTACCTGTGTGGCACCTAGTTACACTATTACTACACTACCTGTGTAGTACCTAGTTACTCACAATTAATCTTTTAGGCCATGGTGCCACGGGTATCTTTTCCAAAATTGTAACGTCTCCTGAAGAGAGTTGGGTGCTTGTGATTGCTGAACTCTGTATGTACAAGGTACAGTATGAAATTCTCATTTGACTAGAAATGTCTTATGGCTGTATTCAAGTACCATTGCAAGCACCACATTACATTTGATTTATTACTAAAAATTGAGTCTAAGATACCCTCATTTATGTAGTGGTTGTGGTTTTGTGGCTTGTAACCTCAGTTAACTCCTCAAGCTTACTGTAATGAGGAGGTAAATTCTTTTATCTAGGAATGTGTCTGCTAATCTTAACTATGTAAAGTGTTCTCCATTCTGTGATGGTGCTGGGCAAACAACTGCAATAAGACTTTTCTGTAGGTTTTCTTCATGACATATACACCTCAAAAAGCTCAAGTCATCTAATCCTAGCTTATTAGTAGTGTTTGTCTCAAGCTGTTCTATCTGCTCTCACCTTCTTTATGTCACTGTTCAAGATGCATTTCCTATCCCTGAGCATCTCTGAAATGGATCTCTTGCAGTTCAGCAATGCTTTTTCAAAAACTCTCTCAGGAGAGCAAAAACGAGGTATATCTCATAACCAGGTATTGTGTTTGCTGCCTTTGGCAATTAGTGTATTTGGGATCCAAATGCAAAACTGTCTTGGCTGTGCAGTGTAGTAGCCCTTACTACCTTTGCATATTTAGGCATCCCCTTGACAGTGTTTCAAATGAAAAGGTGACAGATGATGAATGGCACATAGGACTCTCACATGTTTTCATATTAAAAAAAGAGGTACTATTGTTTCAAAACAGCGAAACTCTTTTATCTCATGAAGAAACTTCAATAGTTCTATGAAAAGTTTGGTTGCTTAAAAAGTTGGTGAGTGTGCCCATATGGTTTCATATGATTCTTTTATGATGCTGGCCAGCGATGATGAAATTAGCATGTTTTGATCTATGTACGAGTTGTTCATAAAGAACTTGAAAGGAGTAGTTAGGAAAATCCAAGTGCTGAAACATTTAAGATATACTTTCTGGTCTCACTTTTGTGTGATTGTCAGCCAGGGACTATCATGATCATGGTAGCTTGCCAATTGCCTGCCATAGTAATAATATTTATTACTGTAGTGGGGATTTCCTATCAGAGATCTGAAGACAGGCTTTTATACATTGCTTCTCCTAGGTAACCTATTCAAATCAGCAGAAGAGATCTGATACGAAGGGAAAATAATGAAAAGATATATATTTTTGATCTTGGGGTTTATTTGAACTTCATTTTTTGTGTTCGGGTTTTCCTTCACATAGCTGATTAAAAAGAGTGAAGGAAATTGGCTGATGTTCTGCTTTTCTATACAAAATTCATAGCTGTTTAGTGATATTGAAATTAATGTATTTTGCTACTGACTTATGACGTATAACATTTTTTTTCCCATGCTACTACAAAGTAGAGATATATAGTTTCACAGGAAATTTATCTCTTTTAAGTCTGTAGGAAATATATGGGAATACTCATCTAATCAAATCATAACTGGCTAACATTTCTGTTTCTCTTTTCCTAAGACAGAAATAGACAGTGTTGTAAAGCACTGAAAATGACAGGATGAGGTTAATACATTGTGAACAATTCCCAGTCCCATGTCCTTGACTATTTGCAGAAACTATGCTCTCTATGCAGTTAATTCCCTCCAAAAGTTGATCGGTCAGTCATCAATTTTTCTTCTGTGTCCCCAACCTCCTCTCTTCCTTTCACAAGTACATTCACCTTGATGAGCAAATTGCGGTCTTCCTAATTACCCATTTTACCTACTTTTAGAAACTATAGCCTGAGTTTATTTTCCACCATCTCCTCTTTCATTGGAGAGACTTGGACTTTTCCAATAAAGGCTGGACCCCTGTGCTTTCATTATTTAGTGTTCACTGTCAGCGACAGCTCTGGATTTTGAACAGCTGCCCCTGCTTTTACAAAGGGGCATATGCTCCTGCTCCCGAGGAAAGCGTTGCCTTACCTCTCAAGGCATGCCAAACCCTCACCCAGTGTGGCTGCCTTAGCCTGCAGCACCAATACTGGTGTTTCTGTGCAAAGTGATGCAGCTGAGGGAGATGAAGGAGCAAGGCTACAAAGCACAGAGTGCCTGAGTACAGGCAATGTGCTGAGGGCTGTGAGGGGCAGCAAAGGTGTGTGTGCAGTGAGGGGAGGCAACAGCAGCCAGAGATCAAACTCCTCTGCTAGCATTTAGCCCTTGGTTATATAGCTGGAAAGCAGGACCAGAAACTGTCTAGTCTGACACAGGTCTCATTGGTTGTCTATCCTTAAAAGGCAGGTGATTCTTTTTCTTTTAAAAACATTCACTAGAATGTTCACCTTCCATATTCTCTGAACCACAACACCCAAGGACTCTTGTGATACAACTTTTCATATCTATAAAATTTCTGATTTTATTTTCCAGTTAAAGAGTCACAAAAGTGATTACTGGCAAACATGCTTATTTTCTCACACTCTGCAAACTACACAGGGAACACAAGTTTAGTTGATAGGGAATTCAGATTATTATTTTATTTTGAAACATGAATATATTCATAAAAAAGAATGGGAGAATATTATGTTTCAAATCTTGGTTAATATCTCATTGTGTCCAATGAAAAGGTACACATAGGTATTTCAGCAGGAAGGCAGGATAGGACATACCGTAGAGCCATTAGTGAGAGCTTCAGCTTTACTGGGAACCTTAACCACCTATGGTGCCTCCTAGAAAAGTCATAGAACATGATCTGCAGTATCTGTTTCCTGTAATCATCATCATCATCATCATTATCACCATCATCCTGGCTTTCATTTTTTTTTAAAGACATCAGTTTAAAAGTTACATTTCTGCTTGCCAGATTAAAGCTGACATGGAAAAAATATAATGCCTAGCCCTGTAGATTGGACAAAACAGGAAAATATTGGAAAAGAATATTTTTTCATATGCTATAATTACTAAGATAACTATTTTCTTTGACCGTGTTTTTTCCTTCTATTTTTAGTAGACAAGTCATCACATTATGGATAGTCTTCCTGCACCCAGAGGGGCAATGATAATGTCAATTTTCTGCTTTCTAATTTCCTGGAACCTAGTAACTTGCCAATAAAGTGAAGCAGAAAATTAAATTAAGAGAATCCTATATTTTTAATGAAGTTTGAAAAGAAAAGTGATGGGCAAGTAATCATGCCATTTAAATACAGCAAAAACCAAGACAAGGCACAAAAGAAGTATTTCTATAAGAGACACAAACTTATGGCCAAATCTGTGATATGCTTGTACTGGTGCACATCACTGGTAAATATATTAAAAAAACAAAACAAAACAAAAACAAAAAAAGAAGAAGAAAACCTGCTCATTTCACACAGATGGGAAAATCCAATCAGTTCTGATAAGGTGCAAAAGTAACAAGTAGCCTGAGGTAGGGCTTTGCAACACATCTGCTGTAATTTTGTACCCTCAGAACTCTTACCTTTCACAGAAATGCATTTCCAGCCTTCAGGGCAAATGCCAGTAAAGGACATGGCATTTTGATAATATGTCTCTCTAGAGGACTAGGTGGAATTCTAAAGAATCAGAGATTCTTAAAATGCTTGTCACATCAGACATTACTTGAAAAGTAATCCCTCAGAGAATATTGTGAGACTAAAGCAGTCCACTTTAGCACACTGCCTGAGACTTTGAGACTTCTGTATATGGAAGGACAAGACAACATTAAGGAGGGTGCTCTCTCTTATCGGTCACCTACAGGACTGGTCCTGTAACCTTGAAAAGTACAATCAAAAGGAACAGTACATCAGTAACACTGTTGTATAATGTACACTGTAAAAACCGAGAGAAATATAAACTCATTTTTTAAACTGGGAATTATTTTTTCCCAGTAAATGTTCTGCTGCTGTCAGAGCAATGGATGATAAATAAGTGCTGAAGAGCTAGTGTAGTTTCTTTGCTATAATTTCCCTCCAGTAAGACTGAAACTCTATTTAATTACCAAAAAGTCTAAAAGTATAGATCTGCATGCATGGAATGATGAATGACTCAAAATGCTGACCACACCTTGTAGGTGGAAACTGTGTTTGTATGTTTTAGTGACAGAATTTATTCTCGGGGAAAAAAAATATCATCTGCAGCATGGGGCACTGGAGAACAACCTGTATCATGGGGAGAAACATACACATAGCAGAATAACTTTTATTAGTAATTTTCCCTATGAACAATGGTGCCAGGTCAGAGTAGAGGGTCTGTCAGTCAAGCTCAGTTTCCTATATAATGGCCAATGCTAGATGTGAAGGACAGAAGACAGGACAAAGAGAAGCATATAGTGTTATTTCCCCAGTACAATTCTTTCATCCTCCATCTTCTTGCTTTACTTCATGATCAATCATATCAACTGCTTTGTTGTTACCTTTCTTAGATTTGGTGTCCATTAATGCAGAACTTCCTTTTTCATTTTTAATACTCCTTTCTGCTTGATAGATATATCAAGGGAGGAAAGGAGTATAAAGAAACTAGTAAAGAAATAAAGCTGTCAGATATGCTTTCAGTTCCAGAAGAATAAGATTTTCTGAAAATTAACATAGCAGGTCTTTGCACTATGGATTCAGTTTTTAGTGTAGGAGGGAGGCTGTGATACAAGGAAAATAATTCTCTCATTGTTCTTGGCCTTGTGAAGAACAAGGCTGCTTTACAACAATCTGTTAAAGCAGTTTCAAACTTTTATCTGGAGCTGACTTGATTTTTAGCTGCCCTAAAGATCAAAAAGATACAAAGATTGTTCAAAATCATCGGTCCTCTCATTCCATTGATTTCTGCAACAGAGGTTTCTTGAATAGAACCTAGAAGTTAAAAATGAAAGCAAATAATATGCTATTTATTAGAAGTATAACTTTTTGGCAAGAAGAATATATTGATTCACTTATTAAATTTAGCATCTAATTTTAAAATACATTCCCAGATATAAGATTTGAAGATTCCAAAATGTAAAAATAAATTTGTTTTTGGAAAAAGATTGTTTTATCACCTAGCATAAAATCATCTGCTTTTCTTGGTGATTATGAAACACATAAGTATAAAAGAATAAAAAATTTGTTCTGAATGTTACACTGCCATCTAATGAAATAACTGTAAATTACATTTCACTACTTCGTCATCTGTTTTTGGAAGTAGATGGTATGGGATAAAAGTTCATTACTAATAGCATTTATAGTCATAAGAAAACAGTACCTTTATTAATTAGCTATTTATTAATATGACAAACCAATACTAGTTTTTCATATTAATAATTAATGCTATTAGTAATTGTTATAATTTTAAAAGAATTAGCTGATGATATGGCAAGCAGCTGTAAAAGCTCATTTTACAGATGATACTTAAATAAAACTCAGAACTAAGTAAATACAGTAAAAAAGGTTTTCTCTGAAGACATGAAAACTCCAAATTAAATGAAATTTCATTTCATATGTCATAATAGACTTTTTTTTTCTGTGAGTCATGTAATCCTAAACAGAGTATTTACAGTGCCAGAGGTTGGTTTCACCAACTAGGGCACATAAGTTCCTAAAGGAGTTTTGGGAATGGAGATACAGGGAGCAATGGCCATAGGCTCTGTTTGCAGACATGCAATGTGGTTCTTGAATGAACTTGAAAAGTCACTAAGGGAAAATCCTGCCCCACATCTGTCTGCATAAAAGTACTCAAACACAGCAGCACTGCTATTTGGATGTGAAGCAGGATAAGGGGATCCCCTGAGGGTTCATAGTGCTTCATTTCTGGGACTGTTGGAGACCAGCTGGGATCCAGCTCTGTTTGGGTTTCCCCCATACTGGTGATTCTGGGGGTCTTAGGGAGCTCCTAAGTAGCTTTCTGGCAGCTCTGGGTGTAGGGCTGAGTGTCTCAGAATGGGAAGATGGTGCATGAGTGCACTCTGCACTGTGCTGTGGACTTATGACAAGGGGGCTTCCAGTCTGAGTTTGATTTTTAATTACAAACTCAATTAAAAATAACCCTACTCTTGGTCCACTTTCAACGGTGGCGACGCTAATTGGAAATAACCTTATTAGTTGTCATGTTTGTGCAACAAACCCCACTGTGAAGAACAGCGACAGATGTCAAAACACTTCACTCTAGACAAATAAACAACATTGCTGATATGTCTATTAATTCACTACTGTGTGTTTTACTGCAGAGCATAACCATTAGTATTTATTTTACAGTCTCTGTTGGTATTATGCTAACCTGGCTAAATCTAGTAGGCTATGCCATAGTAATAAAGACGTTAATTTTTCACCAGTGTTCCTTGGGTCATCCTGTAGCTGAAACTTGACCTAACAAAAGAGGAAAAGGCAGATACACTTGCAAGTAGTATAGTCTCACCAATCACCAAGTCTGAGATCTGGCTTCTTCAGTGAATAAGAGCATCTTGTTGATTTTATGGAACATCAGGATCTTCACACAGGGAAGATCAAAAGGCTGCATTATGTTTCAATACATAACTTTATGGGACAGATGGAATCCACTCAGAGAGACCCATGACACTCAGGGATAGATTATCAAAAGTTTCAGACACTAGAACCTATTAGTGTGTTCAAACCTTCATTCCAACACTGTCAACACTTTTAAGCTCTGTTTAAAGCATCCGTATACAATTTAACTACTGCAAAAGTTCAAATGGAGGTTAAAAGGATGGGCTAAAGGATGTGGCAAATCAAAAGAAATTTTGGGTTGCATTTCCTTTGTTTCCACACAGATATTTTGTGTTAACTTTTGGATATAATTTTGTGTAACAAGGGAGGAATGAATATTCTTGTGAAGCATACCAGAACTTGAAACATTTTTGGTCAGGTCATAAACATTAAAATGCTACATGTCCTTGCCTCAGATCTTGGAGAATGAAAACCACTTTTTGCTCTGCCACTGTTGAAAACATTCCAGGAGTTTCCATTAAGTAAACCAAATACACTCAGGAAGAAAGGAAGATTGAACTCATCCCTTTAATAGCAATCTCATTAGATTTTGTAAATTCCCATATTTGCTGGATAATGGATTCTAGTGCCCTGCTAAACTTATCTTTTTTTGAGGGAGATTCTATCTGGGATTTCTGCTTTGTTTCTAGATGTGCCAGACTCTGTGCTCTGGAGTTACCCTTCAGCGGTTTTTAACTCTGAACATTTACTTCCTTGACCATGGTGACAGGTCTTATAAGTAGATGGTTTTGCTCTGCTACCCTTTCAAACCTTATCAAAGATCTTATACTGCAGCTTCTTTAAGTACTGTAACCTAAGGGCCCCCTTTTCAAATCTCCAACATTGTGCAGATTCTGATTTTTTGGAGAAGACATGCAAAGTTGAAGTTGGGTATTTTCCTCTACCTAGAACAAGAATACAGAAATCTAGACCACGTAACAACAAGGGCTTTCAGCCTCAGATTCCTCATCACTTTTCATAGAATCACAGAATCACAGAATACGCGTAGCTGGAAGGGATCCACAAGGATTATTGAGTCCAGCTCCTGACCCTGCACAGTATCATCCCCAAGAGTCGCACCATGTGCTCAGAGAATCATTCAAATGCTTCTTGTACTCCATCAGGTTTAGTGCTGTGACCACTGCCCTGGGGAGCCTGTTCCAGTGCCCAGCCACCCTCTGGGTGAAGAACCATTTTCTAATATCCAACCGCAACCTGCCCTGACACAACTTCAAGCCGTTTCTCCAGGTCCTGTCACTGGTCACCACAGAGAAGAGATCAGTGCCTGCCCCTCTTCTTCCCCTCACAAGGAGGTTGTAACTGCAATGAGGTCTCCCCTCAGTCTCCTCTTCTCCAGGCTGAACAGACCAAGGGCCCTCAGTTGCTCCTCATACAGACCTCAAGGCCCTTCACCATCTTCATTGCCCTCCTTTGGACACTCTCTAACAGCTTAATATTGTTCAGATATTGCAGTGCCCAAAACTGCACACAATATTCAAGGTGAGGCTGCCCCAGTGCAGAGCAGAGTGGGACAATCCCCTCCCTCGCCCAGCTGGCGATACTTTGCCTGATGCCCCCCAGGACAGGGTTGGCCCTCCTGGCTGCCAGGGCACTGCTGACTCATATTCAACTTGCCAT
>JAWWMO010000138.1:43800565-43831660 GCA_035047845.1 Dendrocincla fuliginosa
CCAGGACAGGGTTGGCCCTCCTGGCTGCCAGGGCACTGCTGACTCATATTCAACTTGCCATTGAACAGGACCCCAGGTCCCTTTCTGTGGCACTGCTTTCCACATCTCATTCCCCAGTCTGTATGTACATACATCCAGGGTTACCCCATTCCAGACGCAGAATCCAGCACTATCCCTTGTTGAACTTCATGTAGTTGGTGATTTCCCAGTCCTCTGACTTGTCAGGGTCTCTCTGCAGGGCCTCACTGCCTCTGAGGGAGTCAACAGCTCCTCCCAGTTTTGTGTCATCTGCAAACTTGCTCTGTATCCCTTCCAGTCCTGTGTCCAAGTCATTGATGAAGATGTTTAAGAGCACAGAGCCCAAGATGGAGCCCTGTGGAACTCCACTAGTGACAGGTCACCAGTCTGATGTCACCCCTTTTGTTATTACCCTCTGTGCTTGACCTGTGAGCCAATTGCTCACCCACCGCACTACATGATGTGTTTACTTTTGAACACTCTTGAAGCCCTATTTAGAGACCTGCCATTTTCTGGTCTTCATTCAAATGGCTTCTTTTATGGAACAGTTAACCTTTCTCAAATTGCTATTGAGAAACCTTCTGTATTTAGGACTTTCTGTGAATTGATTTCTGCCCCCTATGAAGTGATGTCATTGCCAGGGTATTAATTTCTTAATTTATTCCCCTTTGGGGTTCAGGTTTGAAAAGTAACTTACCTTAAATGATAGCCAGCTCTTCATCTAATTGAAGCGTCATATGAACAAATAAAGGTTTAAGAGCTCTTGTTAAGTAGTTCTGTAGATTTTTTTTTTCACATGGAAGCAAAGACGAAAAAAACAAATGTTTCACCTTCAGACCAAGTGGAGTTCCTGGTACTAGTTGGGATCACCTATTTTTAAATGTGAAGAATTTCTGCTAATGCTTCCAACAAAATCACAGCTCCTGCTACTTCTTCATTGGTGCAATCATTCCTTACTATAACTTAGGTGTGGGGAAAATGCATAGATTGCACAGCTGTCATTATACTTCCAGTCTACCCTTTCCACCTAATCGATTCCACCCCTTCCACCTTGACTGACTGCTCTAAGAACTATCTTCCATATGCAGTATCTCATGCTATGCCAGTACACAGTTATAGGTTTTGAATTTATTTAGAAACTTCGAAGCAATAATGGAAGACACTAGAAGATATATTCTGCATGGAACGGTGAAGGAAGCAGAAAGCAGCACCACCTAAAATGACGCATTAGCTGCACTTGAACAAGTTTCCACAGTTAGGCAAACTGCTTTTATCTAGAATGGCAATTACCCTGTGTGGATTATGATAAAGGTGACTGAGACCTGAATAATGTGAACCTCATTCTTAGCAGTAATTACAAAAGGAGAGAAACTGTCGAATATTCTTCTTTTTGAAGGACTGAAGAATAATGGAATGTAAGAACTGCTACAACACTGGCCCTTGTTTGTTTGTTCATGATATAAGCCCTCTGCGCTCCAGCAAGAATACTCAGTGCTTATGGACTGCTTATGGCCAAAGCAGACCCAGTAGATACTTGGGCTCAGCTTTGACTGGATGATCTTTATTCATGTCACTGCAAACCCTCTGAAAAACAGGGAGAATAATTAGACCACTCATGGGTTTTTTTAGCATATGCCTGGTCAGATGTAAGTGTGATTATACAAACATTTTGCTAAACACAGAAAACAGTTCCAAGCAGCCTGTATGATTTTTTTCCCATAAGTTTGTAGCAATAAATTATCCTTTCCAGTCTTATTAGAAGTCTGTCAGGAAAAATAGCCTTTTAATTAAAATAAAATAGTAATTTGATACATTTTGACAGGAAGGCAGAATGTAATCTCTATTTTAAAACTGCTTTAACATCACTTTGATTGCACCATTCTATTAGAATCCTCTCCTATTTTCACTAAGGAATTTGAGAATGAAGAGGAAAGGGTTAAAAACTACACTATCAAGCAGGTGTGTTGTTAGCAAAGGCTTTAGCTTACTTCTTGGCCCTCACACAGTGCAGGTGTTCACATCAGCATTTTCATCCTGTTTGATATCTAGGCTTTTGTGTTTGTCATCTGGGGACTTTTACACTGTATCGGTAGGAAAGCCCCCCATTGCTTTGTTGTCTCGGCTGAATAGGATAAAACAGAATTTATTTCTCATTGGTCTTAAGTTTAAAAAGACTAGCACAGCTATGTCTGTCAATTTAAGAGGTGAAGGGTTTTTTTAACTTGATCATTTATGTTATTGTAGATCATCCCCTGCAAAACAACAACAACAACCACTGAGAGGTAAAGAACAGAAAGTTGACAATTAAGGAAATCGGCAATTAGTAATCAGAAAAATGTATCAGAATTACATTCATTTAATGTCTCAACTTACAAGACTGATAGATGTGCTGGAAAAATGAAGAACATTTCTACTTTATGATAAAAAAAATCATTTTTAATTGAATTATGTATCTGATATTCCAGAAAAAAAAATAATGAAAGATATAAAATCTCATGGAACTTTGAAATCCTTTACATATGCAAAAGACATTTTATATGTCTTTATATGAAAATTTAAATAATCATATTCCTTTGGATCAGCTGAGGTTATGTGCCTTCAATGCCAAGAGAATCTGCACAGTAAATTCTTTTCCCATTTAAGAAAATCTAAAGACATACAAAGCTTACTATTTCCTCTTTCTGCACTAACTTCTGTAAAAGTGATGAACAAAGTATAATAAGGCCTTCTGAATAATTATAAAACTTATTCAGCCCCTTCCTATTAAGAGTGTGGAACTAATTTTGAATAGTTGGTCTCATGCAGTTGTTCACAACTGACTTTATTTTGCTTAGAGACCATTCAGGGTAGTTTAAGACATATTTACTTTCCCTCAGGGACTTCCCTGAAATTGCTTGAACTAACCACTCTGGTAATTAGAACTGTTAAAAAGAAAATACAATCCCTTCCACTTGTTCCTAAACTAATTTCTACAAAAATTTTCTAATTGGTATTACAGTTATTGGCTTGGTTTGAAAGGGGTATTCAGGGCAGCATCCTGGTATTCCTGGATGACATAGCAGTGTGGAAAGTGACACTATGAGTAAAGATGTCAGTCTGCCTCTGTGATAACTAGGGAATCCTCTTTTTCCGAGTAATTTCCAGGTAGCTGATTAACTTTGACCTTGGACATACATCAGTAATGCTTCAAATTACCACTAAGCAGTAATTACACTTATACATATAAAGCATATATAATACAAATAACATTATATTTTATTAGCATACCCATATTTTATCAGCAAGAAGAGAACAGTGATATTTTGTGGACAGTTATTCTATTCTTAAGTATGCAGGTATATTCCCCTTCTTGAATCTCATTTAATTCTTGTAATAACATAGAACAAAATTTTGGAACTATTCCACACAACTGGTTTGGCTTCTTAACTCATCAAATGCTGTTTCAAATACATGCAAAGATAATATGCTGATGCTTTTAATGATAATAGACCAGAAAATTGTGGCATCAGTGTGTTTCTAAGCTGTTACTGCAAAACACAGAAAGATATTCTTTTGTGAGGTCATGTTCTATAATTTCCCTTCTGTGTCACTGAGCTGAATTGAAAACTATGTCATATATCGTACTGCAAATCTATAAAGCAATGCATTTGCTACTTGAAAAACAATTCTATGGTCTTGACAAATCATCACATCAAAATTTACTGTGTATGTGGAAGATTTTATCAGCTGTGTCATAAGCTCAAAGTACTTAGAGGGGTTAAACTTGACTTTCTATCATTTTACAGGGGTGTTTACTGCATTAGCTCAACATGCCAATACTTGGGTTGTACATGGAAAGAGAGTAAATTTTATTTATGATTCAATTCCCATGAATCTTTTTAGAAATTACTGTAATTCTGTGTTTTCATGACACAGCTTAAGTGAAGATGCATTTTATCATCATGTCAATGACACTGAAAGGATCACTCCTTAAACCAGAGAAATTAATACATCAGAGCCTGCCTAGAACCCATCCAGATGTCACTGGTACTTCATTATTCATTTTGGTAATGCTAACCAGCTGCCAGTTTAATATTTGACATAAGAGTCCATTTGGGAATCCTCCTTCTCCTCAGATAATCAGGCAAGTTGAACAATTGTTCTGTATTAGCAAACTGGTTTATTGCCCTGTGAAATCTAAACTGAAAGTTGCAAATGTTGTGCTTCGAATCACTTTCATGTCTGAACATGATTGATGCAGAATGGCTTCATTAACTTTCAGTAAAGTGCATTAGAAAAAAATTTAAGACTGAGTTTGGGTGCTGAAAGGGAAGTACTCTTTGGCTTACTGTTAGAGCAGACCTGGTTTCTGTGTTGCTAGACATAATTTTTATTAGACTAATATTTTCATTAGACTATTTTTAATTTTTTTTATTAAGCTATTTTTATTAGACTAATAATTAACTATTTGCAAGATTATTTGGGGGGAAAAATTCAAAAATATTAACTCCTTTTGATCATGAGCATTAAGGAACACTTTCTGAAAAGCTGAAGTAGATAAGCAACTAGGAAGAAAGACATTCTAGATTTAAAGACTGGGGGAAATTCAATATCTGAAAATAATAGGAAATTCAGGGTTGAAAGACAGCAGAAAGCAAAACTTGTGTAGTTTCAGAATTGATCTGAGGCTTACTAATATAATCCTCATCTTATTCATGTAGCAAAAAAATTAAAATACACCAATAATAATTTTTAAACATTGCTTCTTCAAAAAGAAAATCTCAAAGAATGGGAAATGTTTCACTTAGGAAGGCTCTCTGAGGTATTCAAATGTATGGTTATCATGACCTAATCCTCAAAATCTACTTTCTTCCTTCTCACTTCCCCCAGCAATATCATAAATTCAGTCATAAACTGTAAAATTACTTTATTCACAATCCATAAAAATTCATCTCACAAGTGCTGAGGAAAATGTATTTAAAAAAGGCAGATTAAGGCTTTTAGTTATGGTGCCTGGAAGTGAAAGTGGCTGCTGCAGTTTGTTTTCAGGATGTCAGGAAAACATATATTCAAAAAAACAGGGAATATAATTCTCTTTGTACAAGTACTCAAGATGACGCATAAACCAGCTCTGAGTAACTGCAGATGAGACCTTCTCACCCCCTCCCCATTCCTCATGCCCATTGCATATACATATTCCCACATCTTCAATATGTTGTGTGATCTGGTAGATAATAACCTGAGTTGAGGGTTTAGATATGAAATCACAGATAGTTAATCTGGTTTTGATAAGTATGGCATTGAAGCTAAAATATTCAAGGGACACTGAATGTGTCCAAGTGTTTTTCCACATTATAGGTTGCCTAGAAGTAAGGTAATGAAATTCAATCTAATGCAATTTCTGTTTAACAAAGCTAATAGTAAGAACATACCATGAAGAACTACTTGCCTTTATATGTGTGTATTCCAAGAGGGAAAACTCCATTTTCTGGCTTTGCAAAAGACGATCACTCTTCTTTTTTTGACAGCTGCCATGATGCTATGCAAATCTGTGAGACATTATTTATGGCTACCAATCCTACAAGAGGAGTTAATTATTTAAAAGAAATTAAGAGGTAGAGGAAAGCTACACTGTTACTAAAGGTTTAATGAAGACAAGACAGCAAATAGTATTTGTTTTAAAATTCCACCAAACAAATTATTTTGATCCAGCATGCTAAACGAAGAATGTAACTAGTTTTCCCAAAGCCAAGATGAGCTGTTAGGACAGGAAATTAATTTTCTGCCTTTCTGACAAGGTGTTGGTGTTGTGGTCATTGATGCAAAATCTGGGGCATACTAGATGATCTGCCTAAGCCAGGTTTGACTTGGTTCAGGTGTAGAAATATCATTCCATTTCATCAAACTGGCCAAAGCATGCAAATATTTTAGGCTTTATGTGTTTGACATTTCTGCAAGTTAATAAATATCCAACTTGACCTACAGCTAGAAGCACACAGTCTGTTATAAAGTCCCTTAGGAGAAATATACCCATTCACCTTTCATAAGGAATCAGTCTGAAAGAATGAACTCAAATGCTTCAGCCTTCTGTCTCACAAGGTAGTAGCAGCATTTATGAGTTAGTTGATGGAATCCTAAACCTGGACTAACATTTGCACTGAGCTCCAGAGTTAAAACAGTGTAACAGCTGTGGAGTTGTCTGAATCGATAGGGTGCCTCAGCAAGAAAGGAGGATAACTGGCTCAGGAAAAAAAATCACTGTGAGGGTGGTGAGGCACTGGAACAAGCTGCTCAGAGAACTTGTGGATGCCCCATCCCTGGAAGTGTTCAAGGCCAGGTTGAATGAGTGACCTGGTCTAGTGAAAGTTGAACCTGCCCACAGCAAGAGGGTTGAAGCTAAATAATCTTTAAGGTCTCTTCCAACCCAGGCTGTTCCATGATTCTATGATTTTTAAGATGAAGAGTTCATCCCCTATAAGTAGTAGGGTATCGCTTATGCTATTGAAACAAGAAAGATAGTGAGGGTGATGAGAATTATAGCTAGTTTTAGACTTTGTTAGAGAATAAAATTCTCTTCTTATTTTCAACATGAGTGAAGCTTAAATTTATATTCAGAAGGAATCCAGTTTTGATTAATTATGAAGAAGCATTAATTATGAATTGAGGAATTATAAATTATGAAGAATCATTAATTATGGAGTACTAAAATAGTGTTTTAATTAAGTTTTTGCAGAGTGAGGTGCAACATCTATGTTTTCTTGACATCAGTCAAATAATTGTACTTGGATTTTCAGTATGTATATTATGTCTTGGTTCAAGAGCTACTTCAATGCCAGTAATCAACTGGTGCAGATGGATTGGAAGAAAAGAATTTTCCCTAGATTTCCCTGTGTATTCATGATAAAGATGACACTGGCAAAGTATACGAAAGCCAAGAAAATGCTCAGAAATTTCTCCATTGGACTGAGAAGATCAAAGAGAAAATGGTAAGAAAACAGAGATGGTAAAGGGGATTTGATAGAACTTCTCCTTGCTAAGAATGCTGGTGAGCAGCAGGTTTCACAGTGATTTATGGCCTGCTGTATTTTACAATTCTGTCCTCAATCATCATGGACAAGATAAACACATGCAACATGTGAGTGCAATATGAATGAAGCAGTGGCAGGTGACTTCAGCTATACATGGGTGTTCTGTACCAATCTTTTTTTTGTGGAATAATATTATTTTGTCTTTTTAATTGCATAACTAAACAGTTTTTGCCTACAATGCTAATATAAACTTCAATAATTAACCCCCCCCAACATTTCTCTTTGCTATCCTTATATAAAATTTACAAAAGCTTCTTTATTCTAATATGACAGTTGAAATAGTAGGTCTAAAATTTGAAAAGTCAGATAAAAAGAACAGACAGGAATGAAAATTTCCTGCTCAACCTTATTTCATTCCCTTGTGCATGTACGTTATGATGTAGTCTTTAATTACACAGTCACACACAGTTTTTCGCCCAGCAGACCTCTGGCTTATAGAGTGAGTAATAGTTAGCCAATATTTCTTTTTATCTTGTTCCCTCTCTATTAGCCTCAGGCCTTATTTATGTTACATCATCCAAAGACTCTTATCACATCAGCTAATTGCTTCATGGCTGCTCCTAAACCCGTCTTTATCTTCCCTTTGAAAGTGTATTATCACTGTCCTGTTTTAGCAGCTCTGGAACTGAAGCATGAAGAGATTAGGGACAAATTTAATGTGTCTATTTCTGGGTGCCAAAAATGAGACAAGAAGAATGATTCTTTTACGAATACTCGAGTTTTTGAAAGCAATAAATTGCACTGCTCACTACCTTTATTTTCAATCTATGAAAACTATTAGATGTCTCATAAAGATTTTTCATTGGGTATCTAAATGTATCATAGAAAACTTCAGTGCATTCAACTTCAGCAGTGTTCTTCCTTTTCCTGAAATCCCACCACTTTTAGTTCACACTTTCTCATACTTTAAAAAAGACATTCGTTTTTCCCCATGTTCCTCCTCTCTATGTCTTTCCCAGCATCTTGGTTCCTCTGCATCTTTCTGAGCTCCAGATATTTGTGTTTTCTGTAGCCTCTTCTATAGACCCTTGTGTTTCCCTAACTCTGCAACTCCTCCCTCACTTTTCTCTTTCTGCAAGCTTGCAAGCTGTCTCTCCACACTTGCCACTCTTCTGCGTTCAGGACAGGTAGTTTCCTTTTCTTTTGCACTGTGTGGGAGCCAGCTAAAAGGTACTTGAGGACAGGAGAAATGGACGATTTGCTTTCAGCTCCAGGGTCCTGTGTCATATAATTTAGCAATTAGACAAAGCAATCATAAAGAAGTCCTGTTACAGCCTTGCATCTCTGGGCAACAGTATGCTCAGTACAGGTGGAATCATGGAAATCTTGACTGACCAGGTGTGAATGGAAGTCTTTGAAAGGCTTATAGTTCAGCTACTATAAAGGGAATTTCTCAGAGACAGAAAGTAGTGCATGTTACATCAGGGACACTGCCTAATATTTCTGCACCTGATGATACAAGAATGGAGATTTTTAATGGTAGATTTTTTAAGTGCCAAAATCTCATTCTCAAAAAAGTCTGTGCTGTTGCAGCTGAAATCTTCCCCAAAGTCCATGTTGAGAACATTTTGTCAAATTAAAGTCCAAGAAAAGATATAAAGTAACTTCAAATCCAAACCTAGCAATGAGCAATGCCTCAGACAACAGTTTTATAACACTAGCAGACTATAAAAATAATAAATTATAATTTTTTTCCTATATGTATGCTCAGTCCTGATTTTAACCAATACATTTTAACCACTTAGGGAAATTTGCAGACAAAGAGTTCAAAATGGCCTTTTCCCTTCCTTGCTATTGCTTTTTACTCTGGTTTTCTCGAGTTTCTCTTTCTCTCCCCTTCTGACTCTTTCTAGATCTTGGAAAGGTACCTTGTGTTTTGCCACTTTTGACCCCTTAATATACAGTAGTGTTGTTATATACTTATCATGTGGTTATAAGAAATAACTAAATGATGGTATGCATATGAGACTTTCTGTTAAAGTACTCATTCACACTGATTTACAGGTGCTAAGAGTATAACGAGTTTTATTTTGGAGTAGCAGGGCATATTTGCAAGGAATAAGTATTTCTGGGTTTGGTTGTGCAAGAGAGTTCATATTCAATATAAATCAAAAATAACATTTATTTGAAAAGAACCTTTCAACAATAAATAAACTATCTGGAAAGGCAGCAAAACTATAAATGCTTGTAAAGAAATTGAGAATACCATGATAACAAACCCATTGTTTTGAGATAGATGGTAAACTTTTTTTTATAATACAGGTTAATGATAAAACGCAATTGTATTGGATACAAAAAATAAACAGCATTCATTAACAGGCATTGTTTGAAGCAGTTTGATATCATCACTTAACTTTTTATGTAGGTAGAGAAGTATTCAGAGATGAGGGTGCAAGTAGCACTTCCAAACAAGTAGAGGCACAAAGGAATTTGAGATGATATCCCTAATGAAACCCAGAGCTGCAGCACTGTGAGAAAATTAAAGCCTGGGCCAAGAATCAAAGAGAAGCTCAAAACGCTTCAGAAGGCTTTTTATAGTCTAGGATCAAGGAGATTTCAGCTTTTAGTGTGGAAAGGGCTAATAATGATCTGCTAATCTATGTGCAACATTTATATTGTTTTCCTTGTAATTTTTAACAGTCTATCAAAGCCTCCAAGTAAGGCTTTGCATGTTGGGAATCAGATGTGGCTATGGGTCCAGTGCATATAACACCACATTGGCTTATGTGATGTTCAGGAGGATGAGGAATGCTTTTAGGATTGTCTGAAGGTTAAAGAATTTAAATGCTGCTACTCACTTCAGTCACATTCTGGGAATGGAGAGTAGACAGAGAGCAGAACAGAAGCACCTGGAGCATATCTACCCTACAATAAGACTTCAGCAAGCAGCTGAACAGACACCAGATCTAAAAACTTGTGTTTTACTTTGTCCTAAACTTTGAAATAAACTTCCAAAGCAGCCAGGATGACAGAATTCAGAGAACTTGGAAATGTATCTTGAAACAATGTTTTTGTTCCCATCTGAATAAAAAAATTTTCTGGTTCTTAGATCTTTTAAATCTTCCAATTAATTTTAGTCCAATAGATACTCTTTATGCCCTTAAATACTCGAACTCCTCTAAAGTAGGTTAAGTTTTGACCCAAATGAAACCTATATTTTTCTGTTTATTTCTATGTTAGAGGGTTCTGCCTCTGGTTTTAAGTTTTTAGAGTAATCCTCAAAGCTTTTAATTTTCTGAAGAATCCCTGCTGGTAGAATATAAACACTCAAACATCTGAAGGAAAATACAGAGGAAAAATCTATGAGGGGGGGAAATGGATAGTCATTTAGATTATGAATCAGTGGGATATATATAGGACCCAAATGCAGTAAGTTTGCAGTGTTAGTTTTTCATCCCTCTTAGAGTAAGCATCCATGTTCTTGTATTGTAAATTCGGAAGGCAGAGGCCTAATTTCTTTAACTTTATGTTAATTTCTAACTAGTGGTTTTTGTGTTGATCACTTCAAGTTGTTCTTGGCAGCAATTTTGTAACACATGAAAAAAAATCCTTGCTCTTTCTTTGTGGCACTTCAATGAAATTTACACATCTACACAAAATGATGAAATAGAAAAAATAAAATATCCTTCATTTTGTTTGTCAACCTTCATTGTCATACAAATGATTGCAAAAAATATAGATATGCATTTCTGGATAGGTACAATTGAGTGTCCTTAAAGACTCTAGTATCTTTCAAACAAATTTGAAACTGGTTAGAGGTGTAAAAGATCTATGGAATTTCCTGAAAGCAGGTTACCAGGCAGAAAGTGGAGAAGCTATAATAATTCCCCTCTACAGAAAAAGAAAATGTAATCTATACTGTTCCTAGATGTGAAAGAAGTCACATTGAAAGGGGGAAGGAGGGACAGAGTTGAGGACGGAGGAAGAGAGTGAAAGAGAGATTTTGAACATCTTGCTTTCTTGAGAATTTACTTCTTAGACACCACAAAATCTATTTGGGAGGGAGTATCTTTGGTTAAGAACTGGATTCTCTACAGTTTCAAAATGGCACCAATATTCTTTTTTCAACCATGAAATGGTATATGCTCTCTCCACATGTCTTGTCTGAATGCTCATAATGGCTGAGCTCATGTTTATTTTAATTAATTTCAAATGTCTGTCGATCATGAAACACAAATTCACTGGAAACATTCAGACAATGATATGAATTTCTAATGCCTTTCACACTTGTTGAGTCATTTCATCCTAACCTGACTTGTCAATTATTTGCTTTCAAATTTTACAACCATATTTGGAGACAGATCGTAGAACTCATCAAGTGAAATGTGGTCTCTGTTTAGGTCTACTGGAGATTACCACTGACTTCAAAGCAGGAATTTACCCATATTGTTCCCATTCACATTCTGGAATGTCATGTTTACTGGATGAAATATCACGTGTATTAGCTTTGGTTTTCCATTCAAATCACAAATGGTAGGATATGTTCTGTTAGCCAAGGAGTTCTTATGCAATTAAGACCAAATAATCTGCTGCTGAATTATTAGAAGAGAGATGAAACCCAAACCTTTTCTATTAGAAAAAATTAAACCATATAAGCTCTTCCATTTTTTTTTTAATACTCAAAGCAGTAATTAGTTTTTTTAGACAAGCTATTTTCTAAATTTTGTTTCTGTACACCACACATGTATAATGGCATCTAAATAATTTCACATATTTTATGATGAATTGGGTTGGCATGGTGAAAATCCTTGTCTTCAATTAATAATTAGTTAAATGCTACCTAAAAATTTTATGAATATTGATATGATTTGCAGTGGGATACAGAAACTCCGTAGGGCTCAATTTCTTGTTGGCTTGATAGAGAAATGTGTTAGTAGACAACAACCTCTTACAAAACAGAACCTAAGATTAGGTCTACACTTAGGTCCCAGCAGGAAACAGGACCAGAAGCATAGATACAAAAGGAATAACATTTCCAAGAAGACTCTCTGGAGACAGAAATAAAGCATGCTGTCATTGCTGACTTGACAAGAAGTGAACATAAAATGATACTCCCTAAAGAGTATTTGAAATTGCCTAGGGGCTCCCATTTTCTAGGGTCTGCAGAAATTTGAGGAAAGACAGATTTAAAGATTTGGTTGTCCTAAAATATGTTTTCTATTAAATTCTTTCCAAAGACTGTTTATTACAAATATTGTTTAAGGCACTAAAAAAAAGCTGATGCCCTGTAGTGGGAAGTATGGAGAATTTCATCACATAAATAATGAGTCAAGGTAAGAGGAAGAAAGACGTGAGCCATGGTCACTTTAGTGATTCCATTTGAAGCAATAAAAAAAGTCCCCTAAAATCCCTTTAAATGCTATAAAAGGAGAAAAAGACAACGTCAGACTTGATTTATAACTGAAAGTTAAACCTGCTATATTCACATACGAAACACCTCCTGTATTAGGATAATTAATTATCCTGAAGAAATTGAGAGAAGAAAGTGCTATCATGTCAAGTTCTATTAATAAAAATAAGAATAGATGCTCAGTTTTGTACAGAAAAGACAAACCATTCATTTGGCACCGTGCTAGTTCTTTATCTCCATGCTGAGCATCAGCTAACTGTCCTGCTTTTTGGCACCCAGCATGTTTTTGGTGCAGAAGGATACATGTTAGGTAATACTCTTGCATACAGCAAACCTTAGTAGGGCCAGGAGCATAACAGAATGAGCAATCTTTGTCACATCTTAAAAGTGTTTGCTACATGAGTAGGAAAAGCCACTTTGTGTTTAAGAGCTTAAAGTATTGAAGGATGAGTACACAGAGCCTTGAAGCAAGGAAGCATGAGCATCTTGGGCTTGGCACTGAAACTCACCAGAGTCCAAGGATACTCCAAAATGCAGTTGTTCTGGCAGTGGCACAGAACTGCTGTAAGAAACTGGCAGTTTTACAGCCTCTGCCTCACCTTCCTCCTATGCCGCACCCTTATTTCTGTCTCCTGCCACCTCCTCTACAGACACTGAGGAGAGCAGGCAAGAAGCAGCATATATGGCCAAGGGCTTGAGGTTTTGGTTTCATCCATTATAATACAAGAATAATTCCATGGAGATCAGATAATCTCTGGTATTACTCTTACCATGAGAAGGTAGACGCTCAGAGCTGTTTAATAATAGAGTGCATGAATATTATATGCTGATGATTAAATGCAAAAATGTCATAAACTTGGTATGGAGGATATGTCCCTCAGCATAAAAGAAATTTTGTAAAAGTCTATAAAGTACAGTATTGCATGTAGTTATTTAATGTTTAGGAAAAAACCCAACCCAAACCACCTCCTAAAATTGCACTCTACTCTCTGATTGAGTTGGTTAAGCACTAATATCTTTCCTGATTATTTTTTCTTATACCCATGTAATAAATTCCAATTTGTATTTGATAATTCTTCCTGTCTCTCCACACAGCAACAATATTTACATTGTTCATCCAGAAGAAAAAATTGTAACTGGAAATTAATAATTTTTTGTTTGATTCTCTATATTACTTGTTTAATGCCTCATTCTTTAAACATTTTCAATAACCAAGAAATCAAAACTATTTATAAAATCCTTCTACAGAAGCAGACAGAAGTTACTAATAGGACTAGGTTCTGATGGTTTCTGCAGCAAAAATGAAATAAATTTAAAGTGAAGTTGTTGCTTAAGGAACTCAGAAGTAGAAACCACCAGTCAAACACATGATTTTGCACTAAGTATTGACATGGCTCATGTTCAACTGCTTCTTCTTTTGTATTGCACAAAGAATAATGCCATGAAAGGAAAAACACAGAGAAATAATATTTTTCCAAGATACCATCAGAACGCGAGTAATTATAGATGATGTTTAATTTACTTGTTAAAAATGTACCTTTTAAAAGGACAACTTCTTCTTCTTTAATAATTCCAAGAGCAAGCGTATCTGAGTTTTTGCTTGTAAAACACATTTTCCAAAAAGATTTTATTGTAAGATGTCAAGAGATATAACATAAGATTTATTGGTAATTTTTTTCATGTATGTTTTACAAGATTTTAATTAAATTAGTAAGAAATTAATCTCTAAAGATATGTTTTATGCTGACAAGACATGATAGTATGATAGGAATTGTGTCAGATCCATAAATGTACTTAGGAATATAACTGCTTTTGGAAACAGTATGAACTAAATGCTGCAATAACTTTTTGATACCCTTGGGACCTTTGCCTGTTAAGGTATATTTATATGCTATATTTACCTTAATAACATTGTTTATCTTGGTTGTCTGTGGGGTTTTTGTTGATTAAAAAGATACTGCAGCAGATGAGAATCTTCTTCACAGTAAGGAATCTGCTGCCTTTGGTAAGAAGATGTTTGCATAGTCTTTAATAATATAGTGACAATGAATACTGCAAATAGTGGTGCAAATGGTAGGATACAGGATTTCCTGAGCTAGCAACTAGTAGGGCTCTGTGGGCAAGTATGGCAAACATTGCAGCTGTTTTCCCCCCTACTTCTGATGGTGAAAAAAATCAATTTTCAAGTCTGAGATATTGAATGTTTTTTGCCATTTTTTTCTGAGGGAAGGAAAATCAAGGTTAGTTCTGCTGTCATAATGAAAACTTCAGAGAAACTAAGCATGTAAAAAACCAGGCAAGCCTTGGAAATGTTTTCTCCCTAAAACTTTTCCATTGAAACCGATGAATCAGTGAGCCCTATAATTGAAATAACTTCTTGCCCTCTTGAGAGAGGGTGATTCCTACAGGTCAAACCAGGGGTTACTGGTAGGTCAGCTGAGAAAGCCATTACTGCAGCTATCTGCACAGTGTTTAGGCTTTAAGTAAACCAGAGATGTTATAATGTGGAACTGCTGGTTCTTAGTTGACTTCCACTAAGAAAAATGCAGCGTATTGAGCCCAAAATTATGGAGGAAAAACATTAAAGCCTGTTTCTAAACAGAGTTTGTATTAGGTGACATAAAACTGGGTTTGGTACTTTTCTAGTTATAGTATAACAAACCCATTTATACATCGGTACCACTCAAAGCCATAATTTGACTACTTTCTTGACCCTGTCACTGTTATTTTGTATTTGCATCATATTTCACTTGATATTTTCATTAGCATACTGTATTCAAACCAGTGTTGCTTTACAGGTGTGACATTAAGTAATTTAAAGCACAAATATTTGTGTTCTGAAAATAAATGGCCACTAAAATCAAAGTCAGATTGGCTGAGTAGGACTTCTGTGTATGTTGCACAATCTAGTGCGAATGTTCCTGAAAACCAAACATAACATTTTATTTTGTTGCCTTAAAAAAATTATATATATTCATTCAATTAATATTTTCGTCATATCCTCTTTCAGTAAAATTATTTGCATATAGTGCTATAACGGGAATTGAAAATTGGAGGAAATAGTGGAATTTTCTAGTTTTGTTTTTTGGCTCAACTGTGAAAAACAGGAAATAAAACTCTTTATTATGTGTAACAGCCACAGTTATTAAGTGTCTTCTACTACAAATCAATCTGTTGCAAATTTTGAGAACTCAGTGCATTTCTTTTTGGATGTAAAAAGTGGTCACACCTTAACCTCAGATGAGACATATACACTACCTGCTTTCTGAATGAATGAAAACACAAGTATGCTCCCAGACATGAGCTGCAAATTATTGCAAACTGTGCCTGACCTGGACATTTGGAGAAACACAGCTCCAGGATAAACAACAGCATGCCCCAGCGTGTATGTAAAGATTCAGCCTGGAAGAAGAATGTGGATCTGTGTGTTTGTTCTGAAGTGTAGCTTACCTCAGTGCTCTATACATTCCCAACCCAGACAGATCTATGCTTCAGTTACCATGTGTGTTGGTTAACAAAGAGTATTTTCTACTTTCCAAAGCTGGTTTTTCTATTTTCATGAGTTATCAGAATTCTATTTTATGTAGCAACTCTCAGCTTCACTTGGCATGAGCTGATTGCTCGTTTATTGTTATTATTATCATATAAACTGTTGTCAAGAAAACACACAGTTAACAATCATCATGAATCAATAATACTATCAGGACCCTCGAAACATCCCCTTTGGTTCCCTGCTTTTTATGGTTAAGCTGCAGAACTGCCTATGTCTTGCTAAGGAACCTGCTGTTCCTTAATGAGGAATGGCTTTCTGACTATTAACTTGCCCTCTCTTTTCTTAATCAGATAAAGTGGTCTAAAACACAGCCCTTTCCCCTTTGCAGATGTCTCTACTTTCTGCTCTCAGGAGTTCTGCACAGCACAGGGCCACTTTTCATTTTAAAAGAATAGAAACTTTGGCTGACTTGTTTTCATTGTCAACCATTCACAGAACAAACCTGAGGGCAAAGGAGGTAAAATATCTACAAAATGAATATAAAAATAACAAAAAAAATCGTAATTCAAAAATGTGTGAATAAAAAGATAAAAGGTTAATTTCTGTTATTTTCACTTTTATCTCAGAAGTCATGGGAAATAATTCAGGAAAGGCTCAGTTTTATGCTTAGGGAAAGCTATGGTATACTTGCTCATTAAAATGTCATGTCTCTCTTCCCTCTTGTCAATTATGTCCTTGAAATTGGAGTACATTTTCCTCACTCAGAAGAACTAACATTTCTGCATAAGCACATAAACCCAAATATCTCAATCGCAAGTTGAATAAAATGGTGATTTCTCAGGAAACTATTGGGATGAACTTTACTTTCAGTAATGCAACTTCTACAAGTCAGATTATAATATAAATTCTGTTCTAGAGAAATACCTCACTTCTCTCCTTCATCAACACCATCATGACTTCACTGATACATGCATCACATTTAATTTCTATTTTACAAGGTCATTTTCCCAGATACTTCCCTTGTAGTCTCAAACAGTATTTTATATATATAGGACATAGAAAGAATGCAAAGAAGACATAAGAGAAGTGCATATACTAGGTAGTAGAAAATCAAGAACTCTGATTTTAAAGGATGTTTCACAAGTGGTAATAATGGCTAGATCAAAGTAACTTTGGCAAGCTTCTTGGTTTGCACCTCACTTAAAAAAATCCAAACAAAGAAAAAGAACTAAACCAAACATCCAAAGCATGAACCATTCTGTACCTTATATTTTTCCAGAGTAATTCACAGGTTCTAACTGGACTCCTCCAGAACAGTATCTGGTTTTGTGCTACACTTTTACAACTATAATTACAGTATTATAGTGGAAAAGTCACAAAATTGCTTTATTATAATTCTGATGTCTACCTATCTTTCCTGTGGATTAAATTATGATTTTCTTTGGTACAATCAGTCAAACGTGTGTAAGGGTGAATAGACATGCTTACATAACACTCTCCGGAGCCACACAGGGAACTCCAGAGGCAAGCTCTGCTTTGGCTCTGTTATATACATCTGAATATCATTAAGGATATTTCACCAGTTCAGTTGTGATCTGGCTTTTTTCCATCTGTATAATGGTTTTATTAGGATTATCAGTCCCTTGTTATATTCATTGGCAAATATAAAAATTAGACATGAAATTTAATGGGATTCAGGGATTATTCTGACTGTACGAATAGTGAATGTTGATTTGAATTGATAAAGTATACAACTTAACAGGGAAGCTGAGAACTCTGAAGGATAGTATATGGCTGAGAAGTCACCTCACCTGTGAAACTATATTTTAGCATAAAAATTCACAGAAATATTCTTTCTCTCAAGATCCAGTTAATTATATGCATGGGCTAAGAGTGATGTGTTCCTCAGGATCTTTCAGTGAAAGTCCAGTACATTAGGGAATTTTTAAAATTCTTATTAACTTCACTGACCAAAAAACCCCAAATGAACCAGACAACAAACCCCATGTTCTTAATGTTACCATAACTAATAACTGACAAAAATCCCTGAAGCTGTTATTAGTCATCAGAAAGGTACATATCATATTGCTTGAGTTTTTGTTACTACACAGTTTTTACACTGTTGCTTCTGCACCGTGGGTAGCCATGAAATTAATTAGGAAAAATAAGCTTACATCTGTCAGAGAACTTATATTTTCCATCTAGGGTTTCAATGGAAAAAATAGAACATTACATTTCTGCTCCCTACTCCCCTAAAGTGGAAACAATGCATATTAAAAGGTGTATGTTAGGACTACTAGGTCTGATGTAAAAAAGTGCTCTGTGTATGTATGTCAAATTACTGGAACAGAAGACTATACAACAGTCTCATTTGGGTATCCAAACACCCAGTCACATGTAATTACAGGACACAGGAAACATATGTATGTTCCTTAATCTACATGATTAATTTCCTTTCTCTTCAGAGCTAGATTATTCTGTTCCTCAGACTCATAAGATGTTGTATAATGAAAACTCGAAATACCAGGAAAATTTTTGAGGATCTCAGATGAGTTATGCCATACATTTGCAAACTAGTTTAAAATAAATTATTAGGAAAAAACACTGTGGTATTACTTTCAAAAATTAGGAACCAGTAATATATTCAAAAGAGCAGTATAAATTCCATTAATGTACTTTGAGTTCCTTTGAAAATGATTTTTCTGAAGCTATAAAAAGACCCCAAATAGGCTTTAGCTAAATTTATCTTTTGCATAATTGCCCTGAAATGAGTGGTTTGCTTATAGATGTAGTGCCAGGTTTGATACAAAGCCTGTACAAATATTTGGAAGTCATTGGGACTGTTTGGATCCAGACAGCTACATAGGTAGTTTTTGCACAGGAGTATCAGTGGTGACAACAAAATTCTGCTCATGAACTGTGGAAATACTACACCTGGAGGACATACAGAAAATTGCAGCGCTTTTTAATGAAAAGTTAACTGACACCTTGTGAAAAATCTCTCAGCAACTTCTAGAACTCCTCTTTGTAATGATTTAACTCTTTATTTATATGTTGTTTAGCCTATTTATTTAATAAAAATATTAACTGCAGACACGAAACTCCTCTCCAAATGAAAAATAACTTTTGAGGACACTACTCGGCTTCTGGTTAAAGGAAATGGATGTAACATGCAGTTTGAGAGAGACAGTACAAATGATGCTTGTTTGAAGAGAAACATGGTATTTACTAAGTTTATTGTTCAGTTAAACGTATTTACTGAGTTTACGCATTTTCCAATTTAAAACTAAATGGTATATCATTTATTTAATGCCACTTGCTGTCCTTCAGAAACTACGGGATAAAACAATCTACCTGACATCCCTTCAATGTAAGTTTTCCTAAACTAAGTAAGCCACGGAAAGATGTAATGAAATCATATCACACTGTAAAATCAGAAAAAATAATAATGATTAACAGAGTAATAGATCCACGTTAAGTGAAAAACTTATTTTATTGCACTGTAAAAACAGACTTCAATATGCAGCTGGATGACACGAAGGGAATGTTCAATACTGACTCCCCCATGGTTTGGCTATAGAGGCAATCCCCACACTGTGTACATGTGTGTGTGTGTGTATCCATGGCCTGGGGTATCCCACTTCACTTCTGAGGATTTCATCTTCTGATTTCCACTTTTGTCTCATGAAAATTTCCTCTGACGTCTAGATTTGGAGAAGAAGCACACTCCCATCTTCTCCACTTTGTCAGTGCCCTGTCCCCAGCTCCCCACAGCCCTGCCCAGCCCAGCCATGAGTCCTGATGAGTTGAGCCCATTTGTGGACCAACATTCTGGTCTGTCCTTGGCCAGCCCCATTGGAGATGCCCAATGCCCAAGGCTGCCCTGCTTCTGTCTGGGCATCTGCCAGGTGCTGCCCAGCCAGCTGAGCACTGTGATGGGCCCCAGCTCCCTGTCCCTGCAGCAGCAGCCACTGGCACTCTTTCCTGGCAGCACCTGTGTAACACACCTGGATCCAGCTCCTCTGCAGCCATGAGGAAAGCCATGACCAGGGATGAAGCTCGCTGGCCTTCCTTCTGGGTTCCTGGCACTGGTGTGCCCTACAGCTCCCTGACTGGACACCTCTGCAACTGGGCAAGTGCAGGGAGCTCCTTCCCTTGGCTTGCAAAACTGCTTCTAACCTGCAGTTATCAGGGAGATGATGGTCATTCAAGGGTGTGAAAACTGTATGTGAATACCAGTAGAATAGCAGAGTGGCATGAATTATTTTATTAACAAGGAAAATGAATGTAAAGCTTGTGACTTGGTTCACGATGTACAAATGACATTTCCTTTGAATGGGAATAACAGTTCTTGCCTGACTTTTGTTGTATAAGCCCTAGTAATTTCCTGGTGAAATGAGAAACTGCCCAGGAAATGGAATCATCCCAATTCACCTTCACTTTTTTCTCCAAAAGCTCCCATGGATTTTGCTAAGTGAAACAGAGATAGGGTTTTAAAAAATTATATGCATGAATTTGCAAACCGAAGGAAATGAAGGGGAAGTTAACACTACACATAAAATCAGTGTTTTGAAAAGAACTAGGCAGGGAACATGAATAAAAATGACCATGAGGTTTGGGAACAGGGAAAATGCAGAACAAATTTGTTTGAATGAGAATTAGGTTTCAGCTCTGACTGTAGACAATTAACTTTAGAAGCTCTTTTTTATGTTTATTTTCAGGGATGTTTCTCTGGGATAGGAAAATAGAGATGTAATGTAAACCCCATAGAAATACCATTAGCTGCTGCAAGAAAAGGCAGATTTCCTTTTTATTGCAGCATTAACATTACCATGTTTTTCACACTTTTGACTGCATACCAGTATTCTTTGTCAATACATTAAAGCTCAGCCTCACAAGAACAGCAGCATTATGTTCCACTGCCTTTTATGCAGTGTCTAAATCAGAGGTCAAAATAAGTTGTTTGAACTGTGCTCAGTGATGAACAGTGCTTGTATACATGCACCTACTCCCATGGTGATGCCTTCATTGTAAATACTAGTTTATAAACCTCAGCCTGCAAACCGAAACTGATAGAGATCAGAATGATCAGAGTAAATCTGGCAATAGCAGGCAATAATCAATACAAACACAGCACCATAAGGACTACTAAGAAGTAAATTCAGTTCATCCTAGCCAGACCCAGTACACTCCTCACCCAAGTTTTACAAGGGTTAAGTGTATCTATTTTTGTCAATTCAACGGCTGAAAGACAAGAGTAATGCAAAATATTAATGGAAAACAGAGTCACTCATCCTCAGTCTCTGTAATAATAAACTGCAATTTCCCGAACTTTACATCAGCTAATTTTCTGTGTACGTGTAGCACTCATTAAACTTTTTGGAATAATTAATGGATTACATGAACAGAGCTTGCTTTCAAACATCACTGTCAGCAGTTCTGTACTTATTCAAAGATGTTACAAGCACCCTAGGAATTTACAAGACCAATACTTGTAACCTTCACTTGTTGAGGTATGAGCAATTTTAAAAACATTTTTTCATATTGCCTTACAGTCAATTCTGAAATTCATTATCTAAGCAAGTATAGATGGATTATGAAAGTTTTACTTGCATTTGATTGCAGACTGAGAATGTAAGTACATCATACTCATAACTTTTCACTAAAACCACACTGAAGTATCTTCAAGTGCAGATTAATTAACTGCTATTCTTCCAAACAGGTATCTTTTTCTTATTGCTAGCTACATGTTCCCACATTACTCTTTATAGCAGTTTTAAAAGGGCATATCTTTGATATTTGCTGCCTGTACTAACACAAATCAGTTTATTGGACTCATGTTCATAGCATGAATTAGTTTAGTTTGCTCACAGAAAGCTCATTTTTTCAGTTGTTTATTCCAGTTGTCAATTTACCAGTTTATCCCATTTATCAGTTTTGATTTCTATCAAGCTGATTGAGCTGAAACACTCTGAAGCCACACAATCATTAATGCAAAGGAAGGGGCTGGAGCACACAAGTGGAGGTAGAAATGAGGAGCAGCAATGTCCCTTTTGGTAGCCATTAGACTGGATTTTACCTAGTCTGAAACTGACGGAAAAAATTACAAGAAAAAAGGTTGCTTCTTTTATACCTCACATCCCCGACTTGATTTGTTCAGCAGCCTTGAGCATCGATGAAGTTTACTACAGAAGAAAAATTGGTTTTTTTTGCATCTTATTCACTAGATTTGTAGTGAAAAGGGTGTGCTCCAGAGGTGACAGTCTAACCAACCTTCTTTTCACCTTGCAGATATGTAACAGTCAATTGCAAAGAGGAAAGACACTTCTTCCATTAGGAGCTGTATTATCCATTCAGATGGCAGATTCCAAAAAGAGACACTATCAGCTACGAGTACCTAAAAGCCTGTGCTTACTGGAAGTTTCCTTCTAAATTCTATTAGCAGATGATTGGCTCTTTGTGCAGCTGAAGGATAATTTTTCTTCCACCGACCCTTCCCACGTATAACTGTGGTTGATCTTCCCAGCTCTGTATTTCCAGTATTTTAATAAACCTTACAAAATTCATCATCTGAAATATGTAATGTGACAAGTAATTAGAAGGGTTAGTAAATGTTAGTATTAAATGAGTTAAAAGATAAATCCACTAACTGATACAGAAAACCTTCTAAGCCCCTGTAGGCCAGATATCAAAACATCAAAACATCCAACACTAAGCAGTTTGCAAGCTGGGACAAAACAGCAGCCAAGGAGGAAAAACATGCTGCAATTTTCAGTTTTTGGGAAGAGGATGGGAAATAGATGTCTTGCAAGTGAAAGCCTTGTACTTAGACCTACATGATCACTGTAGGGTAACAAAGAAAGGTTGTTCACCGAGGCTGCATCTTATTGGAATGTATCACACTCTGTAGCAGAGTTTGAGTAACTTTCTAAGCATTTTAATCAAAATAACAGATGCAGAAACCAGTTATTGCTTCATGGAACTGTGAAAGTTTAATAAATTGTATCCATATTTGCTAGTAAATAAAGTTAATTATCATAAATTCAGAAAGCATCTTTCAAAGGTGCATTCATGATAACCACATTTTATAACCTCTCTAGCTGTTCTGGATGAATATATATTGAATATTAAATATTGCTAGCAGTAAGCTTTAGACTAAACTACCTAATGACTTGCATCTACCTTCTGTTTTCCACGTGACTGAGGTCAAGATGAGTACACTGCTGTTCTGAACTGATAGCATTATACAGCATACATTGTCCCATCCTCTGCTGTGAAATAGGCAAAGCAGTGATGAGCAGGTCCTTATGTACAGCCTGCAGTTAAGAAATACATGTAATAACCTTTAAGAACACTTCACCACATTCTCTTGATACAGAAAGAGCTTAATATTATATTCAGAATATATTCCATTAAACTTGATCTATCTCCTCCTATTTAGTATTTAGGAACCTAATTGATAGGTTATATTTAACCAGAATTTACATCACAAATGCTTTTGCATGCTGTGCCCTTTAATTCAGAACATACACACCTGCATGGGCGGAGCTCAGAAGAGTGTAAATGAGGTAATGATTAAAGAGCTTTATACTGGGTGTACGTCTCATTTGTGTTCTTTGTGTTCTTTCAGTTTTCCTTTCTGCACTATGGGAGCTGTCCCTAGACTTCTGAGAGGTTCAGGTTGACAGCAATCCCATGGCAATGCCTGTGGAATGAGTCCTGTGGTCAGGTAAGACTTTGAGGTGCGTGTGCATAGGTCTTTGCTTTATAGTGAGTTCCCAATTTTAAACGCCTCTGAATTTTCTTTAGAAGGGCCAGTTTTTAGTTAAAATGAGAACAGAAATAACTGATTCTTTCAGTAGAAAGCAATAGCCTGATAGAATAGAAATAAAGGCAGCTTAGCCTTAACTCTCTTTCTGTATTTTCAACAGTTGATAAGCTTTTTGCTTCAGCCAATTTGGTGGCATTTTCAGTTTCCTCAAATGCTGTGCAACACTTTTTTTCTGCCCAGCAAGTACACTTGATCTTGTGAAGCCTGTTGGTTGTCTATTTCTTTCACACTGTGTCTGTATTAACAAGCAGCAAAGCAAAATATAAACAGTTCTGGAAAGAAAACCCATTGTTTCTGAGTACTCAGAACCCATGTTCTACATGTTTTGTATATCTTATTTTAGGCTAGGTCTTCTCTGGTCCCCTAGTCCTCATGCCAATTAGTGGGTGGAGCACTCTGACCTAAGTTGATGTTGATATTAGCAAGATGCATGTATCTTAGCTTAGTTTCATCTAAAGGGATCAATTTTCTGTGGTCTGAGACAACCCTGTGGTGCAAACAAAAGCATGTTAACTGAGGAAAATTAGGAGATTTGCACTGAAAGGGCATTTATAATCCAAGCAAATATGCCAATGCAGACTGCTGTTTATGAGTTCTCACCTCCTTGATTTAACTCTCATTTATTCACCTACTATACCCATGGATTGATATTTTCTCTTCCTTGAGACTGAAAAAAGTTGCTCTTCAGAGCAGAGGTATCTCTGTTATTTTCTAGAGGGTTCTGCCTGCTTGTGAAATCTTGTAGAAAGTTGAACATATATCTGAGAATATTTCACAGAACCTTCTGAGTTAAAAGGGATACACAAGAATCATTAAGTCCAACTCTTTTAAGAGAATGGAGTATATGGGGATCAAACCCATGACCTTGGTGTTTGTTAGTAGCACCATGTTTTAACCAGCTGAGCTAATCTCAGGGTCTAATTTATATAGGTGTGTGTATATACATATGTATGCACACACATATATACACATACATATACATACGTACACATACACACACACCCCCATATATATATATATAATTATTTCTTCCCCAGCCCACGTGAATTAGAGGTGATGAGACAGCCCCTTCCTGTAACAGGATGGATTAAAAAAGTATATGAAATAGGCAAAAATAATTCTGAAGGCCTTTCCTCTAGCAGTTCAGGGGAATCAAGCCAAGGGAATCTGATAGGGTGGTGATTACTCCCTAGCTAGAATAAAGAAAAGCAGATCCATAGTCTTTTGGAAATGTCTGGAAATAACCTGAATGTTGTGGCTGAAATAAAAAAGTATGGGGATAGCACAAGCAAATTAAAACCATTCCATTTACTGTTATATTTGTAAAGAGGCTAGATACGGCTTAGACACAGATTTTGAAATATTTTTTAAATGTCTCTTTGTCCTGTATCTCAAGATCTTAAATAGGAAGCTGCAATTTTTCTTTGCCTGAACAAGGAAAGTTTCATTCAGTGAAAAATCTTCCATAACAGAAAGAAAAAACCCAACCTTAAATCAGTTTGGAGAGAAGCTCGTTGTATTGCCTTATACATTTTGTTCTGGGCACCTGAGCAGTGAACAATGCACCACTTTTCAGTAGAACAAAAGATTCCTTCATTGCCGAAATGCTGGGAAAGATGACAGCTGCAAAATTGGAGCCTCAGAGGACAGGTAGGTTGCACGAGTCCTAATAGGAAATGGACTATTCATGTGGACTTTAATGTCTAACCCTATCTACTTCCAGCTGAAGTAAGATTAGCCTCCTTTAAAAACATCTACATGCTTTCCTAGATGTAATGTAATACTAGATGATTTTAGTTGTGAGAAATCTGAGGCAAAAGTATAGAAAACAATGGGCCATACATTGGTGTATATGAGAAAACTTTTTAAGTTTTACAATTATAAAAATATAAATTATAATTCCCTTTATATATGAATTTGTGCTTTTTCAACTTAAACTACCTCAAGTAAATTCTATGAAACAAAAGGTATAAACAATATGTCAGTACAACTCAATTCCTTAGTTGTAGACCTTATATAATTTAAAAATAAGACTTAGGGTAAGTGTTATTTATGTGCTTTTGTGTTAAATAGAAACTGGTAATGTTTTTTGGTCAGAAATGTAGTTAGGCTGTAGTTCTATTTCAGGCTTCCTCATTATTGTAGTGGAAGAAGGTGACATACAGGGATGGTGAATGACAACGAGGAGTTAAATTGCAAATACTAGGAGTGTTCACAGGCAGGGATCTGACTTTTGCACTAGTCATTCCCCACAGGTATAGGTAGGTTTGTCATTGTTTTGCTTTCACTATGTCCATGAGACATGCAAATATGATAACTATAACAATTGTGAAAAAAATAATGAGGACTATTCCTGAACAATTTCATAAATTTCTTCCAGGAGTTTGGTCTGTGTAATTTCAAGCTGAAGTTCAAACCTGTTTGAATTTTTTTCAGAAAGATGCATAGCAACTGATTATGCCAAATTTTGTAAATTCATAGCAATTTCTGTTAAGGCAGGGGTTTTTATGCTAGATGTAAACAGATTTAACTGTGAACAGGTTGTACCTTCTCATTTTTCTTTACTGATTAAACCCAAGGAGATTTAGAAATAGGGTCCACAAATTTGCATTTCTCTTTTTCATGTTTTCAAAGATGTACACATAGAGATTTTTGTGATAGGTGACTGTAATATTCACAATATCCTTTACCCAATATCCTCGAGAGAAAGTCAGATGAACTGTCTTGAATTCTCGGTTCCAGCCTGTTGGTGTGGGCAGGTTTTCATACACAGTTACACTTTAGACTATAATTGTTGCAAAGGGAGTTGTTTTCATGTGTACAAAACAGGTGGAAAATGGAAGAGGTATCAGTTTTGCAGCTGTCATCATGGACCTGGACTTCCTTTGTATGAGCAATGTTGCAACACCTTATGAAAGGGAATTAAGCCAGAAGTGAAGGAGGGAATGGGCAGGGGAGAAGAAATATTTCAACAGCTCCAAAGACAGGCAATAGTAGATCTGTACAATTTACATGAATTGCAACAGTGTTCTTCAAATTCAATACATGTAAACCCATCCTGTTTTCACCTCCTCTCACTGTACTATAATTTCCGATGGAACAATGATGTAGACTGTTGTAGAAACGGTGATAATTGATGAACAGGGAATATGTATGATGGAGTATGAATGGAATGGAGTATGATGGTAGGACACATCAGCTTGGAGTTTTTTCTGTGGGGAGTAAGTAGAGTTGTAATGAAACAAAATAAAGGTTAAAAAATGAATGTGGAGTGGAAGGAAACAGAATAGAGCAAGTAAGGATGAAAAGGTGTGAAGCTGAGAAGAGACTGTTAAAGGGAGAGAGGTCAAATAGTGAGTTAAAGTTCAGTTCAAAATGCAGATACTCCTCTGACTGTGATGTAGGCCCAGTTAAGCTGTTCCTGTTCATGCTGTTATTCTATTAAGCAGTCTGAGCCTCAATGGTCTGACGTGATTTTTGTTTTTACTGTTCTGAGTGATGGAGTTTTATCAGCAGCCACTTCAGCTTAAAAGGGGTGAAGTGTTGACAGGCTTCTCTTTGTGTGTGGTCCTCTTACCTTGACATTGACTTGGCTGTTTGATCTGACAAGGCAAAATTATTCATGATACAAAAGTTGTCTATCTTTTAGGCTGTGAAAGTGGTGGTAGACCTATACCTTAAGGGACATTACTACCAAAGTCAGTATTCTGTTGGTATGAGTCTGGGAGGGTCACATATCTACTGGGAAGATGTCAAAAATGTCTGCCCCTACCTCTCCTATTAGTAGTAAGTGAATAGCCCAAGAAGGCATCCTCTTGATAGTTGCCTACTTGGTAAATGGTATAGGCAGTGGACCCTTTAATGAAGAAAGTCAAAGACCATTCTTGGTCTCTAATGGCATGTAATAGTAAACTATAGACTTAAGGATGGTTGATATGAAGAGCTAAGGAGCCTATCTTCTTGAATGAAAGTGCTTATTTTATCCACTTTCCATTTTCTTTAAGATCTTGGGTCATCTAGGATGCTAATCCAATGATTCCAAATTTTAAGTCAAACCAAATATCAGATGATATTAAATATTCTGCCATTAAAAAAGAGCAAAACCAAAACAACCTACCACGTCATTTCCCCTCCCTCCTCCCGCCCTCCCCCCCCCACCCCCAGTAGAGAACAAAAAACAACCAACCAAAAAAGACCCTCAGGGTTATCTTTGTTCTAATATTTGCCACTGTTAAAGAGTAATAGAATGGCCTGGGTTGGAAGTAACCCACTTTAAGGATCATCTAGTGCCAAACCCCTTGCCAGGAACAGGGATACCTTTCACTAGACCAGATCACTCAGAGCTCCATCCAACCTGGATATAGCCTCTCTCAATAATGATCCAAAAAATCTTTACTAACCTGTAGCTTTGAAATGGTCCTATTCAACATCAGAGCATATATCTGAAGCCTCTGTCAGAGTACACCCTTAAATCAGCAGTATTGTTTGCATATGAATCTTGAAAAGTTCGTCTTCCAAATTGCTGGAAGTAATGGGCTGGGATTAATGGCTCAGTGAGAGAATCTCAGAGAGAGACAATCCCAGAGACAATTCTTTACTGTCATGAAATTAATACTTTTCTTTATCCCATAGAGTTCAGTGTTATCAAAATGAGATATTGTAGAATTGTAAATCTGATAAGGACATGAGACTTTAAGTGGGGTATTTAGTTTTCTCTGTTTTTCAACTTTGCAAAATATATTATGCATATTATGGAAAATCTAATATCTTGGGAATTTTATTGTCTAGTAGACTGGACAGATCACTGCTTGCCTTGGGAATGGTAGTGATAGCAAATGAAGGCTACTGTCTTGTCCTGTGATTCAGTGGCTTTATCACAGTTGTTGTTATCACTTCAGTGGGGCAAGGAGGATCCTTGCTGCCCCAGGAGAAGGCTCTGGGAACACTGCGGGATGGAAGCAGGAGTGCCTGTCTGGACAGAATTGGAGCCCGTTGCTTAGGGATTTGTGATCATCCTGTATTGTCAGATCTGCAAAAGATCTGTTCTTGTGGTGTTTGTTATGATAAATATATTTCACAATTAGTAATCTCAGGCAGTTTTTAGTAAAAGTCCATCAATTATTTCTGTTACTAGCATCTTTAAAAATTGCTTCTTTACAATAGCCCTTTCAAAACCGGAATAGGCAATCTACTGAGAAATCATGACTTTCTTGTAACCTAAGAGATTTCTTTCAATCACAGATTCTTCTGTATTTCCATATCATGTAATTACTTTAGGGAGGAAAGAAAAGAGGAACACTGGTCCTGCATTATGTCCAGTTTTACACATAAGTATGTGATCATCATCATGTAGAACTTTTCTCTTGCAGCTTATACAATCAGGAATGTAAGGATTACACAGAGTGTATCATGTACATTATACTCCTTCCTGACAGTATAAAATATCACAGAGCACAATAGTAGCGCCTCTCTTTGAATGACTGCTGACTTTCTTTTGTCAGACCCACGAAGATTAATCACATAAGCTTCTTAAAGTTGGAGTAATAATCTTAGGTGATTAAAACAGCTGATGAAAGCTTTAGAAGTTGGCTTGTTGCTACATGTTGATTTCCTGTCATTCCAGGTAATGTTGTTTGACCAGTTACTGGCAAAGTTTCCTTCCCAGGACCTAGCTTTTCTTGATTCTTTGAAATAACAAACCTCAAAGCTTCAAATTTAATGAATATTCAATCTTTTCTTAGCTGTTGATACTTTCCTGAAATGTTAAATTTAGTTTTAAATTGAACAAAATGACATTTTGTTGCAATGTTCTTAAAGACAAAGTAATTATCTCAAAGATTGAAAGAAAGAACTTCACAGGGAACTTGTATTTTTGCAATACTGTTCATTGTCTGTGGTGAAACTCTACAGAATTATCAGTCTTATTCTTATCTCTACAGCACTATTATACCTTGTAAGTGAAAGAACAGAAAAGAGCGTTGATGTTAGTGTTGCTTAGTTAACGTTGGTGAGTGGTAAAAGCCACGTGTATTCTCTGTGAATTTAGTACTATGATTAGTCTCATGGATTTAGCTATATATTACAACAAATCTGAAAATTTTATATCAATTTCAGGAAAAATAGGTGAAAGCAGAGATTTTGAAATGAAATATGAAATAGAACATCTTTGGAGTAGTCTTATACTACTTACTTTGGTGTCTGTTTCTTTGTTTTACCTTGTACCCCTCATTCTAAACTGTCAAGAATAGTTTTATTTGACCAAAAAGTATTAATTGTAACAGTTAAGGTACAGAAAGTCTGGGAAAAAAAAGTTATTTCTGACTAGTGCGTAGGATTTTAAAATAAACTGAACAATAATTCTGTTAAAATAATACTCCAGTTAATATTTTTTGTATTCAGGCTGTCTGTCTTGGAAGGAAGGAGAGTTAATGATATTGAGCTTTATATAAGATATCAGTCCCATGTTGGTGTCTCTAGATTACTGCAGGTAGGTACAGGGTTATCGTATTAGATGAATGAAGCAATTCACACCTTCCTAAATTTTTTTTCGTACTCTTTGCATATGCAGTGAATGTGCATCTGCCTCCACCAGGTTTACGTTTATTATTGTTTTTGCTTGTCGAGGCAGATTTTGTAAATGTAGAGTTAAAAAAGCTTTGGTTTGTGGGCCTTAGTTTCCAGCTTCAGTACCATGGCTAGTTTTCTGGTGTTAGACTAATTTCTTGAAGTTTTTCCTACTAGTTCATCTCAATAAACAATATTAGGACTTCAGCTCCAAGGCATACAAGGTTTCATTTCTGTATTTGAAGCTATAGTTAAACTTCAAATAAGTTAAACTGGTTTTGTTTTATAGAGAGGAAACTCACTAGTCCGTATAACACTCACCCTGTAATATGAAGCAGTACTTGTCATACTATGACTCCATTTTAACACAATTTCAAAGATTTTGCTACTCATTTCTTCCGAAGTGCAGCTAGAATTTTGAAAAGCAAACAGACCTTCCAGGTTATATTTGCAATTCTTCTGAGATGATGTGGAAGGTTTGGGTTGGCTCCCTGCCAAGCCCAAATGCTGGCCACACGGATTCCCCCCTCTCAAGAGAGAAGGGAAAAAAAGTACCCAAAAAGACAATTTTAGTAAAAGTATATATATATTCACATATATTACAATTGTATACAATCAAACACTATGAATCTACAGAACAAATCCCAGAACCACCCCAAAAGGGAATAGGGGTAAAGGGAAGGGGAAATGGGATGAAAATGGGTAAAACCAAACAAAACAAATACACACACTTGTAAACTCAGGGAAAAGCTCAATAAGTAACTAATACAAT
>JAWWMO010000138.1:43831760-43891602 GCA_035047845.1 Dendrocincla fuliginosa
ACAATCAATTCTCACCAAACTCCCCTTAAGAGAAAGCAGGTCCTTCCCCTCCATCCGGCTGGGACAGCAGCTTCTCCAAGAGGCCTCAGCCCACAGAGGTAAGAGCTAGGCTGGCACAGAGAGCTGATGTCCTCCAAGCACGTGAATGGGAGAGAGAAGAGAGCAAAAGGCAAAAGGAGGGAGGAAACCTTTCTCCTGTCTATATATACACCTGATTACGTGAAGGAATGGTGTGGAATAATTCCTTAGTTACAACCTTGCTACCAAGGAAGGCCCAGACCAAAACCAAGAAAACTAAACCGCCACAGATGAGCATATTTATTCTATCAGTAGATAAATTTTTATAATTCCTCATCTGAGCCACAATTCTTTGAGTGTGGTGAAATTACACTTCAGTGAAATTACACTGGTGCTATTGTTTCACGTTATGGAGTGCTACAGTGATAAACAGCTCTTCTAAGATATAATAAATGTGCTATTTATCTGCCTTAATATATTTTTAATGATATTTACAGACTTTTAGAGAATATGCAAATCCAGAATTTTGGATAGTTTTGTTCTGTTTGAACAAGTAGCAGCTGCTCTCTTGGCCAGATTCTCTCTTGTCCTGAACTTTGTTATTGCTTGGACTGAAGCAAAGGGAATGATAACACTCAAGAATCCTCCATAATGCTGACACTAATAAATTTAATTAGAATTTATTTAATTAGAATATTTCATTGAAAATTTGAGCTCTTCAGGCTTGTGCCTATTACATTGTGCTCATTACTCATCAAGTAATCCAAGATGCTACACCCTACATAGCAAGACAAGGGCAACAGGGAGGCTTTGGCTTTTCCACCTGCAAAACCCAACTAATAATAATTCCCTCACCTTAGAGGGGAATAAAAACATTAGAGTAGTCTAAACTTTGAATTGAGGTGTTGCATGAAGGATGAGAGCTGCGAGCTTGTACCTTACCTTTCTATTAAGTGTGAAAGCAAAGGGGAGATGTTAGTAGATGATCAACTTGTTCCAAATGTCTATAAGGCCAACAACGACTGTGTGCATTAAGGACAGGTGAAAGAGGTCTATTGTAATGAAATAAGATAATGAAATGAGAAGTATATTTTATTTATTTGTCTGTGTGACTGAAATCCTGACAAAATTAGGGTGATGTATGCTAATGAAGTCAACTGGATTTTTATCTTTAGGGATCCTTAGATGCCTGATACTTTGATTTCTTTCTGTATGTTTCAAACATAGGCGTAACATCTTTGGAATATTTTTTGAAAAGACCAATTCAAATTGCACTTTTGAGGAAATCTGTTGTTAATCTTTAATAGTTGTGATCTGGGTAAGATTTTAATGATGGTTAGTAAATTTGTTTCAATAAGCAATTGAACATAGGTATAAAAAGATAGGACATAAATTTAGAGATCAGCACTTAAGATTAAGTCACTTCTGGTGTTAAAATCTTCCATGTACATCTGTGTCTTGAGATATGGGTTCAACTGGCACATTTCAATCTGGCATTGAAGTGAAGTCCTGTTGTTCTCCCTTTAAGTAGCACATGCCTGTTACAGCCTAGTTGCAGTTAGGGGATATCTGAAACCTTTTTTTTGTTACTGCTGTTGCAAGGTTGATTTTTATCTGAATCAGTGAGATGACCTGACAGGTATTGCCTAATTATTTATGCACTGTCACAAGGATGGCAGCAGAAATGCATCCATGGACATTCCAGAGGGCACTCTATACCATCTGATCACAGGCTGAGACAGACTGCCAAAGCTGAATGGGAAGTCACAGCAGAACTGTTTGTGTAACTTTGCTAGATAAAGATACTAATATATTTAAAGTAAATTCTTATTCAGTAAACATCACATTTCAGATAGCCATTAAAATAAGGGTGATTGCCAATCCTGTGGTTTAATTCTCAGACATATAGAATCTGTTTAACAGGAACTTGCAGTTGGAGCTCTCACTTCAGGGTAGAGCCAGAAGGATAGAGCTTATTAAGGTAGAGTTACTAATTGAGCAAATCCTTGAATGTTTAAATTCACACTCAGAGCATGAAAATGTAACAGCAGATCTGACATTTAGCTACAAATGCTAATGGCAATGCCAGCAATACTAATTTGAGTCTGAAAAGGTTTAACAGGGCCTTGGTTAATTGAACTGACAATTTTGAGTTGCTACTGTTTGAGTGATTTACCATATGCTTCAATGTCACTAATTGTAATTGTGCCAGTCAGACCCATCTGTTTTATGACACACCCTATAAAATATATAATTTACCAAGAGTAAATCTATTTTACAACCATCTTCTTTCAAGTAACTTAGAAAAAGACTATAGCCTGCAATTCAGCTTTATTGTGCTACAACTTCAGCATTTTAGCTTTAACAATCTGCCAGTCTACACAAACAAAAGTGTTATGGTGTGACCAGAAAAAACAGAAAGCATGGAGAATTTGGAAAAAAACCCTGAACTATTTCCTCTGGAAATGAAAAATAGTCTGTTTAATTTTTTTATTTTATTTTATTTTTTCCCCTCTACTAGCAGTTATAGTTAGCCTTTTCGTCCATCTTCAGCATTTGATGAACACCTGACAACATGCAGCATGGAAAGTATTGGACTGAAGAGCCTTAACTGATAAAATGCAAATCTGTGACTTGTATCATACAACTTCCATAAGAAACGCTAAATGTCACTCATGTGCAAATGAAAATCCAGCTGTATTTTATGTATTTCTCTACTGCAAGCCATCAGTAAACATTTTGGTAATATACATAAATAAAAAATTGCATTAGGCCAGGAATATAACATTATCTATTTCTTAATGTGTTTTAGGTAAATGTTTTGTTACTAAATGTATCACAATAAATGACACTGAAAATGATAGGAATAATTTGACATGGCAGAAAATAAATTTAGGAAGTGAATTCAAGTTAGCAAAAACAAGCAGCTAAGATGATTTAATGCTTGAGGGCATGAGGAATAGAGAGTTGACTTGTGCACAATAATGAATCAAGGGCAAAGAAGCAAAGAGGTTGAGTTGATTGCCTGAGAAAATTGAACTGGAAGGGAAAGAAAGCACAGGATTGTCAGTGATTTAATCTCTGCTAAAATGTTTAAAAAATGTGGATGCTAAACCCAGAAGAAACGTAAATCTGTCCAAGATGGCTGTTAACATAGCTATTTTCAGTGTGCAGATGGCATAAAAATGCATAGAAAAGTATCTGGATTTAATATTAAAACGCTGCCTATTGTTACAAACCTTTAAGAAGAGGCCATCTCTACGTTAAATATTTTATTTCACACAGAATGTCTGTGGACTAGCAGTTACAGGTGTCTGGAATAGATTTGCAATTCATAAGATCAATACATGAGGTATTGGCTATGATGTACCACACCTGAAATGTTTCTACACCATGCTCACAGCATGAGGTGCAAAACAGAGGAGCTCAAAGCTTTAGCCCAGTCCCAGAGATATGACATCATTGGCATAAGTGAAACCTGGTGGGATAAGACTTGTGGCTGGAGTGTCCTGTTGGATGGTGTCAGGCTCTTGAGGAGGGATAGGCAGGACAGAAGAGGTGGAGTGGTGGCACTGTATGTCATAGAAGGGTTAGAATGTTGAGCTACAGTTGGCAATGGCAGAGTTGAGAGCCTCTGGGTCAGCATCAAGGGGCAAACAAATAATGTGGATGTCATTGTGGGAGTCCACTATAGACCTCTCAGCAAGGATGATGACACCAATGAATTCTTTGAGGAACTAAGGGTAACTTTCAAATCAACTGTCCTTGACCTTATGGGGGACTTCAGCTTGCCAGAAATTAACTGGAAGCATCACACAGCTGGTACAATCCAGGCAGGAAGATCCCTAAAAAACCTTGTTCACAACTTTGTGGAACAGATCCTAAAGGAGCTGACTTGGAAAGATGCCCTCCTTGATCTGCTGCTGTCAACAGAGTAGGTCTTGTGAGCCAAGTGGAGATTGTGGCCATTTTGGCCACAGCAACCACAGAGTGATCGAGTTTAAGATCTCTGCTGACAAGAGGAAAAGTGCCAGGAAAACCTCAGCTCTGGTCATGAGGAGAGCAGACTTCAGGCTGCTCAGGGAACTGGTAAGTAAGGTCTCCTGGGAAAATGTTTTTAAAGGTGCTGGGGTCCATCAGTGCTGGTCACTTCTCAAACATCACCTCCTAAGGGCACAGGAGCAGCAATTCCCAAATGCTGGAAGACAAGAAGGCAAGGCAAATGGCCAATTTGTCTGAACAGGGATCTTCTCTTGGAAATAAGGCAGAAAAGGAAGGTGTATGCCCAGTGCAAGCAAGGTCAAGCGACATGGGAAGAATAAAGAAAGGCTGCTTGCTGCTGTAGAGAGAAAATTCAAACTCAGCTGGAGTTGAAGCTGGCCAGAAATGTGGAGTATTTTCAAATACAGTAATGTCAATAGGCAATATAGAAATATCATCGGCCTGTTACAGGATGGGGATGGTCACCTCACAAACAGGGACAGAGACAAGGCAGAGGTGTTTAACATTTTCTTCCACATGAATGATGGAATGATCAACTCCCAGTCAGCCCCAAAATTGTGCAGGATCTGCTGCTCCAGCTGCATCCCTACAAATCTGTGGGGCCTGTTGGGATTCTACTTACCTGGTTTTGAGGGGTAATTTATCTTTGAAAACTGCTGTCAGCCATTGTTACTACTTCCCCATAGAGACAGTACATTCCTTGGGGCAGGGCTTGCTTTTTTTTTGAAAAAAAAAAAAATTAATGTTTTCTTTAATATTGTTGCTAGTATAAAGCTGTCTAAGAACTCACAGATGTGATGGTAATTCAAAAACATAAGAACACTTTGCATATAGATTCTTCCCACATGATCTTACTCATGTTTTGTCAATAGAGGGTCAGTATTCAATTGTCAACATAGATTTTTTCCAAAAACCCCCAAGAAGTCATGCCTTTTCTGAAGAAGAAACTCTGCTAGAACAGATGAAGTTATCACAGTCTCAGAAAGCCCCATGTCAAGTGTTGGCATCACAGAGAAGTGAAAGAATTCCAATTGCATTCTTTATCAGAGTTTGAGTCTAGCTCTCAGATGCCAATTGTGCTAGAGACTTCTGTGTGTAGTCATGATTTTTATCCTCTTTCCTTTAGAGTTTCTGTCTGTCAGTGCTGTCTGTTCACATGCTCTGGATCTTGTTTGCTAGCGCGCTATGAGACTGAATACAGTGCACCTGCCCTTTGGGCTTCAGAAGCTGCATTGAAAATGGAAAACAAGACGAAAATTTTGTTGCAATGACTTACTAACATTTCTATCTGAATCATAATAAATCATAGTTGATCCATTTTTTTTTTTTTTTTTGAGAGAGAGTTCTTGTTATCCAGCATTATTTGAATAAGAGCAGGAGAAGGAGACTACACTGGACAGTATGTGCAGTGTCTTCCCTGTGTAGAGGTTTGACAATCCTGAAGGGTTTCCCTCCCTCCACTCCCCATCAGTCTCATTAAACTCTACTGGGGTTTTTGGTTTTTGATAATACTTAACATGTCTGTTATCTGTTTTATTTTCATCTGTGAAATATTTTGGCCTTTTATAGGGGATTAAACATTAGTGTAAACAATGTTCTAATTGACATAATTGATGCTTTGGGATGACAGACCTTGATTGCACTGCCCAGCCCCAGCCTGGACCCATGGGGCCTGGGGCTCCATGTGGTTTTGGGCCTCAGTCCTTGCCTGAGCAGAGCTGTGGGCAGACCTGTGTCTTTTCCTGTTCCTGCTGGTCCTGACTAATTTTTCTGCGCTGTTTTAGGCCTGACTTGTCACCTTGCCTGTATTTGATGATTACCCCACCCGCCCTGCTCAGGTCCTGGGACTGTGCCCGGACAGTGAGGGCACTCTTCTGCTCTCTTCTGGGGTCACCTCAGTGTCCTTGTCTTGTGGAACAGCCCCATTCTTGCTATATCGAGCATGGCATACAATAATGTATCTAACAATTATATCTTATTATTCCAGAAGGATGTTTAATTACAAAGTAAGAGTATTGTAGGAACACTCCCTTAACCCTGAAGTGATGCATATTTTATAGGTGATATATCAAAAGCCTTAAAGCTATGATAGTTAAGTATGAGCCAAGGCTTTAGGAAAAAATATGAAAAATTTTCAGCATACAAGCCCTCAGTTTGAAGGAAGGCTTCAAAATTTATATATTCCCCTATTTTGCGTCTGTCAGTAGGAGTGTGGAGAGACACTTACTTGAAGCTGTAACACAAATGAAGCCTACAGTTACCTTCCTGAGCACTGACCTGTTTGTATTGGAGAGATATAAATTAGTTTCTTAAACCAGTTACATTTCTCTACATATTTTAAAGGTGCGGAGGCAGAAAATATGGGAATCCAGTCTTGGTTTCATTGCTTTGAATTTTAATGGAATTGTTATTCTCATGCCATGGGACATATGGTGGTTGGTAATTGAAGCAAAACACAGACTGGTAAAGTAGCTTAATAAGGGCAACTATCATTTAGGTGGAGAGGGAGAGAATTAGTTAAAAACTGTCTTCTAGAGCATGATACTTGAAATAAGTAATTGCTTTGACTTCTAAGTCAGATTTCATGCAGAATTCATTTTCCTAGATGTGGTTATCTTTAAAAAATCATACACTTTCTTCCCATATTTGGTAGATGGCTCAAAGTAGAGGTAGCTCAGCAACTTCTTACTGGGCCTTATGGCAGTAAGGGGATTTGAGAATTTTTCATGCTGGCACAGAAAATCCAGCACATTAGTTGCAATTGGGTTTGAAATTACAGCCTTTTCACTTAGAGAGAAAATCTTTTAGTGTGCAGAGCCTACAGAAGTAGTGGATGTGAAATGGATCCTTCCTGTTGCACAGTTTCTTCAGAAAGAAATAGTTAAATGTTTCTGCCGCACAGGCTCTGAGGCTCCTCTGAAAGAGGGCATCTTACAGTGTTTCTCTCTGTATCCAACATGGGGAATTGAGGCCAGCTGTCCAATCTTTCCATCATCAGTGTCATCATTCACATTCTGAGATGAAACAAAACTAGAACAACGAAGAACAGGTATAAAAGACTTGAACCGCATTTGAGACTTATGTCAAAAATGTTTCAGTCCTCAGGTAATTTGCTCAGTTCTGGCTCCCTTCATATTTACTTCAAAGCTTCAGTGAAAATGAAAGGATAAAAAATAACATTTAGGTTTGCAGATAGCTGTAGTCACATTCCTGTGACTCGATCTGGCCTTGTTGAAGGGTGTCTTCCCCTTAAAAGTCAGGAGCTGTCTACACATCATGAGGAAATGTCTTGCATCAGAGCTAGTCAAGGATACAGCAGACCTACTATGTCATGGGATTATATCTGTTGTCCTATGGTATATACACTGCAAATTAATATAAATCAGTAAATTAAATTGGTTTACCTAAAAGTAGCAAATAGTCTTATTAGAAAATAATTTAATTAATCAAATAAATTGTTAATGCACAAACTTAAAACCAATTGTATAACTTGCAGGATGCATTAAGTAAAGTTTTATGTGTTCTATGTTATGTCAGCAATGTCAGTTTGCATGGGCAATCTTTTTTTTGACATAGTGCAGCCTTCTTCTAAGCCTGTCATTAATTTTAAAAAGAGTGATTGAATTGCTGTATTCTGACATGAGATTAAAAATGTAAAATACAGAATCCAAAATCCACATTTCCTACTGAAATGTGTGGTGTGACACGTATCAGGACCTTTACCTTGCTCTGTAGAGAGTAGAAATCTTTGTTTCATCTCCTTGGTCTCATTTTTCATTTGTCTCTGTTTCATAGTCAGCAAGAACAGGATACTTAGCTGATTCAATGCTACTTTGTTGTATATAAGCTGGTTTATTTAGCTCTCTCGCATGGCTCTCTAGTACTGCCTGTAGTAGCTGAAAGCTACCAACTGTGTGTTGTGGATGATCCAAATGATTTCTCTGGTATTTTAGGTGGGCAAAGGGTGGGTAAATTTTCATTGAGATGACTAGAGAGATTTGCGTGGCATAAAGGGATCTTCCATACAACTTTGTAGTATTTGTGTTAAAGTCCACAGGTGATAGAATATCTGAACAAAATGTCATATATGTGAGAAACAGTTTTAAGCTTCAAAAAGACATGCAATTGTCTTTAAAGGTGTACTTGTCTGTGTGAAGAGAGAGACAGAGGAAAGCATTATGATGTTTTCATGGTTGGTTATGTTTAATTGATGTAGATAAAATTTTACAAAAGCACTCAACCTGAGATAGGCACAAGTGGCAAATATTATTTAATCTTTACTGCATGCCACTGTTTGTCATGCATTGTTTGGGGAACGCCCAAAGCAGTAAATGGTGGCCAAGCATTGAGTTGTATCAAACAATGCTTAATATTTTTATAATCCCATTTTTGTTTGAAAGCTCATTTCATATCAAGAGTGGTTGCCCACACTCTATAAATTAGTTTAAAAGGGCTGTAGAGAAAAGTTGAAGTACTGAATAAAGCATTAGCAATACCTCACCTGATTTATCAGATCAATAAGCCATCAGTAATCTTACCTAATAGGTAGCTTGGGATACAAAGTGAGGAACAGGGACTGTCTTTAGCATACAATTTGCACTGTGTTTGGTACTTGGGTTGCTGAGTTTTGATATTTAACACTACTTTAAAATAAAGAGTTTATTTATTGTTTTATCAGTAGTGCTTACCATCAGAATTGCAGAATGGCTTGAAAACACTTGCCCAAGGAGGAAGATGAAGTTGACTCTAAGGGACAAAACATGCTAGACTCTATGTTTATTTGTTTCAAGTCTCCTAACTCGAATTCTGCCTGGCTTGCTAGTTCGCAGTCAGAGTCTTATATTCCTTTCCAGTTAATAACCATGTTCATGGCTTTTGCTAGGAGAAGTAATAGTGGAGATGAAAGTTTCTGTTACTGTCATCTACGGATTTGTGAAAGGACTTTCACATTTCCCCTTTAGCTCTGGCAATAGCTCTTTCAGGGATGAATGGTCTTACAAACCGTGAACTGTATCCAAGAGAGTATTTCTTCTTGACTCCTTTTGTAGTGTTAAAATAAAATACTTTTTATAAAATTAGTGGGGTTTTGGTATGCTTATATAAGGTGGAAGATGTTATACATGCTTTGTGAGTAGTATAATTTCCATGCTTCAGAGCAGCATATAAGTCAATTACTCTTCACTGCCTCTGGGTTCCACCATTGAGTTGGCTGACAGAATAAAAAAAGCAGGACTCCCATTTTTGGGCAGTCAGAAGAAAGTAGGAGGTTAAGTGGCATGGGACATCACACCTTTATTGAACCAAAGCAGGTTTGGGCAAAATGTCTACTGACTATGGAGAAAGTCATTACACTGTTGGTGGCGCTACCTCCAAAGTTTCCCACCCTAGACAGAACATATCCCTAGTGTCAGTAACTCCTTGTATTAAAATTAGTTAAACTGTTCCCTTTTGCTACTGACATAGGCAAAATCTGAGTATGGGCTTTACTCTATCTAAAATTGCATCTAGTGGAGTCTTTTGCTGCATTCTACTTCCTATATCCTATGGCACTTATTCTACATCAGTTTGGACACCAAACCAAGTCCACCAAACAAGTTTGTCTATCTGGGGTTCCCTTTTGCTATTCCATCATTAGACCAAGGAGTTGAGCTCCCCTGCCACCCCAAATGTCTCTAAGTTCCATTTTAATCAAGTGGAAATGAGAACAGCGTCAGGGCGCCTGCATATCTCGTTTACTAGTTTTAAGAAGGAAGGGATGCTAGTTTTAAGAAGGAAGGGATTGCCAGCATGTTTTATATTTCACGGTGAAAAATCAAGTACAGAGACTTAATTTGTGGCAACCACTGTCTAGCCTCTTTTTAATTTGAGAGTACACATGTGCATATATGTGGACATTTTTTTCCATAATAGAATTTAACAGTTCTTGTCAACTTTCCCACAATAATATTTTACTTAAGAAAACATCTAAATGCCCCTTCTTATCACGATAAAAAGTTGAGTGATGTGAGCCACAGAGGCTGCTTGTCGAGAGAATCACTCAGTTAGTATTTGTACAACAACCTGCATCCTTTGTATCCCTCACTTTGAACTGGATGCAAAATGAAACTGTCTCACCCTTGGATTGAAGTAGACAGTTTTTTCTCTTTTACCATCCCTAAGACAAATTAGGAATGTAAGAAACCTTTCACTCAGAACAAAACGATGGTTATAGCAGGTAACAGGACCTCACATTAATCAGTGCTTTCAAAGAAAAGGCCTCGACCTGTGCCCTTTGTCTAGCCTACTGGTAGGTATGTTTTTTTTCCCAGTTTCTTTCTGTGTCAGGGCATTCTCTTTCTGTGTAATACACTCTCTTGGAAAATGTTTCTCTTTTCAGGCAGTCCTTCTGCATTGATCAAAACCCGTCCAGAAAGCCACTGCAGAAATCTGAACTTATAATGACGTTCTTTTATATTTTCTTACAATGAACAATGGCTCTCTCAATACCAATGGCAACAGTACGCAGATAAAGGCAACAGTGCAAGGAGTTGGGGGTAAATAGCCATTATTTGCAAGACTTGCTGTTTCATGTCCTGGAAAAAAAAATTCTGTCTTCTGCAGCCAAATCTTTACTAACTCTTGTTGAAAACATTCAAGCCCTTTGCAAACCAATGCTGAGATGAGGAAAGATAAATGTGGATTAACATTTTTCTTCTTTTTGGAAGAAACATTAGTGACAATTAGATGGCAAAAGATCTTAGTTCTCCATCCCTCCTGAATAAGAAGAAAGAGCAAACATTCTGCTTGATATCCCTTTTTATTAGTTTGCTGGCCTTAACCTTTAAATCAATTATGTCCCAAAAATCAGGCTCCACAGTAAGCAAGTGGAACTGATTGTGGCTCCACTGAATAAAAGACTCCCTCTACTGCCTGAACTACAGATCACCAGATGCTTGTCTCCAAAAGGGGGATAAAACATAAAGCGAGTGTGTACCTGCTCTGTTATTCTAGTAATTTTTTTCTTGTCTTTAATGTCGGTTGGTGATTTTTTTTTAAAGTAATTTAAATTAATACATCTGAAGAACATGGAGAGTGAAGGAAAAGCTGCTATGCAGATGATGTAATGACATTCTTTATCAAATTTGTAGAAATAAGACTGCCAATAAGCATACATTTTTTCCCCTAGTGTTCATGAGTACTAGACTAGCTGATGCTTAGCTCAAATTGAATTCAGTTAATACTCAGCAAGGAATTGGCTTCACTTTCATAGAAAAAAAGAACACTTTACTAGAAGGCAAGGAAACATTACTAGTGATTTCACTGGGCAGTAAAACAGGTGCAGCAGCTTAGGAATATAACCACAAAATAGGCTGCTGCAGGAAGGTGAAATATTTTGAGTTCCAGAAAGAGACTGTGAATCTAACCTTGGAGAGAAACACCCAAACTTCCTTCACGGGCATTATGTTTAAATTCTGTTCACAGGTGTTCTTGGAACAAGGGTTTGGTAGAGGGAGACGACAGATATATCATGCTCCAACTTAATTTGTAAGTTTACTCATGGAATAATCAGAATTTCTCGGTGTTTCTGACATTGCACCTCTCCTCAGAAGATCAAGTGTTCTCCACAAAAATTTCTTGACTCCTTGTTGCAGGCAAACCCAGTCTTGAGCTGGGGAATTTCACTGAATTTAGTTATTACTAATTAATATAAAATGTTATTGCTGAGTTGTATGAAAAAAAAAAAGTATATGGAAACACTTAAGTTATAACCTCTCCTTCTCCCTTCCCAGACTCTACTTCAAACACCTCTCCTTCACCTTCACATTCTCAGCTCTCCTTGGTTTTGCAGCACAGAAACTCAGCCTGTCCCAATCTATTTGATAAGGTGATGGGCAGCGCAGGAGGTTGAGTTCAGCGTATAAGGATTTCTTTCTGTTGCTCCTTGTTTCTTTTTCCTCCACTGCTTCTTGCTTCTTAAACATTTTTATCTGCTCTGGCATGGGTTACCTCTGAGCAGCAGTCCCTGGAGGATGTCTTTGCTCTGCTATGTGTTGCCCACAGGCTGTCATTTCTCAGACTTCCTATCTCTTGCATGAAGCACTTCCTTCCAAGAGCGTGTCTCCAGGTGCATCCCCCAAAATGTCTCTCTTGTTTCTATTTTGGTTTTTGTTTGTTTGTTTGTTTGTTTTTTTCTTGCCTCCTCTGTTTTTACAATTCTCTAACTCCTTTTCTTCATTTATCTTCCCATATGGAAGATAAATCCTCTCATTCTACTCTTACATGTGTCCTGCCTCTTGTGGCTGTCGCTTTCTTAAATATGTCTGAGCAAAGGCACCACATGCTCCCCAACTGCTGTAAGTTTGGGTGACCAATGGGATGCTTCCAGGTGTGTCAGAGCTGCCTAAAGAAGGTGAGACCAGCGCTGGGCTGGTCATGGCCTGCTCCCATACAGAGCACTCTGCAGCATCCTGCTGTCTAAACACTGCCAGATATGTCCAGCAATGCCTTGGTCAAGATTTCCTGGGCAAACACTTTATTTTCAGTGGCAAACAAGGAATAAAGTTTCATGTATTGCTAACAAAGCATACTATCATGGTATCATTTATACTTTTGTATAGAAGTAACTGTGTTTAGATTTGGGAGCTTGTAGTGCTATCTGATATATTAAATCATCTTGAGAAATTGCCTTGCATAGCAATTCAGCTATTAAATATAGGAAACAAGCATATTTTGACTATTTTGAACTTGCACAGTTTGCAACTTCTGCATTCCATTTTCCTGCAAGCAGAAGAAATACAGACTTACTGTAAAGCTAAGATTTGGCTGTGATTCTGGAAATATTATAAAACAATCCTAATTATGAAAACAGTGTTTTGAAATATGGTGATAGCCAACACAATTTGAAAGAGTTCTTGCCTTTTGTTTGTTTTGGCTTCTGTGTTTGTAGTTTTATGAAATGTGATTTAGGATAAAAAAACCAAAAGAAGGCTTTTCAAACCAGGGCCGTAATCAGGTAGCCTCCTGTTCAGATTCTGCATTTTTATGGGTGAAAAAAGTCTGAAAGCAGGAGGAAGTCGTGGGACTTGAGCTGAGATGAATTGCCAACCTCACACAAATGTATTTGCATTTCTGATGACCAAGACCAGCTGAATTGCTAAATCAACAATTTGATTACTGCCTTATGGTTATATGGATTTAACATAAGTATATTTAGGAAATTGCTGATTTAACAGTTAGCAAGCTGTAAGGCAAACAACATGGCAACGTGGCAGTTATGACAGCTGCAGAGCAAGCACAGAGCAAGCAGTTATCTCTGGGTCAGTTTTGGAACTGACTCGCCAGGAACACTAAACAGACAGCCTGGACAGGGTGAAAAAGTACAAAAAGCCTCAGATCATAGTGATCTGAGAGGGTTAAAAGATGCCTCAAAGATAAGAGGTGAGACTAGTGGAAGAGGACCAACACTGAAGACCTCACTGATCATTGAATTTGAGCATCACCTGCTCTTAAGGCACACATCATTTTCCTGATGGTCTCACCACACCAGGTGAAATGTCATGCTGTGAAAATGAAGCCAACAGAAGAGTCCATTTCTTTTGTTTTGCCTTAAATTAAATGAGTCTATTTTAGCTAAATTAGTTTCCCAGGGCAAAGTTATGTAGGATATAATAACGAAAACTGATGCTCACTTTAGTCTTGAGTCCTCCAATTGAATAATTATCATAAGCATAATACTGGATGATGATTTAATGTTTACTGAGTAAGCTGTTTTACTGATATTCTAATCTTTCAAACTTTTTTTATCTGCAAAATAATGAGGCTTAGTGGTAATACAACTGTGAATGTTATGATCTTCTCCATTTAGAGTACTTTTTTGTTGTCAGAGCTAAACAATGTAGCATAATAATCCCTTTGATTTTCCTCTGATTTTTCATGAATGCCTTTAATGCTGTTTTTCCTTTTCATAGATATTTAGATATTTACTATCATTTCTCCTTTATGCTTTTGATAAGTTAGCTTTTATTTCAGAAAAGTCTTTGACCATGAAACAATGCAAGAATCATAAGCTGACAAAATGGTTTATTTTTCTCTTCCTCCACCTGCATTGCTATCGAGAAATTTCATGGACTATGGGAATTTTTTTCTGATGATCTTGTAGATTTCTCACTTAACATACAGTTTTTGCAGATTCCTACTTTCTGCAGTAAGAGGAAAGAGCAGAGGATGAAGTTCTTTCCATTAAAAATAAAAAATACCAAACAAAAAAACCCCCACAAAAACCCAAGAAAAAACTTATGAAGAAAATGTCATAATGGGGCTTACGCCAAGAACCAGAACATATATATAAATATTCTTCAGATTACATGTGTGTTTGACTTGAAGATTTAAAAATCAGCCTATTTCATATTAAATGAGCTTTCTCTTGGAGATGTATTTATACACTTTTGCATACATGTCTGCTGGCATTATATGATAACCTGTGGATTCCATCAGACTATCTCACTAGCTGTGATTTTTGTGAGTCATCATTACTGCAATTGGATCTGTTTTGCTTTGCAGCTTACATCAATTCCTAATTTGGGAAGAAGCAAAATCAAAACATAATTTTATTCAGAAGCCGTTAATAAAGGACTGTTAGAGGGGTTCAACAGCTGCTATTGCCTGCCAGGCTTGGTATCAAGGACAGGATCTTGGTGAATAAGGCTGATAAATTTGTGCCTTCTAAGACTCTTAGCAGCTCTGACCAAACAGGTCATTTTTGCTATGATCGATTCTTAATTTAGTCATTTTCTCTCTTTGTGACAAAAAAACATGGCTATATTTTTTCTTCTTTATATTTTTTCTCTAGTTACTTTCCTTCGAGTTTAATAATGAGTGTTTTCAGGAACCCTCAACAATGTTTGTAAGATCACAGCTACTCATCATACATTAAAAACATCACTAACATTCCCTGTCATCACACCGACCTTCATTTTAAGCCATGAGAGTCTGTGGGAAGTCTACCTTTTCTCCATTAGGGGGAATCCTTGCTCTATCTTCTGAAGGATGTACTTTTCCCTAATGCACTTTCAAGTTGTTTTTTCCCTTAAGAAATGCTGAACTCTGTAGTTCAGCTTCTGAAAACTCTGTTTAAAGTAGTGACCAGATCACTACTGATGCTTTGAGTTTAACAATTCAGTGTGTGTAAGAGGAAGACTGACTTCTGTTGACTTGTGCAGAGCATATAGTTATTTTTGTTCTCTTTTGTACTTAATTAGCTGTTGCATGAAAAGCATAATCCTTGCACAGAAAAGTCAAATAGTTAAAAGACTCAATCAAGGCACTCCTTTTCAGAATGTCTCCCTTTTTGAAAGAGTCAACATAGTGAAGAACTCAGTGACAGCTACTATAAAAATTTTTTCTTCCACAAGCTTTCTTTCATTTTTAGCTGAATCTGGCTCCATCACTTGAGCAGTTCAAAATATTCTACAGGAAAGCAATGTTCATATAGAGCTGATTTGCTTAGCCAGTTTGAAAAAATCATAGTTTTTGAACTGTACATTCAAAGTCAGTGTGATGGTGGTACATCTTAAGAGGGATACTAAAATTTGATTAAATTGACTAAAGCTTTTCACCATCTGAAATAATGGAAAAGATCTGCAGCAAAATCTCTGCTTTTGGATAACTCTAAGATTTTCCCTTTTGTTCCAAATAGTAAGAGACCACTCCCTGCTTAGTGAACTGGGAAACTGTTGCAGAACTAAGAAACCATTGCAGTGCATATTGTGTTGTTTTGTGTGTTCTGGGAGATATTTGAGAATTAAATAAGTCTGTGGGGAGCGAAGTTGATCTTATGAAGTGAGAGTGAGCAACAAAGGAATAAGAATATATGTGTTGGAGATATTACATCTTCGAAAGGGAAGTTCTGTTTTTTGTCAAATACCAAGGAATACAAAGCTATTTTTTTTCCCTTTTGTTAGAACCAAGATGAGGAGGGGAAAAAGGGATGAGAATAAAAATGGAACGTAGTTACTTCTCAGGTGAAACAAAATGAAGTAGTGTTTTTTCTGCTGGCAGGCCATGTGATCAGAAGAAATTAATGGTGAACACATTGATTTCTATAGCACTATCAGCCAGACAACAGTTTGTAATGGCTATAGTCAGTATCTCCACATGGTTGCAGTCTCTGTACTTGAGGCTGAAAGGACCAGAGAATGTAAAAGAAAAAGAAAAAAAAGCCAAGCTCTTTAACACACATTCCCTTTTAATCAAAACACTGAACTAGAGACTTAACACTGGATTTGGCAGTGCCACAAAAGAACTGCCAAAAGAAGCTGCCGTTGCTCTTTAGATTCCCCCTTAGGTTTGACCTAAGCTATGGAATTTTCACTTTGGGAGTATCCACCTGCAATAGGTCATATTCATCTCAGGCTCATTCAAGGACAGAATGTTACCATTTTTAGTATTTCACTTCAGCAGAAACTAAAATAGTTGTGGAAGCTATTGAGGAAATCTGTTCTTGGAATCTGAAAGGCTAAAGTGAGAAATACCCAGTGATGCCAAGGAAGGTTTCAGAACCTTTCAAACAGACAAAAAAAGTCTTGCAAAGTTTCAGTAAGTTTCAGTGTTGTGATATGAAAAAATAATCTTCACCTAAGTTCAGCACTGGTAGCACTTGACCCCATTGCCTCTTTTTTTTTTTTTTTTTCCCCCCCTGAGGCAGTATCAGTTCTCAAGACTAAAGAAGACATAAAAAAATCAAAGCCTTTTGTTCAGCCTGCCCACTGAGTACAAGTGGTTTCAGACAAAATAGGAGCTGACCCTACCTACATTTTTGCAGAAGTCAAGTTAACCTCAAAGAACAACTGGTAATAGCGACAGAGTAGTATTGCACCAGATGATTTAATTAGCTGACTCTCCCTTATGTGAAAAAATGGGCTATATGTGGTTAGGACAAAAAATGGCCCAAAGTTTGAAGTAAACTCTTCAGTTGTTTTTCTTTTAGCAGCACTTTAGTTGCTTTGTGTTTGTGTAACTCACATGGATTCAGTATGGTAAGTGCAAAAGACTTTGCATTTTGGGCTGTGTCATATTTCAATCACTGCATTAATTTTTGCTTAGACATCATATAGTGGTGGCTTAACACAGCAGAATAAAAAGAACACATTGAAAAACAGATGATAGCAGTGAATTTCACATACTCCATTGTTCAGAACATAAAATGAGAATAGATATTTCCTTTATGTGAAAGATGAATAGTTCCCAACCAAAATATTTTTTGAAATTACATGAGCTACTCAAATCAACTTAACATATAGCTTATTATGCCATCATAAAAAAATGCATATTTGTATAATGCGCTTAAAAGAATTGAAATGAATTGTGCATGGAAATAAATGGGAGATGACATTCAAATGTCACACTGAAGTTTTGAAGGGTACAGAGACTGACCACATTAGATCAGATCTTACCTTTCCAAGAAATTATGGGAATTTATGAATATCTACTACTTTGCAGCTTATTCAAATGCTTGCATTTGTGTCCTGTGTCTTGAAAGAGCTTTTAAAAAGCAATGCACAGGATGCAATTATCATTAAGGAATAATGGAAAAAAAACTGTCTTAATCCAAAAATGGACTTTACAGCTAACTCTGGTTCTATTGTTTCCAATGTGATGTGTTTTGCTGTAAGAGACAGAGTGTAGATTGAGAAGCCAGAAATGGTATTCATAGAACTAAAATGTTTCCCAGATAAATACAAGAAAACACTCTCTGTTGTTGTATTCATAAGGACTGAAGATTTCTGCCTGATGGGGGAGGACCCAATTGGAATGTTAGAAAAGCAATTCTTGCTCACTTTGCTTCCAGCCATCAGATGCTTTTTCATCTTCTGTTTTCAGCATGAGTTCTGGCATTTTTTTCATGATTTTTTTTAATAAGGAAGTAATAAAAAGGGCAGGAGGAGGCTGATCTTATGAGAAGTTGTGAGGCAGGATGAAAATATGAAGGAAGAGAGTTTGGCATCAGGTAAGAGGCAGTCATAACAAATGGAGTTCAGTGCAGAGATGAACAGGCATTAGTTTTTTTGGAAATCTAGAAATATCTAACATAGATGGTTATAAATAAAGGTGAGGAAAAAATAAGGGCCGAGTACCCTGCACACAAAAAAAGCCACAGATTTTTTAATTTTTTTTTTTTTTTTTTTTTTATATTCAGGCATCTTTTCTTTCAAAACAGAAGCAGGAAGCCACATGCAAAAAAAAAATAGTACTACTGTGAGCTGTAAAAGCTTTAAGAGAAAGAGCATTAACAACTGCTTCAGCTGGAGGGTTTGTGGCACTTATGTCTTCAAATAAGAGATCCTGGCTACTGAGAGAACAGGAAGATTAGAGATAGGGCAATGATGACAATATCTGAACATAGCTATGATTAAAATAAACCTCCAAACTTTAATGACATGGTGGCATAGTGATCCTTCAAGAGCTATAAGCTAAATCTTGGCTGCATTATATGTTATGTGACCTCAGGGTTTTTATGCTTATATAATGGAGTCCATATTAATTTTGTAACCTGGTATTGAAAAATATAAATTAAGTAGTGTCACCTTCTAGATTACAAACTGAGGACTGTGACAATATACTTGTCTCTTTCAGTACAAATCATTGTAATAGTACTGCCATGAAATAGATACAGCAGTAGGACACTACTTTTGGTGGAAGAAAAAAAAATCACATGATTTCCAAATTTCAATAAAAGTAAATTATATTTTTAGTCACATTTAATTTGACTTTTGATTTTTTATCTTCTGGTTTGTTTTTTCTGATTTCTCTTATTTCCTACAGCATTTTTAGAGGTATGAATGATCATCTGCATTAACAGCTTATATCTTCTCTTTTTACTATCAGCTCTCTTCATCATACTTTAATCTGTTTGAAGCAAATAGATCTTTGGTAATTTAGTATACAGAAATTTGTCCCCCTGTGTCAATATTAAATCAATTTCCCCATGTGATGACAGGTGTCTGAATCTGGTTAATGGCAAGGCACACAAGTCCGCACTTCATTAATAAAAAATAATGGTGTACAGTGGCAATGTGCTGATGCAGAGGTACTGCATGGAGCTCAGATGAGATGTATAAAATTGACATCTTGTGTTGTTTGACAATTCTTGTATTTGCAAACTGAAATATAGACAGTAGCCTACTCTTCCACAGATTTCAGGAACACTTGTCATTTTTCTGTGCTGTTACAGTTGCCAAGTGTTCAAGAGCCTGGACCTAAACACCTTTGAACAATTCAATCCCCTTTTCATTTTCTACTTCTCTGGTTACTTTTAAACTGGAGGTGAAGAATGTCTAGTCAGTGCTAAGTTTAAACTTCAAAATTTTCTCATAATATGTTTAATGGAGTCTTAAAAAAACATATCTTGAAGTGGTACTGAAGCATTACAGGAATTTATTTTAATAGTAATTTTAATGGGCATTCATTTCAGCTGCATTCCCTATTATCTTTTCCAGTTTCATTTACCCTCTTGTTTACTGTTATGCTGTAATACTATGTATGTATGCAATTTGACTGTTTCTGCAGTCAGGAAGCATCTCTGGGTTTTTCTTTATCCACTCATTTGATCTGCCACTCTGAATCCTCCCTGTTGCTGGCATCCTTCTGGAGACAAGAACACTCTTTAACTCTGCTATAATTATGAAAGGCTCTGCAGCATAAAAATAGAAATAAAAATATATTTTAACTAGCTATTTAATAGTTTTAAAACTGTTTAGGCTTGAGAGCAATGACAAATTTTCCTTAATTTAGTTCCAGTGACAAACTACATATTGGTTTCGGCATTGTGAAAACAGGCACCTGCCAGGCAGGATACTCAATATTGCCTTAAGTGATGGCTAGCAATGCTACTGGATAACATTTGAAGTATAGGGGCTTGTTCAGGAGTGATCCCAAGGGATATGTCTAGAGTTATAGATGGCTGAACTTTAGCATAGGCCAGCTCCTTAGCAGTAAAACAAAATAACATCAATGACTCAAAATCAAAAGCTCCTATAAAAACATAGTATTTGAGTTGGGAGAATATGTATGAAGAGAAGGAACTGACACTTCTTTTGAAGCTTTGATTACACTTACTTTTTGATGGCCTTAGAATAAAACACAGAGAAAATCTTCCTCAAGTTTCTAATAGATCAATTTACCTGTGATAGTGGAAGAAACTTAGTCTGCTTCTTGCATTTAAATAGGAGGCCCTTCATTGTGTTGCTGTGAGTAATTGATTGGTAGCATTGAAATGGAAAACTCCTAAACATGTACTACTACAGCAAATAGTTTGATTAGTGTCCCTTCCACATTCACACAGTAGATGTTTTCATGAATTCTGTACAGGCATAATGAATATATGTTTTCAGAATTTCATGATACTGCTTTTTGAAGCATGTATGTACTGCTTTTATGAAATAAACCCCCAAATAAATGGGAAGGTTAATGATCAGGAGAACTATGTTTTCATATCACTGGCAGATTACTGATTTCCTGCCTTATTTTCTAAATTATTTTTCTTGCTCTATTCTACAACTTCTGCTGGAGTGAATAGTAGCTTAGAAATGAATTGCTAATAGCAAAGTATAGTACTATTCATCAGAGGAACAAATTCTCTGAGCTGCTGACACATTTGCTCTTGATTTTCATTAGAGCCATATTCACAACATTCTTAGGCAGAGGGTCAGATTATTGCATCCCCCCGTAAATATGTTGTGAGCCTTTCGGATGCCAGATACATATATTTGAATGCAAAGTGTCTGTGATGCTTAAATAGTTTGGGTAAACATCTACATTCTCTTAATTAATCTTCCTTTTCAGTTGTTGTTTAGGATATTTCAGTCAGCCTGAATGGGTAGTAGTTTATTGTTTTATATTTATTAATTACAGGTCTGACTAAATTAACTTACATATAGACAACAGATATTGCAGTTAAAAATGTCTATCTCTTAGAACTAATTTTTCTGGATAATGTAAGTTCAAATTGCCAAATAGTAACAATCTTTCTTGTACTAATAACAGATATTGACAATTCATGTTAACTTTCATACTCTTTTCCTAGCCATGATTTTGCATGTAAAGCAAACATCTCACATTTCTTATTTGCCAAACATCCATAAATATTTAAATGTGCCTCAGGTATTGTGAATAAACCAGCATTGAAGTTTTTCAACTGAGAAAAGGAAATAGTGCAGGGTTTTTTTCTCTTTGTAACTTTAAATTCAACCCATTAATCAGCTAAAAGGCCTTAATTATAATACCAAACATCAGACTTGCTTTCAAACATGACTTCAGTAGGTTATGTCTTCATTCTATACCATTATCTTTTAAAGTGTAATCACATACAGAAATAGTTGCTGATACTGAAAAACATTTGATCACCACAAATGTCTACTTATATAGCTATGGAGATGATAGTTACTCACAATATCTGCACAATAATTAAATGATAATAATGAGGAGGTATTTTTACTTTTAAGACAATTCATAACTTTTTATTACTTGCTCATGTGGTGAGTATGGATGCACAGAAAATGTGTGGCTGTAAAAGATGCAGTCCCATGCTTTTAAGACATCATGAACAACGGTGGCTTCTGCCAGTGTAGTTTTCTGTGTTGTCTTCCTTGTAATACCTTGTTTTTGTTTTAATCTGGGTTTGTTTTGTCAGATTGGCTTATGATGAAGAAAAGACTGTTGTCTCTTTTATCAGCACAGTTTTTAAGTGCTGATATTGAATTGCCATGAAAACCTCTCCTGATACAGACCTGATCTAATTTAGCACTAGAGTTTAGAATAGTTGGATTAGTAATAAAAGTTATATGGCAAGATATTAATTTCTAGTTTTCAGCCCTTGGAAAAGAAATATGAAAATATAAATGCAAAATTTTGAATGAGATTGTCTTAATAAATCACTCTACTTATGCACCAGATACATCTTATGTACATGTTAATAGCATTTTACTATTTGGCAACAATTAAGATAATTGGAAGGCATAAATATGACTTTGAGGCAAAGAGCTGGGTTATCAGGTTAATAACAAAAAATATGAGTGATTTAAATATAATCACTATGCAATATTGATAGTTTTAACAGAGATGCTTTGGTTGAAATTTATCTGATACTTGAACCAGTAGCTGCATTCAGAGGTATAAAAGAAAGAGTAAGAGTGCATTCTTAGCACACAATACCCCGGTTCTTTGGCTACAAGGAAAAAAAATCTGTTGCTTGGGGTTCAAACTACTTTCCTGTTGTGACTTATTTTGTGCTTAATTTAATTTTGCTCTATGATTGTGAGGTTGCTTTGTTGTTGGTTTTTTGCATATATTTCTTCTATTCCTCTTTCAATTAAACTTTTTTTGTCTATATTTATGATTGCATCTAACAACTGTCCTGTTGCTGGATTCAGCGATTCTTGCATAGGGAGGGGAAAAAGCGATGCATTTTTTAAGTGTTCTCTTCAGCCCCAAATACTGTAATTTTTCTTTGATAGTTTAGTTCTATAGTGAGTTGATTACCAAAGAGAAATCTTTCAAAGAAATACTAATTTGACACTTAGTTCGGAACCCTGGAGAGAAACACTACTTAAATCTTAGCTACAAAAAGAGGAGCCATCCTCTCTAGTTAATAACTCTTTTGCCTCAAAGGATATAGCATCACTTTCTAAGGGCTTTCCTTTGACTTGTACCTCAGAGATAGTACGGGTGGTATACCGTGTGACCTTTTATTCGAAGTCACTTCAAGGGAAGTTTCTGTCTTGCAAACCATGATCTTGATGTTGCTTCTCACTGAACAGGTTAATTTGAATATGTCTGGTATATGAGAATTTTAATGTTCATTACTTTTACTTTTCTGGCAAGGGAATCAATAACTATACTCTCCATCTAGACAGTGACAAAATGTACTAGTTACTCAGATAAAGTAAGATCATGCACATCATGAAAAATTGTTCAGCCCGAGCTCAAAGTTAGAGTAATCACAGGCTTGCTTTCTAAATTTTGAATCTAGTCCCTCAATTTTTACTTAATTTGTTAAGTTTGGATTATTTGGGTTTTAAAGATCTAAATTCAAAGCTTGTTGAAATCAATGGAGGTCTGTCTCCATTTTTTTTAAGGTTTATTTTTGATTTAGTCTGAACTAAATTTTTGCAGGGATTTGTTGGTTCCTGTGGGTTTACTTTTTACTTGAAGCAGATTTCTTTTGTGATGCATCTTCAATTCCTTAAAGCTGGGATGCTATTTGAAACCTATGGAGTTGGACTCCTGTTCTGTTCAAAATCCCACCCAAGGAGAAAGAGAATTAATGGAATTTTATTCTGTTGTGTACAAATCTTTGCCCGAAACATAACTGCTGCTGGCAAGGTTAAAAACTGCTGAAACAGAATTGCAGCCTATTCTTCTTTCCTTTCTTCCTTTATCCTGTCCCATAAAGCAATCAAACCCTGTTTCTGGAGTGTATCTTGACATGCCAAATGTGGCACCTTGCTCTTTGCTGTATCTTTCATTTTTGCCTCTGGGACATAATCTTCACACTCAAGCAGTTGAATGTAATATAGAGACTGACAGAAGCTGAAAACCTGCTCTGTTCTGCCTAAAAATGGACAAAACCGCATTGTATGGTATTTTCTCAGGTCTGTTTCATTCTATAATAGAATGGTGTGGGGTGTTTCTTCCAAAGAAGATGACAAATATGAACTGTAATTCTATATTAAAGTTGAGTTAAAAAGCATAAAATGAGTGGATGACTTCGTCTCTCCCAGCCTCAGTTTCCAACTTGTAAAATAACAATACATTCATCTAGTTAGCTGTCATGGATATTTTAAAGTTTAAAGTGCAGTAACTAGCCACTGATTTCACTTGTGTGTTCAGTGAGGTAGAAGTCATGAAGTCATGCAAGTAATTCTTGTGGCCTGCTCTGTGAGGGTGGGAGGGAAGAAAAAATTTAGCTGCATTGGTTCACTCCAATTTTTGCAGCAAAGTGTCCTTTTAGATTCTTGTTTCTGTATAATCTACTGAATACTAAATTACTATTGAACTGCTATTATACAAGGATACATTCTCCAAACTAAGTTGTCATTTTCTACGAAACTGCACACTGGATAGGCTGGGAAATGTACTATATCAACAGAGAAATAGTGAAGTTCAGGAATTTGGAGTTTTGTCCAGGCTTGGGAATGGAACGAACTTTGGAGAGGATGGACTGTTCATTTGTGTCCATCCAGGAGGGGTGAATTTTGTTAATTCTACTCTTTCAGTCTAAGTCTTTTTGTTGTTGTGCACTAGTTTTTGTGAAGATTGCTTACCAACTTTTATCTAGAGCTAATCCTGCCTTTCCCACTTTCTTGATTTCATCTCTTCTCCTGCCAAAAGCCCCACAGCCTTGCTTTTCTCTTGGATTTTGTTTTTATCTTTGTTGCTGCAGCTCTTCCAGGGATGATCTTTGCTCTTCCAAGCCTATTGATTTGCAGGTAATAATACAAGAACCTCCCAAACCTCCCTTTGTATTACTAAAACCCAGGGATGATTAACACCAAGTCAAATGCCAGAGACCTTTTTGCACATATTTGTTCACTCTGACCCAGAGAATCATGAGTAAGGAAGCACCAATGCACAGGAACAGGCTTAATTGATTACTTGACTGCCCTGCTTTTAAGGAGCTGCAAGTGCAAAACTTGTATTAGCAGTGATTTGCTCTGTTATGTTTTCTGGTAGGGTGCATTTATTACTTTCCCTACTTTCTTATAAGATCAAAGCCAGTTTTTGTGTTGTTTTCAGATATATTGTTGGGCTCATCAGCAGTACTTTCCAGAGGGTCTAGTATATTCCTCAAGGTTTATCTCCCCATCTGTACAGCCAAAAACTAGGTGAGTTCTTTGAAATGCATCATTTTGTGTAGGTCTGTGTTATCTTCAATTTTTATTTTTATTTTTTTTTTTTTTTAATTCATAAACACAGAGAGGATGATTTGACTCTTTTGTCTTTTCTGTTATGATTAACAGTAATAAACATTTTAAAAATAATGCAGTTTCTTCTGATGTAGAACTGTTTGGTTCTTAGCCAATCTTGAATTTTCCATATTTTCACAATGTTAGTAAATCACTGCCTGGCACTCTGATGACAAATAAAATGGAACATAACTCTATTTGCAGGCTTTCAGAATTCATACAACAGTAAGGAGGTCCCTTGAGAGCACTAACAGGTTTACTGATAAACCATGATTAATTTCCACCCTATTCTTATTGACTTTATTTTTTTTTTTTCTTTTTTTTTAGAACCGGTGCAGATTTCAATATCATAGACTACCAATTTTCACAGGATTGATTAATGGGCTGGAATTGAGCAGGAGTTGCATCTCTTATACAAAAATATCTGATCTTTCGTGAAAGAATTAATTTTCTTCAAATCACCTTTTTTTTTTTTTAAAAAAAAATATAATCCATAAATATTTCTGCTTTTAAAACCGCTGCTGTCAGTTGATATAGTTTTTCAGGAAGACATAGAATTTTACATTATATTAAATAGCACTTTTATTGTATGTAGTGTCATTAATATACCTTCTAAACATTACTCAAGAATACACTAATAATGAAAAATTTTATATTTTAATAGCTCCTAACTTCCTTAACTGGGAGTGGGTCAACAAACAGAGACTCAGATGCTCCTCATTTTCAGTTTTTTCCTCAATAGGTTTCTCCAACATCTGTCCACATATATGTGGGCATGTTCCAACACAGTTTGCTAAACTATCAGATATTGTAATCCTAAATGTGCAAATATGGCTTTCCCACCCTCCCCCTCCACCCACATCTTTGTGAAGAGCATACTCACTATGATTTTGCTCTTTCCTTTCCTTTTTATTAAGAACTACACATACTATTATTAAATATAACCAGACAAGGCCTGCAATGTTAAGCCCAAGTGATAAACAGCTTGAGAAAGGAATAATTACAAAAAATCCAGGAATGAAGAATTAGTCATGAAGAAAAGAGTTTTTTTAAATTTATAAAATAAATGGTTCTACTATAATTTAGTATTAAGCTTAGTCCTTAAGGTATATCATTGCAGTAAAGATAGTGTAAAATTTTAAATTTTTGCCTCGCTTGAAATTGACTGAGTTTTTTTAATTACTTAAGAAAACACTCAACACATGCCTAAGACTGTGTTTATTTTGGTATCCTGAAAATGTTTGGACTATTTGAGATATCAATCTTTATAACAAAACATCTACTAAATGCTATTGCATTTTCTAATGATCCATGAAGACCATGAAGAGACCACTATAAATCATATAGGAAGGGAAAAAGAAGGTTGTTCTTATGGATATAGAAAACAAAGGTTTAAACTCAGCTATGTGATGCCGTCAGATAACTCTTCATCTTCTCAAGAAGATATGCTGCATTTTCTGATTCTTTCTGGTAAAACATTGCCCATGTTTTTTGAAAACTCCAGCTTGATTAATATCCTAAAAAATAAATAAATGCTTTGGTGACATACTGTGGCACAGGAGGCTTCTTAAAATACCTGAGATATAAACATGTCCTTACAGAAGGAAAGGAAAATGAACAGTTTTTATGGACCCCCCCTGAGGATTTAATGTTGGCCTTTGCATTCACTTTGAGCATTGAACCAAGCCTCAGAAATGGGACAAGTTTTGAATGGCTGTAGCTACTCCAGCCCAGGGAGTAATTTGTTCATAATCTTTTACATACAGTGTGTCTTCTCTTTCTCTGTGTTCAAGTAAGCCTGCTTCCTGGGGATTTACAACTCCTCTGCTACCTGAGCTTACTGTGAGCTACCCACAATAACAGCTGTATTTGCCTTTTATGGTTTTGACTCTAACATATGGATAAAGAGGAGTAACATTATACAGCCAGTTGTCTGGTATTACTACGTCATTATATTTATTTCATATGAGCTACAAATGACTGAATAATAGATTTTGGCTGATAAAAAATAAAAATCTGGTAAAACAATTTTAATAATAATTGTAACAGTGGTTCTCACTGTGTTTTGGATGTAGGAGCAAGACAATACACATCTATTTCTGTGTGAAATTTCATTATTTAATTTTAGTCAGAGAATTCCCTACAAGAACATGATTAAGGTGCAGAAAGCAGTTTAAAGTTCTTTTTCTTTCTAATGCATGCCAATACATTCAATGTTTTCTGTAGTTAGTGTGAATGAAAAACTTCTAGGTGCTGGCAAGCAGTGCTTTCAGATACATCTGGGAGGAGGTTTAAAGCCTTGCTAGTCCATGCTAAAATTTTATAACTTAATATTTTTAGACATGTCTCAGTGGGAAGTAATAAGGTAATATTAATGATCTCTTTCCTTCTGTTGTTTCTACCAGAAATTGCTGAAAAACACGTTTACAGTCTTTTCAAATGTTTCAGTTATGTAAGTATTTAAAGATAACCTCTTTAAAAGTCCTCTGAAACTGTTGTCAAGTGCTGGTTGCAATTCTGTGATTTGACTCAACTGCTTGTATGTGGCAAACCAACTGCAAGGAATGATGTGGAGAATACTATGCATAAGAACTGTAAATCAGTCCTTGTGCTGGTCCATGCAGCAGAAGGTTGGTGAGAGTGGGAATCTGAGATCGGGGGGCTGATGTTTGCAAGCAGTTTAATGTCTTTCCATGAGAAACAGAATGCCAGCTGCTATTTTCTTGAGTGATTTTACATGAGTAAAGTATGAGTAGCACCTGTTGGTTTTTACATATGCCATCTGAAGTGTTAAGGCTTTATTTTTGGGAGTTGGCTTAGTATGTCTAGACAGCAAGAAATTAAATGTTAGTCTGAGTTTTTGAATGAACTAGAGGGCATTTTGTGTGGGCACAGCAGAATTTAAAGCATTTTATTTTTAATCAGAAAGTAAGTTACACTATCATAGAGAAATGGTTACTCAGTGGAAAGAAATTGCTTAAGCAGTAGATATTAATTTTGTGACAATTAAAACACCATTCATTGAACAGGTGAAATACTGACCTGTGTTACTATTCATAAAGGTATTTTCTAACTCACAGTGTATCATTATCATGGAATATTCACTGAAAGGAAAGATAGTTATGTGGAGATGAAAATGCATGCATTGCACACAAGCCATGGTAGCAGATACAAAATATTGATGCGCATTCACTAAGGTGCTGGTGCAGCAAATTGAATAACATGCAGGTCATTTTTCCAGTTGGAAAGCTGGTTTATGCTGGAAGCTAGTGATGGCCTGCCATGGTCCAGAAGCACTGGGAACTGTGCTGCTCCTTGCCTTACAGAGCCTGATAATGAATTAGGGGGAAGATAGAAGCTGTTGCTGGCTGTGACAGCCTCTGGCACTTACCAATACTCACTTGTCAGTTCTGTTTTCTCTGCCTCCTGTAAGCACAGAGATTTCAAGAGATTTTGCGAAGAAAGCAGCTTACTACACTGGTATTTCACCAAGATCAGTAAATAGTGTAAATAAGATTAAATTATTGAAGTGAATAGAAACATATCCATGGTTATTTGTTGAGTAAGACAAGATTTAGAGATAACATGAGAACAGGTCTAGTGACAAGATGGGATGGAAAACCAGAACCTAGGTGAATAGGCAAAGCCCAGAATATGCAGGTGGAAGACAGGAGGCACTGGTATCCCAGTATCTCTGAGTGCCAGTCTCAGAGGACTGGACAAAGAGAGGCCTCTGATACGAAAGAACCACAGAATGAGACCAAGGCTTTCCCATTAAAGGCTTGGCTTGAAGGTGGCTGCTTTTTACTTGCTGACCTCACACTGCAAATGAGCAAACCTGTCTAATGACACCACACAATATGGGATTATTCAGCTGTATCATCATCATTTTCCTATGTCTTGCTTCATCTGCTACTCAAGGTTGGCCATTTATTTTAAAGTCTTAATGTCTTCGGTAGGGCTATTACAAACTTTCAAGCTTATCTGAGAGCCTAATTTGCCCTGCAACACCTTTATGAGAGATGATGATGCATGAGACTGAAAGAACTCAGCATGAAACAAATTGCGTTTTGTATGAACATCCAGTAGTAGTCAATAAACTTGAGTCCTACCCATTCCATTTTATCAAGTCACCCTAAATCTAAGTGTGTTTTGGTAGAGCTGATGAAGTTGACTTAAACTTTTCTGTGTGTGGTTTTTTTTTTTTTTTTTTAATAAGAAAATTTATTGGACTTTAAAATTCAATGCCTATGTTCATTTTGAGGGTCAATGGATTTAAAGAGATTAGCAGATATATTCCTTCTAATGTAAACTTTGAAATTGAAACAATTTTTTTGATTAGAGTGCAAAAAATGGCATTAATTTTGAAACGGATATTTGGTACACTGTTATGGCTTTTATAGTAATATCTTTCACCAACTGGAAATGCTGGTCAGCAAGATTTTGATTCTGCAAAAAGGATTCACATTTCCTAAATAAGAAATGAGTGATTTGTGCTAATTAGGAGAAAAGTAATAGGTAATCAGATGAGACTCTGCATGAGCATACTTTGAAAAGACCCTTTTCCATGAGAGAAGTTCTGGGAATCAGAGTTGATGTTTTCTGTGCTTTTCATTTCATGATAGCAACTTAAATAAAAGTTCATTACAAAAAAACCCAAACCAAAACCAAATTAGATTCACAGTAGGTGACCCCAAGTGCATTTTTGCCCTTAGGGCAGACCTGGTAGAACTTTAATGATATTTGATTGCAGAATTCTTTGGCTTTATAAATGCTGAGTGAACTAAATGAGAATCAGAGTGATACATTAGTGTTCTTCCTTTTTCAGTACTGAGCATGCACAAATAGCATTCTAATAGCTCATTCTAGAGCTGTAATTTAATATATTTTAATGAGCCTTTGATCTTTGACATCTGGGGGCTCCATGAATGAAAGCCAAAAATATCTGCAGTGCATTTACAAGGCCAGGAACGGAGATGTGCTGATCACTTCTGCATCAGCATCAGCAAGTTGCATTTAGCAGAAAACTTTGATGAACACACAATTCATACTGAAACAAACAGAAAAAACTCAGGTTTGGAAAAGAAGTGATAAGTTAGTTACAGTCTCTTTTTCTGAGAGGATCTATGTCATTACTGTGCTGAATGTGGCACAGATAACAGTGTCATTTGTGGAGTTGCAAAAATGAGAGGCCTCTTAGACTGCCTAAGATTTTGCCTGAGCTAATTCATATTTTACTGTTAAAGAGGAGTACTTAATGTCTTTAAGGCCTAAAAATGTACAAATAACAACCTTTTTTTTCCAGTCCTGCCCTGTTGAGTATTAAATGCTTACGTTCTTTTTTCCTTGGTTGTAGTCACCAGAAATTCCTGGCATATCTCTCCTTTCTGTTAAAGGTATATTTTCCATTGGTCCACCTACATTTTCTTCCAAGTAATATGCTGTAGTAACTATGATTCCTCCCAGTTATGTTAACTGAGTGACATAGTCATTTGCTGGTTAGTATCCCAGTCCTATCCTTTTATAGTTTATTGTCTTCTGTTTGTTTTCAGCATTGATTTTTTGAAGCTCTACTTTCTTTCTATTTCCTTCAGATTTCCATACCGCTTTTTGATCATTCTCTTACAATGATCAAATCACATACTGAATTGTGATTCTGCTAGTTTTAATGTTATTATAATGTAATGTAATTATAGTGGTTGCTTTGTATTTTCATAACTTTTTTAAACAATAAAAGCTTTAGTCTTATCCTGACATGAAATGGGGTAGAGCTTTCACTCCCTAAATATAATTAACTTATTGATGTGCCATACTATTAATGTAAATTGAGATGTTCCGTTACGTTATCTCCATCCAAGAGACAGCTCTTGGTTAACTTTTCCATGCTTTATCAAAAGCTACATGATCTGTATCAGTGTCATGGCTATATTCTGATGATGTTCTTCAGCAGACTTCTGAGAGTTGCCCATTTCATAGCTCTAGTATTCTTCATTGAATGCATATGCTTTGATTGCCTGTTTCACTTCATCTTCCTAGTCTGGAAGACTTTACAGATCGCCAAGTCAGCATATTTCTTAGAATGAAGAAAGCCCATTACCCTTCTTCCAGATGAGAAGTGAAATATTTTCTTTCACCCTGTAAGCTTCTAGGTCCTGGACCTTACTAACACAAAGCTGTAGTTTATAGATATACTTGTCCACCTCTCGTTTCAAGAAATGTGAATCTCCATTTGACAGATATGAATAAAAGCATGTTAGTCCTACTCTTAATAACTGTTCTACTCTTTGCACCTTGGAATGAAAAAACATTGTAGGAAAAGGGTGACAGTACTATATTTTTTAAAAATTTGTCTTTCACTTCAGCGGGTCACAAAAACCCTTCGATTCAGCTGGTGAGTGAAGGTGATTTCCCAAGGCATGGGAGCTATTACTTTTTTCTTTTTTTCAACTTTGTTCCTGTATTTATTTTATTTGACAATCTCTTCTAGTTTTGTTGCCAAAGGCTAGAGCTGTGCTACCCTTTTCAGTGAAAATCTCTATCACTCGCTCTTGAAAGTCCTTATGAGAAATAATGCTAAAAGATCTCATTACTTTTACTCAATGAAGTTACATCTTTAGTAGATGCAATTGGGGATGTCTCTGGTGGTTGTCTAGCAAGAAAATGAATCACAAAAAGATGTCGTGCTATTGAGTCAAAACTGTCTGCTATCTTTAAAAAATATGTACAAATATACTGACTTAACAGGGCAGACATTTTTTACACTGTTTCATAAAATGAAGGACTTTTAAAACAGATGCATCATGCTAAGTGAATGCTATGAATTTAGTATCCTCTTGATTACAATAAATATTTAATGTTTTGGTATGAGGAATATGAGTTACTATGTATTTGAGTCCTTGCTTTGACTCAGATTTGAGTATTTCTCACACAACATGCAAGCTATTCCACTGCATAGTTAATAATTCAGTATTTCACAAGAAATTTCAAAATAATTGCACTCATCTTCATGGATTGCATATAAAATCTTTTTTGTGTTTCTGCCTTCACCAAGGTCTGTGCTTTACAATATTCCATGTTTAATGGTCCCTCTTCTCCCTGACCCTTCATACTGTATATACGTATATTATATTAAGTTATAAGCTCTTTTCACACCATTGCTATGCTTAGAAACAGTAGCTTCTCCTTCTCTGGATTGACCACCTTTGAAACAGATTTTTAAATACAACCACCTCCACTGGTTACTATTCATACTTGAAACTCAAACTTTAGAAAAAAAAAGAGAAAAAAAGAGATAATTCAATTTAAACCAGATAGGTTTTAATAAATAAAGGTAGTTTTTGTTTGTTTAAAAAAAAATGTTTTCAATTTAATTTTCAAGCCTTCTGACTGCAGAAAAATTATCTCATTTTGACTTATGTGTCAAACACAGTGTGTTTCTAGGTCTCTGTGTTTGCCTGATTAAGGAAGTTCCATCTATTTTTTTTTAAGAAAGATATTTCAAAGTGCCTGAAAGTACTTTCACAGGAATCAGATTTCTGATACTAGACAGCTATATATCAGCTCAAGATATAACACTATGTAATGGCTTGTAATCAAATACATGCAAATTCAGGTTAATGTGCCTTTTTCTCTAGGAAGAATGATTAACTGCTGGAGTAATTTGTACAAGATGTGATGGACTCTTTATCTCTTTGGATGTCTCTGTGAAAGATGTCTTGAGCTATTTCAAACTAGTAGTTGCTTAGAGAATGATGGTCTGAGCTAACCAGAGGGTGAACCTTTATACTTATTAATGTGCCAAACATTCCTGTAGAAAGAAGAAGATGGCAATGGTAGGAAGTCTTATAAAATACTTAATCTTGAAGTGGGATTTTATTTTCATAGTAGGGCTATGTAAGAGTAAAACATCTGTGTTCTCTCCCATTATCAGGAAGTATTTGACCTTCTGAAATGAGTATGAAATTGATGTTCCCTAATTTTCTATTAGTGCCACAGCAAATACAAAGCAGAAGTGTAAAAGTGTGGTCAGTTATAGAGAAGTCATGAGACTTTAATACTCATCCTGTGCTTTTTCCAGAACTATTCTATTCTATTAAAAAGGCATTATTTCTATAGGGCACTCCAAATGCTCTCCTCCTGTGAGAAGTAATGATGACACTTAAGCTGTCTGAGAAAAATTAATTCATAATGGTTAAGCAAAAATGTCTCTACCATTATTCACTCAGTTGTGGAAATTATATTAAAGGGATACCTTTACCAGTTTTTATTCAAATCAAAACCCCAATTCCTCTTAGAAACATCACATCACTGCTGACTTTCTTCTTGCAAGGTCCTCTTAAAATTGCCTATGAGAAGTGTGTACATTTTGGATAATGTAAATTTTAGGATGGCCTCCATTAGGTGTGTCATTAGTTCCCAACATAGCTGTGTTTGATTAATCATGCATTTTGCTAGTGACCATCTCCCTTTAAAAGTCTTTGTTGAGTGTCTGATTTGAGCTACTGCAAGATACAGTGTATCCACAGGGACACACACCGTGTCTCCTGTCTTTATCCAGGAACTGTTAATTGCTCTAGACCCATTTCCCTCACTCAGAAAGTGTCGCCTGGTTTGACTTAGAGGTGAATAATTCAGAGAGTAGTAACTAGAAGTGACAGTGACAGCTTATCTATCCCAGGCTAATATTTATTATACAACATACAGAGTACTTGGCATATCACCTACATACTAAGTTGCAGTCAGAGTCCATGCTGAAAAGCTTTGTTCAGAAGTCAAATTCATGTCAGTGTAGAAAGTAAAATAAATTATTCTGAGTTGTAGCAGCAATTTTAGAAGGCTAGAAATGAGAACATTTTTCACAGTGCAAAAATTCATTTAGTTACTCTATTTTCTTAACATTTAAATTTAAACTTTAAATTTAAATTAATTTAACTTTAAATTAATCTCAGCCCTTTGGGCTGAGATTATGTATAAGAAATTTTCAGCCCAATAGGGATGTTTTTCAAAGCTAAAAGATAGGGAAAATAGTGTTAAGGATGGAATTACTTCCACAGAACATTAACTGTGACTCTGTATTATAATTACCTTTCTTAGATGAGACCGCAGCATTTTTGTTCTGTAAATGTTTTTACACTTTGAAGCTTCTTCTCAATTAAGATGAATTCTCTGCTGCTTCCTGTTTATCTCTGGCTGAACAGCAAGTAAGGGATGATTGTTTTGATTTTTTTTTGAGTCAAGGCTTTCCAAATCTATGAGGTAGGTTTTATTTTTGAAGGAAAAACTTTGTGGTCTTAACAATAAGTGTATACTTTTGATTCCCAGGTATATAATCTGGTTGATTCTGCTGATTTTACAGTTTTCGCTGCATTCTGCTGACCAAGTCATCCAGATGGATCTGTAAAAGCTTACTGCTGTTCTTTGTAAAGTTTTTAATTTTTACCATCTCATAGTAAATATGAGGAAAAGCTAAGAAACTTCTGAAGTATGAATAGAAATGTGCATAATGCAACATATTTTAATATTAGTCATAGTTACTAGCTGATTTCCTAAAGAGAAATGTGAATTAATGTAGTAACATAATAATTTTAATACATTGTGGTACTCCAAATAGAGGGAGTAAAATTAAGCAGAATCTTCATGAATACTTGAGTATTTTCTAATTGGGCAAATAAATAATATAGCTGTACAGGATAATAATGAGAACAGAATAAACACTGAAATTTTAATATAAGAATAATGCATGTTGACTTTATTAAATGTTTTGCTAAAATGTTTAATCAGATTCAGATTAAAAAATAATTAGTAACATCTGTTATTATCATGCCAAAACCATAAAGCAGGATCAATTGCATCTTAAACTTTTATATAAACTCCTTGTGAGAAGCAGGAGCTGCATCAATACATGGAAAGATGCTTTAACTCACTACTCATTTTTCAAAGAGAAAGACAACAAAAAAATGAGTGATCTTGTTGGAAAACAACTTCTTCAGCCCTTCCATTTTTATGTGCTATGCCTCTTGCAAGAGAGGCATATTTATTCATGTGTATACATTTTATACAATCTATACACTCAGCTTATGCATTCTGAATAAACATATACAAAGTCTATGTAGAATTTTGTTTCTGGTCTCAAAGAGATTTATATCAGATGATAGGACAACTCTGAGCACAGATGTCTCATCTAAGGTAACTTAGGGTATTTTATAGGAATGAATCATAAATAGTTTTTTGCAAGTTCGCAATCACGGTCTTAATAGTCTTTATGCAACATCTGAAATAGGTCTTTGCTTTCTCTGTCAATGACTTAATACACAGCTTTAAAAAGCCCTGCAGCTTTATTCAGGAGTAATAATTTTCAAATTTTCTTGTTTGAGAGCTGCCCTGAACACTGGTATTGGAAAAAGTACTTGGAGAATGCTTGCACAGATTTCTCGAGCTTTCTGTAGGGTGCAATTATCTCTGTAGGCAGCGAGGCAGGCTGCATTTGTTCATGCTCAATACACTCTTATGTTAGGTGTGTTTTACTAATTTAACATTCTAAGTATTTAATTGTCTTTATAATGGTTCAATCAGCCATATGCCTCAGAGGTTATACTGAGAACTTGTTTGATCCCCAGCCAAGGTTTACTTTCAGATTATAATGAGCAGTTAGTAAGTACTCACCATCTGTTCAGGAGAAAAGAGAAATCTTCTTTGTCTGAGTGGACAAGTGGGAAAATAATTCGGAAAGCTGATTATTAGTTCATGTAAGTAGATAATGGGCCAAATTTTGTTTAGAAAGAACTGAAGGAAAGCAAAATTCTTGCTGCTAGTACAGACCAGCCCGGTGTATCAATACAGATAGAGCACCACCTGACTAGAAAATAGGTCAGCAGAAAAAGTCCTGGGACTTCTACTGTATAGCAAGTCTGGGGAACAAATTTTGATTAAATATATGGATTTTTTTTTTTTTTATTATAAGGATGATCAGACACTGGAGTATGTAGCCCTGGAAGGCTTGACTATTCAACCTTGATACTCAAAATTTGGTTTGACATGGTCCTGAACAACCTGATTTAACTCGGCCCTGCTCTGAATAGAAGCATGATCAGCTGATGACGAAAGGTCCTGTTCAACATAAATTAGTCCCTGATTCTGTGATTTAGCTGCATGATATCATTCCTCTAAATTATGTATAAAATGGAACCACTGGAATGACTGTTTTATTCTGAGGTGAAGCTGACCCAATACATTATTCTTCTATTACTTCTCTGGTCTTAATTATTCCTTGAAACTGAAATGTATTGAAAAGAAGTAATGGGAGATTATGTAGTAAAAACTACATTCTTATTTCATTTTAGGAGTAAGAGAATGCAATATTTGCCTTATCTGATGCTAAGTTTGGAAGTTGAGAGCTTATGTTAAAAGTCCAGTCTCCAGAGGGTTCTTGTCACTGAAATAATGAATTGGAGAACCTAAGAGAGATGCTCTGAATCATCTGTTAGAGGAACAAATTTCGTTTTGACTATATTGAGCTTAAGGACACTAGTCATTTATATACCCACACTTGTAAAAAAGAAAAGGTTTGAAGAAAATGTTTTGAGTCCTCAGTTAATCATGACTAAAGCACTAATTCATAATCTATATGCAAGAGCTTCAGAAATGTCTGTGTGTCATTAGAGTTTCCCAATTGCACATGTTGTGCTGAGATAATAAAACAACATGAAAAGTTCCAGGGCTGCTTGCTCTGTAGTTAAGAACTGCCAATAACATATTCTCGCACAGGAGTATCATGTGTGTTGAATGGATGATCCAGGAGCAGTTGTAAGAGCACAGGCTGGAGGAAGAGGTTTCATTATGGAAAGACTGTCTTTTTTTGGTCTCCTGCTCAGAAAGACAGTAGATTAGCACTGAGTATCTTGGATTTGTTTGTTGTTTCTGTGTCTTAAATCCCAGAAAAGTAGCCTCCCTTATGGAAAGGGATGTTATGTGAATTGTAAGGAAGACATCTATCTTTGTTCTTCTGAAAGGTGAATTTATTTGTTGGCTCATATTGTGTTTGAAAAACTAAGCAATTATGTGATTATTTACTCCAAAGTACTTCATTTGAGGGCTCATGGAATGGAAGGAGCACACAGCTTTAGGGTTATTCATAAACATACAGACAAGTTATGAATCTGTTTGCAGACCCTAAATGAATGCAGTGAGAAGTTTCTCACACTGAATCATGCGTTTGCATAAATATTTTTTTTCCCCTGTCAGAGAGAGGTAGTAGGTCAGACTTGACTATTGAGCCTTAAAGTTGATTTGTTTGGTGCCAGCATGGTAATAGATTGTAGCAATACAAGCAATAAATGTTTCTGATATGTCTTTCTTTATGACTAAAAGTTGTTCATGGCTTCTGAAATTTTGACGAGCTAGCATTCTCATGTTGACATTCATTTCAGCCACTAAGATATAGAAAATACTGTTTTTCATAATCTGTCCTCTGCTGTACAGTCCTTTTAGATTTGCTCTGAACTTTCATTTTTCATTTTCTACTTTAATTTTGAACCATCATTATTTATATGTCGTGAATTACATTTATCTGTAGATTCTGAAAGTAAAATAGTGCTGCAATCACTGGGATCACAGTCTTTACATTCATGTCAAGTTTCTAACTTACAAGACACAACAAAAAAACTTCCTTTGCCCAGAAGTGATTTAGAGCATGGTAGAAAACTGTCACACACAGCTCCCACATCCTGACTTTTTTTGTCATAAGGGAGAGGTTATCGGAACAATTTGTGGGAATGAATAGGTAGAAAGAAAACTGCTTTAGTTGCACATCAGGATTTCTGTCAATTTATAGTGCCACATTTTGGATTAGTTATTATTACCATAAATCCAGATACATCTTTTTTGAGAAATTGTTGAATAGAAGACTTAAAAGTCAAGTGGTTCACTGAGATATATATTTCTTCATAAGTTTCTAACAGTTTACAAAATAGTACATGGCAAAACACTTCTCGAATTTTATAGAATGTGTCAAACTTTTTTGTGTCAGACTTTCACCCAGATTGATACTTGTTTGCTGTACATAGAAATTACATGTTAAGGGCAAGTAATTTGAGCATGGAATATCAGGGAGAGAAAACAAAACAGGATGGTTTACCTGCAGCTTGTATGCTAAAAAAGATGAGAGGAAGGATTTAATCAGCTGGGTTTTGTTTGTTTTGTGATTATTTTTTTTTAATCTTTAACTCCTAAGAGAGAATAATCTATAACCAGTTGAAGTTTATTTCCAGTGACTCCTCACACACTACATTTGTTTGGTAAGTAGAATTCTTGCTAGGCTTAGACATTGTAGTTTTATTCTGGTAGAGCTGCAGGTACTCAAACTGTTATGAGTTCTGGAGAAACAGTGACATACTCTGCTTGCAGTCACTGGCTCCACTAGTTTGCGCAGCTTCTCCTCTGACCTGAGTATTCCCACTGCGAACTACTCTGCCCTCAGGCATTGCTTTCAGAGAGGCAAGCATACCAATTCTTAAGTCAGTTCATGCAGTTGTCAGGAGCTTGCAAGTCTCTGAATTCCCAGGGGAATAATACTAGGGTGATGAGTTCTGTAAAGACACAATACTGGCTGTCAGATCACACAAAACCCCCTAGATTTATAATGATATTAAGATGTGTGTTGGTTTTTTCACAGAAAACATGGATTTCCAATAATCAAAGAGAAGGTTATACAAAGAGATAAAATAGCAAAAAGCAGGGTGCACATGCAGAAACAATGAACATTTTCTTTCCCACCACCTCAGGTAGTGATTACAGCTAATGGGAAAACTACTTTCTTGCTCATCTGCTCTTAACCTGTCTTTTAACCTGACTGCATACTGGGACCCCATGTGGCAATGTAGGGCCTATGCAATCCCTTTCCTTCTTCATCATTAGTACCTCTTAAGTAAATTTTCTATTTCATACCTTAATTAGTACACTTTGTCCTTCAGGGTACTTTCTGTTGCAACAGCCTTCTAAAATATGCTGAAATGTGCTGAAATATGAGAAATGTTATACACATATCCTCGGTAATAGACTTGTATAAGTTTTTTCTATGTATTGTACAAATACTAACCCTGATAAAACTGGATAAAATTTGCAATGGATGCTAGAATTGTTTCCCCTTATTCCCCTTATTATATGTGTTTATTTTCACATTCCTTTCTGGGATAATATCCATGTGTATATATACTGAAAAGGTGTGTTTCTGGACTCATTAAAGAAGTATATTAAACACTGCTATTTTATTTTGTGATAATGTAATAATTTGGATGACTAAGCTTCTGAATAAAACTTGAGCCATCTTTGAATATAATTTTCAGAGAGACATCACATAACTCTATTATATTACATATGCCCAATTCTCCTTGCTACACTTGCTTGTGAAGGCAGTTTGGGCCATTCTTTGCATTTGTGGACAATCTCCTAGGAGCAAAAGTAGAATCCTACAGCCCAAAATCTCAAGAAGCATTTGAGAAACTGATGCTCATTAGAGCTAATTGTGTATTTTATGACACTGTTCAGCTTTAAACATATTCATCTACTGTCACCTAGAATAGTAGTAATAAATTTTGATGAAAATCTGAAGAAAGGAAGAAGTCTTAAAATGAGAAAGCATTCTGTCTTGGAAATAAACTACAGGGAAAAAAAGATGGACCACAAAATAATAAAATTTTACAGCATTCATATTTTTGAAGGAAGAATTAAATTCAAATCCCTGATCTGTACTGTTTAGTGAAGGAACCTAAAGGTTAGCCTTCTGGAATATGGTCCAGCCATCAGTTATTGACTACTTCAGGTGAGTGTTTATTGATTTTTGGCAGGAGAGGTCCTGTTAAACTTGCTATTCATATATACATATATAACTCTGTTCACTGGAAAAAAAAAAAGGAATTTCTTGGACAGGTGGAAGTATGAAAAGGTTTTGCTTGAGGATGTTGTAATATAAAATATTTTTGGTATCTCAATTTTCAGGAAGCTTAACTTTGGAGAGAAAAGACTAAAAGTCTGACTAGGAAGACAGAATGAGCTGGGATGATCTGCTTTTTATATATTTGCATGTGGATGTTATTGGTGAATGGATTGCTTATGAAGCACTTGTGCTGATTGCTACTCAGCTGTTGAACTAGGGAGAGGACTTAGTCCTATATCAAGTAGGATATCTACCCATCCTCCATCTTTTCACAGAGTAATAAACTGCCAAGCCATTCTAGTCCCAACTGTACATTTCTTAGCTGCTTTAAGTACTTCAATACTTTATTTAGAACACTAATTTCATATGCAGTATTATACACATGGGTCTATTTACTAGACATTTAAAGTATGACTTGGTATGAAGATGGTATCTTGTATTGAAACAGAGGAGTCTATAAATAGTTTGTAGGAAGAGGTAAGCAATTAGTCTTTATAAAATGAAGGATTATTTTTTGGGGGAAAAATCATAATTTAGTGTAGTATTATGAATGTCAGGTTTAAATTTGTATTGATGTCAAGCCTGTGAAGGAAAAAAGGGAGTCTAATATACTCTCTTTTATGTACCTGATTGCTGAGATATTTGAGATGACTCAGCTAAGCCAAGACAGATCCCTATATTTTAACATGGGATTACTTTATAACCAGTTTGCCTACAAGTACCAATTACTTCCAGTAAGTAGTAAAAATATTATCTTGCACTTCTCATGGCATGAGGATGCCATAAATAAACTGTGAATTTTGTGCAAATTATATGTTAACTGTGAATTATGTGATGCCATAAATAAACTGTGAATAGTGCCAGGACCATTTAGATGAAGTCACTAAATGTATAATTAAGTAAGAAATACCTAGGCACCAGCATATTGATTAAGCTTTTGTTTTCTGCTGTTTGCCAATTGTCAGTTAGTCTTTAGCAGCTGGATTTCATGATATCCATCACTGGCATTTCCTGTCATCTTCTGCAGTGAGCTCTTGCATTTTTCTAGGATTCTACTCTTCATGTCTTATTATCTTTACTTTCCCAATGACTTTAAAAATCATGCTCTTGATTCATGAATTGCAGTTTATATTGGGCTATTTTAATCTTTTTGATTTATAACATAGTAAACCCACTATGAACTGGAGGTTTGTCAGTTATAAATCTTGAAATATTTTAGCACTGTGAGCTTAAAATGCAGTAATGGTTAAATAGTTTACAATTTAGGTGACAGCACAATACAATAACAACACATCTAATGTTCCTCTTTAAAGAAATAATGTTCCAGCTTAATTAATCTCTAAGAAAATGGTCCAGCTTAAACCAACCAAGGCTCGTCTTTTTTTATACTCCTAAACCCCAATTTTATACATTCAATTTAAACAAAATCCAATTTAGGATATTGGTTGGCTTGCAAACTCCTGGCAAAAGAATGTGGATTGGTTAAGAAAATAGACCTTTTAATTTTCATATTGATTCTTAACCACTGAAAATCTAATTTGAAAACTCAGCGTCTTCTTCATACCTCCTTCAGCACTTGTAGTGGAAGATATAGACTGAGAATTAACTTTGAGAGAGCGTGATGTTATACAGGACAGTTTTCTAATAAGATGATAATTTATGCTCACATTTTGTAAAACAAAAACCAAAAGAATATATATTTCTCCTTTTCAGGATTGCTGTAAAACTACTTCAATTTTCAAAATGTAGTCAAATAAATCATGTTTAGGACATATTCTCTCTGCATACCTCATGCACAAAATTCTGACTTTCAGCTGTTTGTTTTGTCAAGAAGTTTGTTCTTTTCTAGCACAGAAATTTCCATTGTTCAATGGAATATTCTTTATTTTACCATGATCTGCTTAACATAGAGCTTTGGTTTATTCTGTGTGTTTGTGGACATGATGTGTATGAAACTTCCAGTGATGCACTGATGTTAAGTGAAGGGGTGAAAAAAAGCAAGAAACAGCACAGCTTTCCTGAAGGAAAGGTACTCTGTCACTGGGACAGCTCTGATGACCATGAAGAGAAGCATCCACTCTTGGGCCTTAATCATATAGTGATTGTGTGGCAATGTTGGGTCTCTAGTGGAGGGATGGCTGGAAAGGTGGCACATAGTGCTCTCATATGCTGCATGTGAGGCATCTCCCTGGCTTTGCAGGGATCAAGCACTAGATAGCAGGAAGGCATTGATGAGATTAGCCACAGGGTAGGGAGGACAGAAGTCCTCACAATTCCCTGTGATAAAACGAAGCATGTAACTATCTTTAACTCCACAGTTTCTTCCATAAAAATCACATTCCCCTGCATTCTAATTACCTTGTGAGACTACTTTTTTGATTTTAATGTAGGAAGAAAGACCAAGCTAGCTTCAAACAAGCTGTAAAAATATAGCTACCAAAGGGATAGCTGAGGACTGATGTGCCTGCAGGCATTGTTTCTGTGGCCCTCCTCTGTTGTTTTTTTTTCCCTCCCCTTCTCTGTTGTGATCTAAATTGTAGAAATGGGGAATATTTTTGATGCTAGTTTTCATTTGTCATCAATACAAGAGAAGGCTGCATATTCCATTCTTTGGCTATAAGATATCTTGTCTGCTATCAATTTGATCTTAGCTAATTGGAGTTCCTGAGTTTGCAGTTGAGTTGGAAGCTGCGACCTATACACAGGTAATGCACTAATCAATATATCTTTGATATACTAGAAAGAAACTGTGACATCACATTTAACATAAATAATCAATCAAATAGTGAAAATGTTACATTATTGACGGCATTCTTATTATCATAATTCTTATGGAACTGCAGTCTAATTTTTCTTACTTTTCAAAGTTATTTACAGGGTATATTTCTGATCTGTGAGGGGAAAATAGTTCTTGTATTGTTCTATAGTTGAATCCTGTCATTAGAATTTCTGCTGACAAATGATCAGCCTGCTACAATGGAGAAATATAAAGAAGGTGCAGAGTTCTTAAAAAAAAAAGCGCAAATAGTCTTTTTATGTCATCTGCAATATTTAGCTTATTTTGCTTTTAAAAATTTGAATATAGCCTCAAAGAAATGCTATAGTTGAGGAAAAAGATGAAAATTTTCCTGGAAGATTTAATTATTATCTGATGTAGAGCTATTAGAAGGAAACCTGAGACAAGTTATTTCACTTAGACATCAATATTGGAACAAATATGATTAAGATGTGGTTTTGTCTTTTCTAGAAAATGTCATTGTCTTATTACTTGAGAATCAGTGTGGTTTATATTACTTAAAATTTGCATCATTTATAATTGGGGTGAGAATTCTATATCTCCTCTGGCAAAGTATATTGTTTTACAAAAATGTTTTCTTCATAGGGCATAGCCATCTCTGAACTGAACCGTACTGCAAACATCTTTAAACAAAACTGGCAAGTCCTAAAACAGTATTTCTTTCTACAGAACGAAAAAGGGCATTTCTTTGAATGTTCTATTTTATGTGGAGCCACTGGGACAGACACTGGGGATTTGGGGCATATTAACTCTGGTGCAAAATTCTGGTGTGAGTTTGTTTCCAATCTATAACTCTATGGTAATACTTAGTTTCTGTCACTTGTGATCTCGTTATCTCTGTGACTTATGAGATTTCCAAGGCTGTCCCTTATTTTATGTTTATAAAACAAGGAGCGCAGCTGAACCCTGATCATGTTTGGAACCTCTAGCTGCAGCTCCTCTTTCCTCTATTACTCCTGACTGTATCCATTCTCTAATGGATATGTGTTTTGTATGTGTTTTCTTTTGCCAACAAAATTCTGATCAAAAGGATAAAGAAAAATTAGAATGAGAAACTGAGTAACAAATTGCATATAGAGGAACATGGAAAATGTTGCTCTACTTTATGTTCACAGTTTGAGCAGGAGTAAGATTAAAGAAACTTCTTTATATTGTTGTTATTTTTATTTTTGCCTGAAGTAGCTCTATGCTTGTAGTGGATGAAGATGTTTACTTTCCTCTGGCATATTTTTATTCAAGCATATTCTTACTGTATAATTCTATGTCTTTTGGCATCAACCCAGTAACAGGTATACAGAAATATTAATTCCTTTTTGCAGTGAAAGCCCCTGTTGCAAAGGAGCAGCATATTCACTGCGGTTGGGAGATAATGACATGGTTTGACACAGAGTGAGTTATTGCTTTCTGTTTCTGAGGTTTTATGAGAGGCTCGTTAGCAAGTGGATATAAAGTTTGCTTTGTCTACTGTAAAGCTTGAATTACTCCACATTTTTGTCATGAGAAACATTTTATTTTGTTCTTTTTCCCGCTTTATATAATTAGTGAACATAAAGGTAAACGAAAAGGGTGGGAAGCAGAAAGTATCACTTTTGAGACCTAGGAATGCTATAGTGCTTGTGTTGCAGGAGAGCTGCCACTAAGGCTGCCCATACAGGGGAGGAAGCAAAACTGTGCTCCTCTGCATACTGGGGAAACACCAGGGAATTCTCATATGTTACTATGTAAATGGCTGAACTGATCTTGGCACTTATATTTGTATATATTTACCTAATGAAATGACATGAGAATTTCCTGAAATGGTAATGCAGCAAATAATTTAAGCCTACTTTTACCTAGAAGACTATATATAAACCCAGAGAGATTTAAGTACTTATCTTGCCCTGATACCTTATAATTTGTTAGCACCATCAGACAGAGTATTTGTTTTTGAACTTGCTATACATAGAGCTTCTTGAGGGTTTTTTGTTGTGTTGGCTTTGTGGTGTTTTGGTTTTTTTTATCCTGATGGAAAGACACTGTAACTGAATACAAGTGTGCTAAGAAACTTTGCCAGTGATATTAATATTCTCAAAAGAGCTTTAGTGTAAGCATTCAACAAGGCATCATTTATTACCAGTTTTCTTTAAGTAATAAAGGCAGTTGTTCCTTAAACAATTGAAAAGCTTTATTTTGGGAATTTATCTTTGTAGTAAAATTAAATTTTCTTTCATAAAATCTTGAATTAAATCACATTGAAATGACAAAAATGTCCCCTTAGTTTTCCAGGATATAATATTCTGCTATTACAAAAAAATCTAAGTATTTTTATATGAATATATATCAGATGTTCAAGTATTATAACAGATTTTTATCTTGTCATGTATTCTTTTTCTTTCATGTAGGGTTTTCTGTTCACTTCACAATGAAAAATTTAAAATTTTCCATTTCTCGAGCCAATTCTAGATATTTCTTGCAATGACTTGTATCTATGTGTTTAATTTTTTGATTTGCAGAAAAAATGACTAGTTCCTTTATAAATATCAGTGCTATCCTATAACTTAAAGCTGCAGAAACTTTGAGGTCAGTTGAAACACTGGCATGGGTTATCACATAAAGATGAGTTTAATCTAGATTAATAATAATTATGTAATTTGACAATTCCTGACCCTCATGTAGTTGAAATTCTCAGTCAGTAATGGAGAAAAGGAATTTTTTTGATGTACACATAATGAATACACATAGACAGCAATGCAGGGCTAGGTAAAATTCATCCTGCGTGAGATTTGCCAATAGCTGACATAGCGGCAGCTGCTGTTTTTCTTCATGAAGTCAGACTTGAGACACACTGCTTTCACAGTGTTCTGCAACAGAGGAAATTATGAACCTCCAGATACTCATTGTGATTTCTTCACGGAGATGAAGCATATTAAGATTAATCTACTTAATGTAAAGATAAATTCACTAACTTGTGTTTAACATAATGTTTTTTTAAAGTGGCATCTAATTATTGCCCTTGTGTAGCAGAAATACCTCTGAGGAAATGTGTGTCAGTTGTTGAAGAAATATATCTGCCTATTCTTCTTTAAGAACATGGTAATTGTTCTTTGGGGGTTTAATAGAATTTCTTTTTTTAAAAAAAAAATTTGTAGTGGTGCTCATTTAAAAATGCCTCTGCTTATGAAAAATGCATAACATTAGGGAGCTAGTGGCATCTCAGGGAGGCTGTAGTCAGAATACACACATTTTTTTTGACTCTTCAGTTGATCCCAGACATGCCAGCATGTTAAAATCCAGAGTGAGCTGTGGGAATTATCCAGTAGTTGGAGATTGGATGACAATATAAAATTTATTTGAAAGATTTTAGCATTGTTGTAGGGCTAGTCTATCAGTCTATTTTTTGTAGTGCCTCTTCAGTATACAAATGCATGTTATTGAAGAAGGCACAGGGGAAAAATATCTAAATGCTGGGTCATGATATCAGGGACAACATATACCGTCTGGACTTTATAACGTTGTTTTTCTCAGTTCAGTTCATTGCTCTGCTTAGTCCCTCATCTGGTTCTATGGGAAAGTGTACAGTGGAACACATTTCTCTTTTAATTTTTGACTTTTCTTCAATAATAACTTCATAGAATTGAACAGTTTACCCTAAAAGCAATGATTTTCTTTGCTCACATAAATGCAAATACTGCCCTGTAGCTACATAGCTTTTAACTGCTGATTACTTATTTTAGTATATTTTCTATTTTCTCTCTCTGCTGCTTGAATGAATCCACAATATCCTTGTTTCTTTTAATATATGTGCTTACATTATTTTAATAATCTTCAATCCTACATCAAGTGACAAGTCCAGTTTTCAAGGTGATACCCTAAAATTTATTAATGTTCTTCAGCTTTCTTAAGTGCCTTTTAGTAGTCGATCCTCCTTGCCACAAGACCTTTAAATATCCTGAACTTAATGAAGTGTGCTTGGAGGCCTTCTCTCATGAAGAACTGCTTATGTAAATAACTACCAGCTGTGATCTGTAATCCAGCATGATTTTTTGGTCTGCTTTACCATCATATGAATTTTATGAAAGATAAAACAAGTTTGGCTATCATATCTCTAGAAAATATTAGTTAATGAATACTGGAGTTAATATAGAATGAATATGTTTTCCAGTCTTTGAGAATAAAAGTTTATATTAATTTTGGATACGATATAAACTTTCATTCATATTTACATATATAATAAGTTCTTCTTTTAATACTTCTTGCTTTTAAAAAGAAATAGTTTTTGAAGAGATGTATCACTTTTCAGTTTATCATGTGAAACCCACTAGTTCTTTTTTCTAGAATGGCAGTATTCTATAAATAAATTAGAAAAATTCTGAAGTATTTACATGAGAGTTAATACTTCTTTCTCCCCCCCTTCCTGTAGCTCAGTTTTCTCAAAAAGGAGTCAGAATTGTTTGTCTGCATTTGTTTCATCTGCGTGACATATATTTGGAAAATATGACCTGTGCAGGCATCCTCACTTTGTAAATATTTTGTAGTTCACTTCTTTGCTTACACTCACCTGTTTCTTTGTCTTCTCTTGGAAACATGTAGATGCCAAGATGATTAAAGAGGTCTGGAGAGAGGGAAGTGAGCCAGGAGCTGGTATGGTATTTAGCTCCTTGCTAGGTAAAATCACAATAGTAAGGTATGAGTTTAATATAACAAAAGGTAAATTAGTATGTGAATTAGGCTGGCATTAGGCTGCTATCTCCAGTGACAGGAACGGCAACTTTTTCAACTTAGATGTGCGGTTTTGTTGAGCTCCAGTTAACTCTATGCTTCTCCCTGCTTGGTCTTCTAGATACAGTCTCAGATGTTTCCAGTTGATTCCACCTTATAAGTGTTATTTCTCAGCTGGCTTATTGCCTTGCTGAAGGGATTTCAAAGCGGTACTTCTGAGTATCATAATTAATAGGCTTCATGTATGGCATGAAGGTGAGAAGGAAGAAATGCTCCCACCTAACTCCTCTGGAAAAGCCTAGTTTTTTTGGGGAAAACAGTATGAGAGGAAGCAGGACTACAGGTGGGTGACTATGGGAAAATAAAACATTTGGATTGATATGAAAACTTCCTACGGAGTTAATTCCACCCCCCTCCTTTATTTTTCAATACATAACTAAATATCTAAATAATGGTACTATACTTACCTTTTTGCCTGCAATGAACAGAATTGAAGACCTGCATCTCTAACTTATCATTCCTGCATGCAGTCAGGTCCTGGGAGGCTTGTTAGAATTGAGCTACTCTTTATAATGTTTTGGGCTTTGATTTAAAGACCAAGCTAAATGTTTCTTACTATTTTGGGCCTTTTGCATTATGTTTTTATTATGAAGTCAGCTGTGGTGATGAGTTGGAGCATCTGAGTTAACCTAACATAGAGATGAGTGACAATGCTGCAAAACTGCCTAGGTTTGCATCATTCAGGATCACTAAGGTTTCCTGGTGGCAGTGGCGAAAATGTGCCACTAGTCCTAATGCAAGGGTAGGTAAAATAGTACTAGAGAACTTTTCCTGTGTGTTGTACAGGTTAACCCTCTAGCAGTTAATTTTGCTGGTGTAACAGAGGCAGTAACCTCACTGAATAAGTGAATTGCCTGCATTGGTGCTTATCTTTGCAGTTTAAAATGGAAAACTAAAATTAGAAAAGGAAGTAATCCATAAGTAATTTCATAACATCAGTTTTAAATCACAGTTCCTCTGGATAGTCAAGCCAAGATTCTATCACTTCTAATCCACTTAGTTTCCTAAGGACAGGATTGAGGCTAGATTTGGACAGTCTGCCATTACAAAGAAGACTTGAAACTTTAGCTAAAGCAGCTCTGAACAGATGTCAAGAAAAGGTGTCACCAATCAAGAAAAAATATTTTATTGCAAAACCCAAACAGTCATTCTGATTTGACTGTGTAATATATTTTATGCTTTTTTTGCAAAGTCACAAGCAGTTGCATAGTGGATAGAATTATTGCAGGACCACTTTTGTGGTTGATGTAAAACTACACAAACTGAAGTGAAAACTTTGAATTGAGCTGCTCTTCAAATGTTGCTTAGTACTGTTAGAGGAAATATTCTTGCTTACTTTGTGAAGTCAGTTAAAGATATACAATAAGGCTTTGTATAAATATTAAGGCTTTGATAAATATAGGGTTGTCTTTAAAGCTTGTGAAAACTGCTTGTCATGCAGCTGGATAGGTTAATCAGGATCTCAAAAGATATTGCACAACAATTTACTATTATTATTATTATTTGTATTATTGTCTTGGCCCTAAGTAATGGATTATTCATAGAAAATGTACTGGTGTTGCAACCACAAATAGATTGACAGAGAGAACACCCTTTGCCTGAGGTACTTTTAAAACTGTGAATGGGAAGTTGGATGATGAATTGGATAGTCTGTTTCAAAGGACAGATATATACTGTCTGAATATGAAAAAGCATGAGTACATGAAAGCATGCCACAACCATATGTAGTGCAGGCTGCTCTGAGTGATAAAACAGTTTACTATTGTCTTTGTCACCAACAAAGTATGTCAATTTAGGGTCTGATGCACCTTCTTCTTTATTTATTGGAGTCTGTTTTTAGTATAACATCTTGCAATGCTTATTGCTAAAGAGTAAAACCCAAAAATTCATCTTCATCTTTATTTAAAAGTAAATCTGCTTCCTTCAGTTTATTTTTCCCCCAGAAACTGAAGTTGTAGTCTTTGGTGCTTACCTCTTTTAATTGTTTCTGAAATGCACAAAACTCACGATGCATTCTAACATTCATTTTCTTGCAGTTGGATGACTGAAGAGTTTCATTAGCATAATGACTCAATGGAGACAGAATTTACTATTCCTCAGAAAATAATAGGATTATGTTTGGGTAAAGTTCAAAGGAAAGCAAAGGTTTAAGCTTCTGGCACCTATGTGTTTCTTTTTTTGTTTGTTTCCTTTTTTTTTTTTGTTTGTTTTGGTTTGTTTGGTTTTTTTCCTGTTGCTGTTGTTGTATAAAGACTAATCCCACCTGCTTGCTGACATGGACTGAGGTAAAAACAACTAAAAGCAAGCTTATGCTAGACAATAAATGGTCTTGTAGAATAGCAGTTTATAACACCCCAGAACCAGATTCATTACATGAGAAGGACAAAACGTGATTTTAAGAACAAAGTGGACCTTGCTTAACATTGTATAAACCATGATTCTACCAGTAAAGTGTTTTCCTCACAGTACTTCAATTTAACTTTCCACTCTCTGGTTTGTTTGGGATGTTTTAATAATCCTTATGGAATACTTGTCTCTATTTTTATTTTTTTTTTCCTCTGGGGATTAAAATGTGTGGATTTCGAAACATGCTTTATGTTCTTCATTCTGTCTGCTTCTCTGCTGTGTCCTGCCCCTTTGCCATAGTGCTCTTGATGTTCCATGGTTTCACCAGTTTAGACCCTGAATTCTCTAAAAGCAGTAAGATGGAATAAGAATGCTTGTTCTTGCCTGCTGTGTGAAAATTCCCTTGACATGAACCTAGAACAACACGAGATGATGACTCTGGAAAATCAGATGTTGAGAAACCATCTTTAAAGTTAGACTGAAAAACCAAAGGGAAAGGAACAGAATTTTTTTTCTGATCTTGGAAATTTTTAGTACCTTACATTTTCAGGCCTGATTCTCTAGAAGGTTTGAATGTGCTTAGTGCCCTTTAAATGACCAGCTTGGAGAAGATAGTAATGATCTTTTCATTCCTATTTCTAACACTTCTGTGGTCAGAATATTTGCTTGGAGTAAAGGCAAACATCCAAATCTCTCCTCAAGTTGGGCAAGTCTGCTAAAAGATTATTCATGCATGTCCACTACAACCCTTGTAACTACTTTTGATTACTATGGGAATATTTAGCTTCCAATGTGCAGTCAGAGGCAGTCTAAGAGGTTAAGTCTGCTGTTTTGTATTACCATCTCTGTGTTTACTGCAGCTACTAGAGTTGTGAAGGCAGAAAGGGGACTGCAGGGTGTTGATCCTTTTCAGACATGCCACAAATCAATATCAGGGTTTCAGCATCTTGTTGGTTGAACTGAACTTGGTGCCTGACCATAGACATTATTTAATCTTAAGTGCAGAGATCCCTAGAAATATATGGTTACCTGTAAGATGCACAGTAATTGTCCCTTATGCCTTTTATTAGAATGAAACAATCCATGAGATACTGGCTGGCTGAATCATCACAAAATTTAAATACTTATTGATTATTTTTATCAAAGCAAATATATTTATGTTACACCTTTGATGGTTTTGGGTGGTGTTTATAGAATAGAGATAATTCATCATCTGAAGTATGTCATTAAGAGAACTAACAGCAACATCGATGAGTTTTAGGTATTTTGAGAACTCCAAGCTTTATCAAAGAAAACAAAAAGGTATGTGAATTCAAAAATATCCAATAAGCAGAATATTCTGTTCTAAATGTTCAATATATTTTCAGGAAGCAAACTGTAAACTGTATACGTGAGGCAAATGATTTAAAATTTGGGTTAATGAAATGCCTAATGAATTGCTTGTTAGTTCATTGGAATGATTTGTACATTTATCTTTGAATGGTTCATGAAGGAATGAAAGGAAAGAGAAGCATAGATAATGTGTGATTTCTGCAGAAAGAAGATGAAGGGGAAATAAAAAGAGTAATCCCTTCTTGTTAGAAGCATTGAGGTACATCTCTAGTTTGCAGGAGCGTTTGAAAATCTCTCCATTTAATAGGGAGCTTGCTCAGTTCAGTAGGTATCAAAATCTACCAGGACAGACAGCTTGGCATATCTTCCTGATGTAGCAAAACAACTCATTTGAACCAAAGACTCCTATCGCAAGACAGGTTTCCCTCAGCATCTTAAAAATAAAACAAACCTAATTCCTAGAGTTTAGGATTCCTTCAGTTGGTTCTAGACCTTTTTCTTCCCAGATGTTGCACACTCAGTAACTTTTTACCTTCTCAATTTCTTTCTGCTGGCCAATGGTCCATGATAAAACTTGGAAGCTTTTTAGTATCTCTATACTAGGATTCTTTTCTGTATTTTGTGGATGGCTACAGGCTCCATCTGTTTCTAATACCAGATTTCAGTCACTTTTACTGTTCCTTGCCACTCTTGGGCCACCTGTCTCTTTCTGGTCTGCTATTATACCTTCATCCACACATTTTGAGAAGTATTTATTCCTTCTTGTTCCATATCTTCAAGGTTTTCCATTAAAAGCTTGGAAATGCATATGATACAAGCTTTCAGTGGGAACTGGTTTCAGTTTATGGGACTGTACATTTTAAGCTGTCCTAAATCAAGGACCTAATAATGTTATTTTTGTAGGGAAAAGTTGTGAACACATTTATTTGCTGCTCATCCTCTTCTACCTTGATACTTCTGGAACAAAAAGAAGCAAATACTGCTGAATCATGCTGCAAATATTCCTATTTATTGCCACCGATTGCCTATGTATTGTCCATTTGTGTTTATTTTTCTGATTTTTTTTTTTTTTTTGTAAAGACTGGTTTTCTGTTCCTGAAACACTGGAGTTGTTAGAGTAAGCAAACTTGTTTTGTGTGTGTTTTCTGGAAGATAATTTCTATTTCCAACTGTTAATTTTTTTTGAAATTGCCGTGCTAGTAGGTGTTGGAAATATTGGCTTTCTTTAGTGTGTAAATCATTGTTAATAATTTTTTAAATTATTTTTAACCTTGAGAATTAATGTTTTATGATTTATCAAGATTAGTTTATTTTTATGTCAGTAGATAGGAAGAGTATCTATATGTTTTTAGTTTGTGATGCAAACCAGATATTGGAAAACATTTCAGAGTAAGGCAAAAGCACGGCAAAAGCATGTTTGATTACAAATGTTACATAGACCAAAAAAAATGGGCAAGTAATGTTATTTTTTTATAATTATTAATGCTGTAGAATATTTTCTGTATACTCAAAGTATAAAATATACCAAAAAGAATAAAACAGGGTTTAATCTTGCAGAAATTGAGAATGAGATGCTGGAAAGCAGTGCCATGGAAAGGGACATGGGGATCCTTGCTGATGGCAAACTGAATCTGACTGATGTCAGCAGTGCCCTGACAGCCAGGAGGGCCAACCCTGTCCTGGGCGTCATCAGGCAGAGCATCGCAAGTTGGTCAAAGGAGGGGATTGTCCCGCTCTGCTCTGCACTGGGGCAGCCTCACCTTGAATATTGTGGGCAGTTTTGGGCACTGCAATATCAGAAAGAAATAAATGTCTTATAGAGTGTCTAAAGGAGAGCAACAAAGATGGTGAAGGGTCTTGAGGGGAAACCGTATGAGATGCGGCTGAGGGCACTTGGTCTGTTCAGCCTGGAGAAGAGGAGACTGAGGGGAGACCTCATTGCAGTTACAACTTCCTTGTGAGGGGAAGAGGAGGGGCAGGCACTGATCTCTTCTCTGTTGGTGACCAGTGACAGGACCCGAGGGAATGGCCTGAAGTTGTGACAGGGGAGGTTGAGGCTGGATATTAGAAAGAGGTTCTTCACCCAGAGGGACTGAGCAGGCTCCTCAGGGAAGTGATCACAGCATCAAGCCTGATGGAGGTCAAGAGCCATGTGAATCATACTCTCAGGCACATGATGTGACTCTTGGGAATGGTCCTGTGCAGGGCTAAAAGTTGGACTCAATGATTCTCCAGCTCAGCATATTCTGTCATTCTGTGTAATTATGCAGCAAGTTATTGAAGCAGAACCCAGATTTAATTGTGCTGATCACATCAGGCCAATTTATGGAGTAGTGGAAGCAGGTGCTTCTTTATTTCACTTAGTAGACCTGAATATGGGCTCCATTCATCTTGTTGCTGATTTATCGCCTTTTATTTACTCAAACATAAAATTTCATTTCTCTGTTTTGTCAGATTAAAATAGAATGAGGGCTTCCCAAACCAATGTATCTTGATAAAATAATCTTTGACCTACTCTATGTCATAGGGAGACTAGTGGCATTGGAAAAGGCAGACATCAAGGATTTGTTATTCAGTTCCAGTGTTAAGACTAAATTTATCTGGGTTTTGAGTGTTGCTTTTCTTTTCCTCCCCAACTAAACAAAGACCTTTTTTATGATAGTACTATTTAAGCAATATTTAGTGACAAATACTTTATATAATTTTGTAATTGCATCATTTCCTTGCAAGGATAATACTAATAATCTGAAAGTCCCTAAATATGATGAACAAAGAACAGTTTTAATTGTCCTACATATATGTACAATGAAAATGTTTCTTTTAATTGAGGAAAGCAAATATCTGTGTGCAGTTCTAATAGTAAGAATATGCTTTTTTTGCTTATTAGTGCCCCTTTCTGTGAACAAATATGAAGATTAAATAAGCAGTAAATGTAGAATTCTAGAGTGCTCTGTTCAAAAGCTCAGCATTTTACTAATTACTGTAAGGCACTGTGCAGATCATACACTCAATTCATCAGTGGCCATCAGTGACTTAGCACCACATTAGCTGGAAGATTACCTTTTCGAAGATGAATGTTTTATTCTTGTCTTTTAATAGAACTTCCAATCATAAAAAATTGCTTGCCATCATGTTTGTGCTCAGATATTAGAACATTTTTTAAAGCAATTTTTGCCACAAAGAGGGTTTGTATTTGTCTCCAGCTGGGCTCCTTTTCCTGTGTAATTTTCCTCAGTGTAATGTAATAGTAAAGAGGGTGATGCTGTTCAAATTTCTAGTTTGAACCATTTATAAACACCTATTAATACAGAGATTAATATTTTAAAAGTTGAAATTTTTTCCACGAGGACTTTTACTTTGAAAAGCAAAGCAGGTCTCTGTTGCAGAACTCTAAATTAAACATCACAGTGTAAAACAAAACTAAAACTTGAAAATTCTTGTTACTGAAAACTTTACCCATACTGAATATTAATCAACTATCTTAAGTAAAAGGTTAATCTTTTCTCTGTACAAAAAGGTCTCTTTTTTTTTTTTTTTAAAGGCCTCAATAACATATCTGCTTATTAAAATAACATTTATGTTGAACATACAGGACTGGTTTAATACAGGGAAAAATTCCTTTTCAAAGAAAAGTTTGCTTTCCTAAAACTGTGAAATATTTTGAAGCCAGAAGCAGGCAAAAAGCATGTTGTTAGGAAATGGTTTGATCTTAATAACTTTGTTGTCTTTTAACAGAAAAACATAATGCCTCAATGTCTTCAACAGGTAAACCAGGTTGTGACAGAGACAATTCATTATTTTTCTTAAAGTCACTGAATTTCAAAGGAAACTTCTTTATTCTCTTTCTCTTTAGGGGTGTAAAGTACAACTCAAAGCATTTTCACATATCAAATAGTCTCGATGTCTTTAAACAAAAGAGCATATAGCGGAAATATGCTTTATTTAAATTCACTGTATTTGACAAGAGTATGAAAGGAAAAGCTTATTTTTTGAGCTTGCCAGCACTTTTAGTAAGGATTTAATCTGGAAGTTCAAGTAAATAATGAGCTGGAAACCAGTTTTTTTATTGTTTTTACCTTATTAGTGTCTTCTAATCTCTGTTGTGCAGCCAAGGCTCTATCTTCTCTGCTTTGGACAACTATTTTCTACTGCCTGTATTCAGCTGGAAAGTTCAGAGCCAACCTTCATAGCCTATCCCTTTGCTTTATTCCTCTTACACAAGACACAGGCTGTGACAGTGACAAGTGTTTGGTGGCTCTGTTCACTGTCCGAAGAATATACTGGCATCAGGCTCCTCAATGAGTCACATAGCTGTCCTTCTCACACTTCTGCTGCAGGGAGCCCAGATTTCAAGGGGTTCATAGGAAGAAGGCTGTCTGCTTTTGTAGTGCAAATGTTAGCTCTGGCAGCCTGGCACACTGTCAAGAGGATGCTTATTTCTTGTACTGGCTCCTGTGTTGTTATTGCTGCTAAGATGAAGAATAACAGAACAGGCCATTGCAAGACAGAACTGCTTACATTGAAGAAAAGCAGTTTCTTTTAACTCCTCTGCAACTTGCAGAGCTTCCGTGTAGATTGTAATACATTTATGTATTATTATAATCATGCTTATAAGGGTTTTCTGATTTTCATTTCCCTTATCACTGTGTGGTCATTAGCCTCCTCTTGACTGCAAAACTCTTAACCACACAGTACAAATAATCTTTTTGTTATGTCTGTGTGGGACAGTTGCATGTAGTAGATAGTTAGGGAAACTGTGAAGAAAAGCAGCATTTTGGAATGATCCTGCTGTTGGCATATCCTTGCTCTTTTTGGCAATTACTGAATTACGAATTCCCTGAGTAAATGGTGAAAGGCCAACTATGGTGCATAATCACTTACTATGGACTTGTACCATGAATCTATAGATCTTTCAGATCTTTTCTATATTTTTCACATCCTGTGTCGTGTGGATATTTTGCAAATTAGTTAGATATTGCATGAAAAAGAGTACTGCTTTCTTTTGATTTAAACCAAAGGCAGGCTAAGTCCTATTACCAGCTTTATGTGCTTTCTGTGTGACCTTGGCAAATCTTGAAAGGCTTAATTTTTGACTTTCTGGATTCTGTGTGTCAGGGTAATCTAGAGTAATGTGTAAAGTTCTTGCACTTCCAGGACATGCCCATTTTTCAAACTGGGGCAACAATCAGATAAGATATGTCTCCAGCTGTCTAATGAGGAGTTTTTCATTTAGAAATACAAATAGTCTGGCAACAGTGTATTTCCTATCTGCAGACTGAAGTATTCTAAGAATTCAGCTCTACTGAAAATTTCTGTATTCTTGGATTTTCTTTCTGATTTGGAATTCTAAATTCTGAAAACTTGAATGAGCTGAGACACCTGGTTTCCAGTCACCAGCATGTGAGAAAATGCTTGAAACATACAGCATCCCTTACTGTGCAGGTATAATATTTGTGTAGAGTACTGAAGTCAGCTGTAGTTTTTGTTGGGGACTTCTGAAAACTTCAATAGTTGACCAAAACTTTTATTTCCACTTGTCCTCTATGGACCAATAGTATTAGTATAAAAGGAACAGTCTGTGGGATGAGACTCATATTTTGATTGAATTTTGGTTTTATTATTGAAAAAGTATGGAGGTTACATACCTGAGAATCCCCCAGTTACTTCGCTGAGAAATCCTCCAGTCTCTCCAGCAGAGCAAATCATTTGCACAAGGCTCATTCCTCTTCCCTTTCTTTGGCTGCACTCAAATTGTATTCATCTGTTTTTATTTTATCCCTCACCAATTTTTGTGCTCCAGTTTTTGCAACTAATGAAGCCTCTATACTGACATGGTTCTGCTCAGACCCACCATGCAGTGTACCCATTTGTCTGATCTCTATTTTCTGTAGCTGTATTGATTACTGAAGTTGTTCCCCTTCCTGGGTCTGCAAGATCATTATTTTTTAGGTCTTGAGATGTTGTTTGCATCCAGTTCTGTCTTGCTGGCAGTCATTTTACTTTGGAACATAGCAATAAATTTCATCTAGAAACTAAAGATATTGTGAAGCCTGTACAGCAATATTCTTAGGTCTGGCTAGCTTTAATAGAGCGGGCAGGTCTGTCTGTAGATGCCAGGTTCTAGATGCTCCCAGAAGTACTTTTCCTGATACTCTTTTCCTAACTGTGTCTAACAGGCAGTGAGGAGACTTTCATGGACAAGTATCACTCCACAGAGAGTAGATTGATGTTGCTTATGAAAGAGATTTTCATTTTCTTTTTTCTTTTTGTCTGATAGGAATCTCATCACTAAAACTATGAGTAAAGGAGTGTGAGAAGGAAGGCAATATTTACATTTATTATTATTTACATTTATTATTTGTTTACATTTATATTATTACTAGAAATTCCTCAATTCTTCAGATATTCATTGTGGGGGGCGGGGGGCAGGGAGGGAATAGGGCTGTAGAGGAAAGACGGGAAGTGAGAAAAGGGAGAGAACTGCAAGGGAGCACATTAAAATAGTACAATATTGAGATTTCTCACCTTCACTTTTTAGAAACTTCACTGCTTCTCATACTGATTTCCTGCAGGTAAGATCAAATAATTTTAAAGTTTTCCTGGGGAAAAAGATTATAGAGCACGTATAAGTATTTATATGCACACACATTCATGGAAAGAAAGGGAATGCAACTTTTACTCTAGATCTGATTACTGTTAATAATCTATGAATTTAAAACTGTTAAGTTCCAGTTACAATCTATTATTCATAAGAGCTTGTGGGGAAAAAAAACATTCTCATTTCATAATGTTCCCTATGTGGTCCGTGGAAGTGAGTGAGGATGACAGAATCATGTTGCACCTTTGTGTAAGTATATTCAAATACCATTAAATCATCAATGTTTTACCAAAGAAAAATTAGTTAAATAAGACCCAATAAGATCTTTCCTTATTTGACTGAATTCATCTCCATTTCTTTTACACAGAATATAAAGACGTTTTCTGAATGGATAGTCTGTAAAAGTGCCTCACAGAATTCAAAGCTTATAAACTCAAATGAACAGCAGGTCTAATTTTCAGAAACACTGGAACAATGGACACTAACTTTACTACATATTTGACAGCACTGAGCAACTCTTTCACACTTTTGAAAAACCTGAGTAATCACTGAGAGTAAAGTCTTGTATTTCCTTCTCTGAGTTAATATCTCCAACAAATATATTGGAAATTAACTATTGTAATCATTCATGATTTATTAAATTTGTGTAAGTTATTTCAGTCTGAAGACAGAAATTGCAGTTAATTTGTTCAATGCAAAAGCATGTTCATGATGCAGGACATAACTTTACCAAGAAAAAAGTAAAACAGAACAATGTTTGGAAGATTTGTTTTTTTTTCCTAAGTGAAGTTATTTTAATAAAAGTTAATATCCAGTGCAACTCATTGCTGTTGAGTTTCTTGGATTTTCTTATATACAAATACTGATAATTCCAAACTGCAGCAGGCATTTCTTTTTAAAATTGAAATCAAGAAGAAATGGCCCACTTTTTTAAGGTCAGTTATTCTGTCAGCTTGCAATCTTACTTCAAGGTGAAGTCAGATATCTGTCAGAAATAAGCAATGTGAAAAAGGAGTTGTGTCATAGCAACACCTACAAAACAACCCTCAGGAACTAACAGCACATTGTCCCTTTTTTCACCAGCAGTGCCATACATGGGCAGATATGACATTCCTGCATGTCAGAAGTCATTAAGAATATTAATTATGCAGAAAATGTCTTACAGGGTTAAACACATATACACTCCTTAGTAGTTATGAAGTACCATCTGGCAGATATGAATGATATGTAACAGAAAATTATGTATAACAGGAAATTCTCCAAGAGTTTTGAGAATTTTCTGTCATCTGCCTTTCTAAAATTCAAGTCAAAGGGGAAGAGAGGAAAGGGCACACAGATTTAGATAAGTAACAGAAATATATAAAAGCAAATAATGAAAAGTGACATTATTCATATTGGAATTCAGTCACTTACCAGGATATGACATATTTTTTAAAAAGAATCATATTTATACTAATAAATATGTCCCATTTACATGATGTCCATGTGGGGTTAATTCATACTCAAGCATACACTAACTTCTGTAGATCCACAGCTTCCTTAAAACAACACAATACAGCTGTCCCTAAACGCACAGCATGCTCATAACTCCTTCAGGCAGAAGACTTTTACCTTCCTGTATATAGCACTGTATATTTTCAGTTCTCTAAAGTTTTACTGCTCAAGATGCAGTTCTTTCTTTGCCTTTTTTCCTATAAGTATTTACTAGACTCCCTGAATATGTTAAGGCTATTTTGGCAAGTCAAGTGTATAGAACAAATTAGTGAAATTATTTTCCTGATGTGATTTTATCAACCCATTCATAATCTTATAGGCTGCAATATATTTTTTTTTTAGAGCACTTATTACTGATTTACTTTAAGACACAAGTTCCTATTGGTAAACTGCTTTTGAAAAAACTAATTTTGTATTTGTGTGTAGGAAACCACAATGAGAGGCTATAAAGAAGTGGTGTGTAAGGCCTCAAAATTTACTTCTTGCTCTCACTTGATTTTTTCTCCCCTTTTTGAAGGCTAAAATAATAATGTCACTGTATGTCTGTAACACGAAGCCTCTGTAGAAGATGAAGAAAACAACCAAAGTGTCTTGTAAATCTGAGAGGTTTTTTACTGTGTTGTAAACTG
>JAWWMO010000138.1:43893131-43927516 GCA_035047845.1 Dendrocincla fuliginosa
ACTGGTGACTTGCACGTTCTACTGAATTTTCTGGTTTTCATCTCTGAAACTACTTATCAAGCAGATGCAAGAGGCAAAAATAACATAAGTTTTACAAGAAGAATAATGCAAACAGCAGTTAGCAACATCTGATATATATTTCTAGAATAATTCATAAGAAAATTTCACTGTAAGCTTTGAACAGTTGCATAAAATCTGTTTTTGTTGTTTGAATTTCCATCAGTTTTAAGTTTTCTTTCAGTAAAACAAAACCCCATGTTCAGGAGTTACAATACCATTTAAACTTTTTTTTCAGATGTTCTGTTAGAGAAAAGAAAAATATTTTGTTAAAAGAAATTGCTAGATACAAGAATCTGGTGCTTTACAGTTATGGTGTTATTAATTCAACATATCTAGTCCAGTAGAGGGAGCTGGAATGCTGTTCTACTTTTTCTGTCTTTTTGCTAGAGAAAATTGTTTATCTAACAGAACTATATCTAATTTCAAGGTGGTTTTTATCTTTAGAATGCCAACTTATTTTCATAAGAATTCTTTTAGAACAACTGGACAGACAGAGTTGGTTTTCTTTTCTTTTTTTTTTTTAATGTCTTTTCTATATCACAGAATGGTAAAGGTTGGAAGGGACTGCAGTGGGTCATCTGGTCCAACCTCCCTGCTCAGGGATTCTAGAGCACATGGCACAGGATTGTATCCAGACAGTTCTTGAATATCTCCAGTGAGGGAGACTCCACAACCCCTCTGGTCACCTGCACAGTAAAGAAGTTCTTCCTTGTTTTTCAGGTGGAGCTTCCTGTGCATCAGTTTCTGCCCGTTGTCTCTTGTCCTATTGCTGGGTACCACCAAGAATAGCCCAGCTCCATCCTCTTAACAACTCTATAAGTACCCTTCAGGTACTTATAGACATTGATGAGGTCGCCTCCCAGTTGTCTCTTCTCAGCTCCCTCAGCCTGTTCTCATCAGTGAGGTGCTCCAGTCCCTCATTCATCTTCATAACATTCCCCTGGACCTGTCCATGTCTCCCTTGTCCTGAGGAACCCAGAACTGGACACAGAACTCCGAATGTGCCCTCACTAGGCCTGAGGAGAGGTCTTGTTCCATTCCCAGATGCACCAGTAGTAGAGGTTACACTATAAGTTTGGTCTTGGCTGTGATCACAAATTCGCTGTTAGTGCAATTAACCATTTCAACACTAGAAGTCTGGTCAAGTTCAATAAGAACTTTCATGAACAGAGATTCACCAATAATGCAGTTTATTGGGGCAATGGATTATAGTTTCTTTTGCATGGCCAGTGATAAATTCCCTAGACCTGTGAAATACAAATGCATATAGCACTATGTACAAGTGTTCTTGGGTATATTCTGTTGTAGCAGAAGGTGCAAATCTTACCAGAGGGGTGTCTCTGCTTTGGGGAGCAGAGAGGAGCAAGCCCTTTGAATTGTCTGTAAGGTGGTTGTATTCTCATCTTCTGCTATAGAGGATTTCAAATGCCAGTTCATAGTTTTGGAAAAAGTGGAGGTGGACCCATAGCCAAATATTCTGCTACAGACATCATAAATAGAGAAGGGGAAGCATTCAATTTAGATGTAAATGAGGGATGGAGAGAGTAACAGAGATTAAAGAACCCACAGGCTTTGCACAAGGGTAGAACAGGACTGTGACACCTGCGGTCGTCTGGTCTCTGCCTGACAACCTGTCAACACCTCAGCATGCGATTATGCCCCCAGAAATCCCAAGGCCTCACATCCCATGGCATATCTCATGGAAATTCCTTCATCATATATGTCAGCATATCTCATGGCTGTCGACCTCATTTCCTACAAGTGGTTGTTCAGCAACCACATTTACTGATTTACATACAATATCATGTTTCTAATGAAGGATGATTCTTGAGCTTCCAGGACAGCCCTGAAAGGGTAAAATTCCTTGTGCCTGCATAACCCCCCCCCAAATTTCATCTAGATGCAAGTTAACATATAGTTCTAGTGTTATGCAATGCAGAAACCAACATTTCACTGATACAGGGACCAGACTTTCTTCATCCAAACCAACAAATTCTTCATCACAATAACCCAACCATCTTCAGTAATGGAAAGTCTCTGGGAACCAACTTGAATTCCACTGTATCTAAATTAAGTTATATTTATCCTTCCTTATTTCCTATCTTAAGAAAGGCATAACAAACCCATCATCTTATAATTTCCACTGAAGAACTTGCTTTGTCTGTACTTTGAAGTTTAGGGATTAAATACTCCGGCAAAAATTCATTGTCAATTTTTCTAAGTTTGAAACTCTAGTCAGTGTTCTCAGTCCACAAGCCACTCAGCCTGTTTATATCTTCCAAAATGTAAGCTGCCTATCTGACATGCTAAAGAGCTGCTGTATCCTGGTCCCAGACCATTTTTCTTATAGATCTCATCTTGACTCTGAGAATTGAACTGAAGCACAGTCTCTGATTTGTTATGGTTAAGACAAGTAAATTAATCAGCATGTGGCAGTCCTCCCAATTTAATGTAAGAAAAGAACTAAAAGGAAAGTGCTGAAGCCTATAGAAATAACACAGAAGTGGTCAGTGAATCTGAATGAGGAGTTTTAGATTGCCAGTGTTTTTAAGACACAAACTACCCCTGTTCAGGCATGAGTGAAAGAAAGGAGAAGTTACAGAGTTATGAAAACCAGCAGTAATAATAGTGCTCATAGCAAAATAGCACAAGGAAAAAAATGTTGTGCAACAAAAATCAGCCAGATGAAAAGAATGCAAGTATTCTTTGTCTTCTGTTTTTCCTTAAAAGGCAAATAATGTCTTTATTCTTGCAAGCTGAGCAATTGCAATAACCTATCCATCCTGGAAATTGAATATTATTAGCTAAATCATCTCCTAAAATTTAAAGTCATGATAGTCAGAAAAATTCGTCTTGATGAAATCCACATGAAATATAAACAAACTTAACTCTTACAAAAGTCTGTCTGTCAATACAAAATAATGCCCATAAAAGGGAAAGGCAAACATTTTTTCTAATCAATGGTATACTGAAGTATACTGCTTATGAAGAACCAGCTCTTTTCCAAGTTTGAGACTTTTAGAGAAGTTCTTTAGTACTATGTCACATATCTCCCAACACTGAAAGCATCTGTTTTCTGAACTACATGAGTACAAAACCTCTCCAGAAGGACCGAAGCAATTTCGTTTGCATCACATCAGCCTTTCTCCATAGCTGAGTACAGCACTACGATTACTGAAATGTTTCCTCCTCTCTCCCAGGAATGTCAGCCTTGACATGCAGAAGGCCATGGAAATACACGCAGGAAAGCAAATATATACAGTTGTTCATATTCAATACTTTTAGCTGCTGGAGATGATCAGAGCAACAGCCATTAACAAAAATCCCAATCTGAGCATGTCTCTATTTTTTTTTTTATTTAATTCTTAGTCTCAGACACCCACCCCCCACACTCCCCAAAGTTTTTAACTAAGCCTAGGGCAATGGCATGTTTGCTCACTTACTCACAGCCTGTCTCAAAGGGCTGGTGATGCATTACATTACTTTGGTTACAGGATTTCCTGAAATAACAATAAGGCTATGGAATATACGTTTGAAAATATTGTTAGGAGCATATTTCCATGTAGATTGTGCACATAAAGTAATACCAAAATTTGTGTTTGTGTGATATTGTGTATACAGGGACACGTAAATGCTTATTCTTCCATCTAAAACAGTCTGTTACAGACAGAAAAGTCAATTCTTTATCTCTTGTATTATAAATGCAATAAATTACTTGCTTATAACCTGTCACTCAGTTGCTTGGAAAAGCATAATAATAAGATTTTGTGCCAATATATTCTGTTACAGAACTCTACACATTCTGCATCTGATGTCCCCTAATTATTCTGAAACTTTGATTTCTTCTTTCCTGTTTATGTTACTAAATCATTTTTTCCTCTAAATTTCAACCTCTTCAATAAACACTACTTTAAGAACTTTTGTTAAATACAGATGTTCTATATTCAAGTGATTTTAAAATGAACTCATAAGGCCTTCCTTCCATAAATAGTTAGAAATCATGGTTTTGTGCCCAGTTTTCCACTGTTTGAAATCTGATAAGTTATTGAATTCAGGCTAAATAAAGGTCAAACAATGACTCATTGCTTTTGATCTTGAAAATGTTGCTCTTTGACTTATTCTGTAATTGCTAAGAGCTTTTTGACATAAGTGATCATGGTATAAAGAATTGATGGCCATGTTTCTAGTGGTTTAGGATTCATTTGTCAATAGTCCACAGAGTTTCAAGGAATACGCTATTCACTGTTTTTTGTACTCAGACTACAGTTCTGCAAAATAATGTTGTATTGCTTTATGTAATTGCATTTTTTATGTACCGTGTAATATATCCTTATTTTCATTGCTTGTTATGAGGTAGAGGGGAAAACTTAGATCATTGTACAGTTCTGTGTGACTTTATTTTCAATCAAAGCAGATATAAAACTACATGAAATCTCCATATGGCTCTGTGGATGGAAATGTGTGGAAACATAGCATAGCAGCAGAGTTAAAGTCCTTAGTAGTTCTCCTAAAAAAGGAAGACCAGACTAAGGTAAGTTTGATGCTCTATTTTGTTCAAACCCTCCTCCCAAAATTTAAATTTGAGAGGTCTACAAAAAAGTTACAGAATGGATTCTGCACTCTGTAGCTTCAGCTTATTTCAATTTATCTGTATAAAAATATCACAAACTTGGCCTACTTGCAGTATGAGCATCACATTCTGCAGAGGGGCAGTAGGCACAACTTACCTCGCAACATTCTCAGTAGAAATGAGTCAGTAGAATCCTGTCCGGGTACCCTGTAAGTTAAATTCGTATCTGCACTTACTCAGTAGGTCTGAAATGGAAGTAGTGAAATAAAAGAAAGATAACCCTGACTTATAAGGTTTTACCTCGACATTGCTGCCAATTTCCTGGATAACAAGTGTGCTTTGAAAAACAGCAAATCAAAGACTACTTTCATGCCCACCTGCAGTCCTTGCAAGACCCTCAACATCAAACTTTCCATGATAAAATACCTACCACTGTAATAATATTGCAGCAAAGCACCAAGAGACTGAAAAGTTCTTGCAACTCAAGAGCTGAATTTGTCAGATTATCACAGTGTCATATTAATTTGCCACATTTTTAAAGCTTAAAGCATTCTAATATGAGTTGCTGCAGAATAATAACCCTTACATGGTAGGGAGGTCTACACCTGTAGAAGCAAGCTGTTGCCTCAACTGAGAAAATAAAGGAAAAAGGTATGAAGAAAAATATAAAAAGAGCACAAGTCTGCTATGACTTCAGGTTGGGAAGAAACAAATTTATTTGAATCTCTAGTATCACTTTTTATGTTTTTTTTCAATATGGCACTAGATTTCTGCAGGTGTGTTTTGTGGGATTTTGGGCTTTTTATCACTTAAGTAAAAAATTCATTCCATTGCATCATTCTTTTAAATGTCATTATGCAAAACTGAAGTGACAAGATACTCTAACTTTTCTTAATTCGCAATTCCAGACTAAGCTGTCTTAATTTTTGAGTCATTTAGTGCAACAAGCTTTTCAGTACCATGGGCTACCTTTTGCTCATCTCTCTATATTTTGTTTTGCATATCCCTTTAATCACTAAAATAACCCGCAAAAAACAAACCAAGCCAAACCCCAAACCAACCAACTAAAAAACCCACAAAACTGAGGAGGGCTACACTTAATTCCAAGTTAACTGGGGAAGCTTATAATCTTCTGAACCTAGAACTTTTTCTTCTTTCCTCATGACTCTTTATGAATTTACCTCTCCATTTTTCTTATTTCTAGCCTCCCTCTTCCAGCTTCTTCTCACATTTCATCTGCTGTTATCCTCTTGCCTTTCTTCCCTGACTGGTGCACAAGTATCAGGACAGTTCAGGGAACCAGAAAAAAATATGTGAATTTTTTAGGTTTTTAAAGGTACAGTTATGTTTCAAGAGCAACGAGCTGATTGATCACGAGGAAAGCTACCACTGATTGGTTGCTATGAAAGGTATCTACACCGATGCACATCCCACTGATTTGTGAAGAGCATGTGTTTGTAACACCTGCTTGGTACAACACCCGGTGCAACAGATGACCTCAAATGCCAAATTTTCAGAAACTTTCCTTCCAACTTCTCAAAAATGGATGTTCATGTGTCTGTGCTCATGATATAAAAATCTCCCAATATAACTCTTGTCTGTTTTATTCCCTTTCTGCACTGATATAAGAGGGTGCATCCTGCCTTTCTTGCAAAGTAATCATTGTGTCTTCTCTCTTCCTGGTATGAAGCATATTCCTTATGCTTTTCGTTCATTCTCAAACAATGGATGTACTTTAATGCTCCAATGCAGAAATGCCTGGTCAGGCAAGTGCTTTCTTGCTTTGTTTGCACAGAATATCAACCAAACTGAACCCTGCATTTCTTCTTGCTATCATCTGGTCCTGCACCCTTGCTCTGAAACTCTGCTCTTTTGACAGACTGTGATGTTCTCCTCCTTAAAATTCTCTCTACTCTGAACTCCTTATAAAACTTTTATGGCAGCTGCTTTTCTGTTGCAAACTGGTTTTGTGTTGGTTTTCCTGCATAAATATTCAGAAAATAAAAGATGATAAATCTGTAAAATATAACTATGTTTTCCATTGTCAACATCCATTTTTGGAAATGCTTTCATTTGCTTTACTAATTATCTACTAAGACAGTAGGAAATGCTAGGGTCTGTTGTGATTTATATTTCCTTTGCTCTGGTTTGTTAACTACTTCTGCCATCAAAATGATGGGATAGAAAAGTATGATCTTCTAGGCTCAGGGCTTCCAAGCTTCTTCAGGAAATCTTTGTTTTCCTAAGTGAAACATAAGTACTCACAAATTATCTGCTTTAGACCCCTTGCAGTTTGACTTGTTCCATTGAGTTCCTCAGGATGTAGTAGCTGTAGCCATCATTAAAGGGAAGGGGGTGCTGGGGAGAGTGGAAAGAATGCTGTTTAGGCAGATATCACTGTATATCACCATATATCTTCGCTCAGTCCAGTTGTATTGTTTTGGTTTTAGTTTTTTTCCTGCCCTTAACAGCAGTGTGGTTGTGCTCATGCTGTTTCATGCCACTTTGCATTTCAGTATTCTGGTGTTACAGGTTTAATAAAATATTAATTGAGATAGTTATTCGAATTCAACTGGTTTTGGTGTATGTGGGTGAAAGGAAAACATACAATAAAAAGAAGACAGGTCCTTTAAAGGAAAAAGTGCTCTGAGTAGAAACAGCCAGTCTCTCCAGGTCCCTAATTCACATGTCTTTGAGCAGCCAGTAGTATAATTTCAAAAGATGCTCTCTCTTTCCCTTGTCAGAAATCTACCATTTTTTTTTTCTAAAGGTATTTTGCCCTTCAGACAAATTGATTCATGTTCACTTACACAGAATTACTCCTAAATGAATATGAAACAGGGAACCTCTAAGAAGGAGTCATATCTTATGATATCCTTCATCAGTTGCTCAGACCTCCTAACCTGAAGATTTGTTTTACTTTATCTCACCTGTTCCAAGCAATTGATAAAAGATACTCTGTCAAAGTTGTCAAGGTGAAAGGAATTCCAGGTTTAAGCTTCTTGAATAAGACTGTTTTTTGGTTTATATATATATTTAATATCACTTCTATTTATGAATTGTTATTTTAAAGTAGGTTGAATGGGACCTTTCTAAGGTCAGGGTGAATTTAGAGTTTATTAGAGTTATCACAAATATATGATTGGATCTTGTTGGAAATTATTGTCAAAAATGTATAAAATTTTGAAGAGATTAAGAGAAAAACAAAAGTAATTTTCTTCTTAAATAAAAGCAATAGACCTGGGAACCACAGGCTTCTGCTTATTTACTGCAGACATTCTTCTACAACTGTAGAGTTCAATTTTAGTAGTAATTTCATCATATACCCACCAGAATGGTTGAAGGACTAGTTTTAGTTCTTATATTTTTAGTCTGTCTGATGTTTTCAGCAGACCTTTACACACTTGGTTTGTACATCTAATGTCCAGCTTGTATGAGCACCAGCATCATGTCACCCTTTGCCCCATTGTCAAAGGAATAGTGATTCTGAAACATGATGTCCCTACACAACACAGAAGGTGGCTGAAGGGTGATGACCAAATAAATCATAGAAGATCAAAATGTGAATGCAGAGAGAAACATAAATGGCTAGAGAAGATACTCTGAGCCAACTCCTGCTTATGTTTAATAGACAGTATTTTTTAAATTGCACTTTGTTTTCAGTATTAATTTCCATGTGTTGCCATATAATCTCATTCTTACCACTTATGCTAGTAAAGACTCTATCAGAAATGAGAGGTAGGATCCTTCTGTTGAGGTACAGCTCTCCATCTGGCAAGGAGTGTACTTTTTCTATCAATTTTTCCAGTATTTCCTTCTCTTGCATTTATAGTCCTGTGAGAAGTGCAAAGGAGAGTGTTCTAATGCACCTTCCAGAGCTCTTTTTCTGTTTTTTCAACATAATTTTTAATTTCTCATTTTGCATTTCAAAAGTACATGCATACTTTGCATATAATATACATGCATATAATATGGACCAAGTTTTCAAATTTCAAAGATTATAAAACCTGAGTATATAATTTATTATTCAAATACTAATAAAATATCTAATACTATTGAACAAAAAATGGATCAAATCAACTCTCTCTGTCCTTTCAGATAACTGAGCACAGAAGGACTGTATGACTTTTTCAGAAATGAGTACCTATTTCAAACTAGATTCATGCAGTTCCTATGCTCGTTGCCTGTGGAAATATCGTGTGTGAATGCTTCAAAAACCTGCAGATATAAAGATATCTCCCATCTGCTGCCTTTGTTCCATTGGGATAGGAAATCAGGCTGGTTTGTTCTAGTGGTGTTAATCATTATGACTAGTTTTAATACCAGTTTTTATGTCCGAATAAGGATCTCTCTTTAAGAAGCAGTGTCCCTTTCAGAGAATCAGCCATTGCTTTGGAGTCTCAGGAGAATATGTCAGGATCCCAGGCTCCTTATTCACACTTTTATTAAGTGTACCTTGATCTAACTCTCATGCACCACCTTTTCCCATTGATTCTGCTCAAAAAATGGTGATATCTATTACTTGTAACTTCTCTTTAAGCTGCTTACACAACTGACAGGTTTTTTTCCCCCTTAAAAAAGACTTGTCTGTAAATTTATCTCTGTCCTTTTGTAGACTAATGAAATCTTTCAAATCCTCTTTAGACCCTTCTCTGTGAGTTTGTTGAAGGCAATAACCTCAGGATTCAGAAGAGAATTTCATTAAGCTCTAGGAACCTGAAGCTATCCTGACTTTATTTAGGTATTTTATTTTCTGTTCTTTTTTCATCTCTTGTCACAGCCAGGCTGAAGCTGTCACACAGGTTTTGGTCTCAAAGGAAATATGCACTCCCTGTACCTCCCTTCTGCCTCCAGCATATGTACAGTTTTAATAACAAAGTGGAATTAGAGATTAAAGAGATAATCTAGTTTATTTTTTGATAGATCACAGGCATGTCATCTAGCTGTACCTGACTGGAGTTTTGTGTTTCATTAACACATAAGGTGCCCATGAGGAATGGTTTTTGAGTGCTGGTACTCCTAGAGTTGTGGGTTACCTCCAGAGACATTGGATCATACATTGAAACATGGATGCTGGCTCGACCTTCCCTTTGCTGGTCAGCAGAAGTTGCCAGCTGCCAAGGCATGGGAAGAAAATAAACTTCTATGAAACCATCTAAGTAAATTTTTTATATTTAAAATAAAGTCATATGAATGACTGCTTTGATATCTCTATTTCTCATGTAACTCCATATCCTCTTTGTCATGGGAAAAGTGTATTGTTTGCTTAGTGAATTGCTATTTCCTGAATGTTTTTCCCCTACTTGTTAATCTTCAAAAGCATGGGAACATAAGCAAAAAGTAGAATTTAAATTTTTAATGCTGAAATCAATCATTTAAATTAAAGGATTCAATTATCAAACATCTGAATAATTCAAATCTGGAAAATTCACAGAAACATGCACTGAGTGCACTTTTAAACTCCTTTTGTGCAAAGTTTGCCTTTGGATATTGAATTCATAATATGGTCATCCACCCAAATTTTCTGCATATAGTTTATTTATAGGTTTTTTAAAATTGAAACCCATAAGTAAGGTAATGATTATTAACAAGTTCAGTTAAAATTTCATTTCCTGTAATTCCAAGAGTGGTATAAAGCCTGTTACAATGCAGCAAACAATGAAAAAGTCCAGATTAAAATTCTGGGAGGGCTGAAAAGAGAAATATATTGAAACAAGACTTGGAAGTTTAGAGTGAAGTCTCGAGGTTTATCAATTATTAATACAGAGTATGAGCAATGAAAAGTTCATAAGGAAACCATAAACTTTTTTTCCAGCTGGAGATTCCTTAGGGTGAGCTGCTGGTGAGTCTCTAAATTTTATTGATGCTTGGAATGAAGAATGTGCTATAACACTGAGAAGTACCATTGGGACAAAAAAAAAATTGCTTGGAAAGGCTTTTGCTGTAAGTGCTGTTTCTGATCTAGTGTGTGTTTCTGCTTGGCTCCAGGAGGATATGGAGCACTGGAGATCACAGAAGCTTAAACAAACCACATGTCATTATGTCGAGCACTCTGCTTACTTGACTTTTTGTTTTTCCCAACTCTCTCCTGTCCCTACACAAAATTACAAACAGACAGAATTAAAAATGAATACTAAAACTGTGAAAAAAATGCAGGTAGCACATATACATCTTGTGCATTGTAATAACTTTTCAAAACTTTTTTTCCTTATTCATAGATTAAATATTTTCCAAAAATGCAGGGTTCAGAAGAGAAACTTAATGTGAGGAACAACTGTTCAATTGACCATGAGAAAAAATGGTTAATACAATTATATAAACTAAATTTAAGGGGGGCTACAGAAGAGGCACAGAATATTATTACCTGAATTGATTTTTATTTAAGAAGTTACCTTGAAGGGTTAGTCAGTGAGCTGTTTTTCGACTGTCCATTGTTTTCCCAGAAAATAGCAGAAAACAGTAAAAGTTCTATGAACAAAATTACTATTATATTCTTCTTTTTTTTTCTCTTTCAAAGACTGACTTCATATATCAGTCTTGTATACACATGAAAAAATTCTAATGCTTATTAAATTAACAAATCTAAAAATTCACAGCTTTTCTGCCCTCCTAGTTTCAAAATGCAACAGATTTTTGTTATACTTACAATTTTCTAGGGACTTCCAATGGAATGCCAGTGGTAGAATAAACCAAGTACTTGGTATAAAAGCATTTCTTGGGAACAGATTTCCGTATTGTCAGAGTGTATTGAAAGACCTTGCTTTACTAAGTCTAGGCTTTCTGAAAATAATTTCAGAAAACAAATACTACTTCTATTTGTCAATTTCCAGGGAATGCACCATACATTGAAAGGCTAGGGTGCCCTGACTTATGTCAGGTTATACAAAAAATAGTGCAGAGGCTGCAAGATGAAAGTAGCAGTATTAGTCACATTGTGAAGCAAAGGGTCATTAAGGAAATAATTTACAGAAATGGGCATCTCTAGTCTATTACCCACAAATTGCTGCCAGGCACTCAACAGCTCTCTGTGAAAAGGAGGCAAATCACTCACACGGACTTTTTAGGAATAATTTGTCTTTAGTTCTTTAAAAAAATTAGACAAACCAAGGAGGCTGTGTTGCTTAAGATGAAAGACATGTAAAATACCAATCTTCCTCTTTTGTCCCACATGAGATCTTTTCCATGTGCAAATAGTTTTGCAAAATATCCTATTTTATGAGGTAATCTGTCTATATATTCACCCAATGTGTTCTTTCTATTGCCTGCAAAAAAGAATCTTGCATAGTTTTGGTATAATTAGTTATGCTATAACTTTTATTGTAGAGGAAAATAACTTTAAATAGATACAAGGTACATATAATTTTTGAATATGCTTAGTCTTTCACATTTGGCCCACTTCTCAAGCCGTATTAATTCCTTCTCTTAAAATGCAGACAAAAAGTTTAGATGCTTTGCTGAATCCAATGAAGAAAGCTGTGATCATACTTCACCTTCATGAGACTAAAATAGATATAATGTGTTGGATGCCAGTAAAAACTTTCTTGAGCTTGGTGCCTGAATTTTAAGAGTAGTAGTATTAGTTGCAAAATGCCTTTTCACTTTTTTTTTTAATATTTGTATACTTTTTGCTTTTTCTAATGGAACAATAGAATGGGAACTCTATTTTGAATATTTTTTTTAATAAGCTTACCAGTCAAGAAAATTCACAGGAATAGCTTCACTAACCTGGGAAAGTCTTGGAGTCTTATTTACTCTTTGTCCAAGATAAAGCCTTAGGTGAATTAATTTTACAATCTAGTTGGGTCTCCAAAAGTTAGGAAGAGTAGGATGAATGTACTATTTTTCTTGTAATACCAAGGATTATTGATTGATGAAATAGATCCCTGTACTTATAAAAAGCTATTACAGCTTAGCATGTGTTCAATGGTCCCAGACACATCTGTGATTTTTGCTATCCATTTAAATCAGTTCAGGATCAGGCATGCTCTGGGAGGAGTGCAATCTGCACTTTTGTACTTACACAGTATGAATGTTAAGGAGACTACATCCTTTCTGTGTTTACTTTTTGAAATATTTTCCTTTTTAAATCTTAAAATGATGTCTGTGAAACTTTATAAATGGGGGATGTGAAAATATTAACTTCATAATGTGTAATTTCATCCAGCCTTTGTTTTTAAAGCCTTGAAAATTATTTTGTAATGAACTTACCAGGTATAAATTTAAATGAGTGAATTGCTTTGCACCAAGAAATTCATGCCTTTTTTTTTTTTTTTTTTTAATACAGTGCTGCTATTAACTTTTTAAAAGTAATCACAATCCCTGAAGGCTCAGTGAGTCCTAATACGAAGAATGCAATGTATTTGATTTCACCTTGACTGTGTTTGAAACAGTTCAGCAAAATTCACAGTAGGTTATCTACAGATCCAGATACATTTTTCACAGTATTGAGTCATAATGTCAGTGCTTTAAAGACTACATGATGCAGCATTCACTGCATCCTTACCTATTTGAAAGAGAAAAATAATCTTTTCTCCCAGTCTGTATTTGTTTGGTTATGTTTTCTGGATATTTTATACAATAATACAGTTGTTTGGAAGTTGTTCTCAATATTTGAACTTAGAGTAGGACTGTCATCAGTGTGAAACATAGTCATAACATTATTTAGATGTTCCCATGTGCTGCATCTTGGTGTTAATTAAAATAAGATACTCTTGCATCCAGCAGGCAGTAGGTAAATTCTGATTACTGCTGAACTTGTGTTTCCTACTAAGCCCCGAATAGTCTGCAGGCTGAATGTGTTTTCAGTACCTCCTGATATTGTACTTTTCTGTGACCAGTTTTTTAAAATAACCATTGAAAGATGGATGAATTCCGCAACATATCCCTTTATGTTTTATTGCAATCTAGCAGTAAAATGAAATCCAAAGTAATCGTACAAATATTGCCAGTGCTCAGACTTTAAAAACGGTGATTAGCTCTCTTGTGAGGCTTATGTACATTCCAGCACTGGTAGGTGTGCATGGAATTTTTGAGAAATGTGTGCTAAATATAGAAAAGTACATTTAGTAGTTCATTGATTGCTTAAAATAGGGAAACATATTACAGCTTCGGCCGATGAATGCGAGTACCACATAAAATGTCAGTTATAGAGACCATTTCACAGTCCAACTGAACTTACCTTCCTTGAACTAATTTATTGAGAGGGGCACATTTATTTTACTATTCTGTATTTTGTTGCTTGGTCACTTAAAAAAAGATCTTCAGTAGTTGCAGCTCTTTAGGATGTTATGCAGGTAATAGAAGCAAATTGACAAAAATATCTACTTCAAATCTTGGCCATCAAGTAATTTTTCTCAATTATTTCCTTGGCAAGATAAATATGTTTTTGTATGCAAAACTTGGTGTTGTATTTAATTATCTCGGTAGATACAGCACATCAATAAAATTTTAATTAAGAAGTTCTCTAGTTATCTCTTTAGCGATCTTTTATGGAGTAAGATTGTAAATTCTAGATAATGAAACTCTCTGATATTTCAACTGTTTTAAAGTCAATTTTGCTGTCCCAAACTTTAGTTTTCACTCTCAGAAGTTACCATCAGAAAGCTTACTACAACTTTTAGATTAAGTTATTTTCACTTTGGTGACCATAAACATAAACTCTTGGAGGTTGGATTACAACAATAATGAAAGTTGGTGCACTGATATTTCTCATGGAGGAAAAAAATTCAGACATTTATTAAATAATAAAAAATTATCAAAATACTCTAAGATTTTTCTCATTTGTGTAAAAAGAAATACATGCAAGATATATTTATACTGTATTTAGTGTCTAATTATGTGGAAATAATAATTTGAATTTGAGTTTTAAAGTTTGTACTTACAAAGCGAGTATATGGGTAGGATATCAAGTTAAAATTTCAGTAACTTCTATAATTTTTTATTTTAGACAGTATTTTCATATATGAAGATTACTACAAGGACTTTGCAGTAAAAAATAAAGGTGTTCTCTCTTTTGGTAATTTGTGCTTATGTTCTCTGGACCATACTGAATAGCAGTGAATAAAAACAAAGGCTGTCTTTTTGTCAGGGCACTTGGAAGAGTGATCTGAGAGCCTCAAACCAGTAATGTAGCTCTGAAGCAGAGTCAATAGTGTTAAAACTATGAAGCACGTGAATTGCATACCCAATTTGAATCTGTTTATTTATACCACAGAGGTGAGCTTAGCACTATTATAAATCCTATTATCAGCACTACTAACAATGTATCACACCAATAGGGTTGCAGCTTAAATGCTTGAATTTGTACTTCAGGTTTTGTCTTCATTCAGTATAAGTTACAGGCCAAATATTTACCTCTTCTCTTTGACATAATTTTTCAAACTCTGAATGAAAATGTTTATCTTCTTGTAACTGAACTAATACTTGGATGGGTTAAAAAACCCCCCAAACCCAAAACAAAAGCAGAAAACAAACAAAAATCAAACCCCCAAACCTCAGCTCATAGTATATATCAGCCCAGATGATGGCTTTTTATGCTGATGAAAGATGATGAATCCAGGCAGAAGTTTTTAAAATCAGTTTCAGTAATGTTTGTTGCCTGCCTCTCAATCTAATTTGCTCTTTACTGCCAAAAGTAGTGTTTCTATGTTTGTTTAGACACTGTTCCCAGAAGAGTTCTACCCTCAGAAACATTTTTTTAATATATAAACTTTACAAAGCAAGATATTTTGTTACAAGACGATCATCAACTACCATAATTTTTCTGGGTACCTGACTGATGTAGCAACTATTCCAAGTCAGCACAACACAGACTTGTGGCTCTATGTACATGCCTTTGTTGACTTAGGAGTATATGAGTCCCAGAACAATAAAGCAAAACTATATATAACTAATGAAGTATGTAAAGTGGGTATCAAAAGACATGGTCCTGCAGCCATCAGGTCACCTTGTGTAAATTCTTACAACTGTATGTGAAAAGGTTTTCTTCTCAGTTTTTCTATTTTACTCCAAAATTTTACTTTGTGGAAGATGAGGGACTTTCCTGGTCTATCACGTATAGCTTGGTTTTTTGATCATGGTTGAGGGCTTTATGTAGCCTAATACTGTAGTGGATTTCAAGTCAATATACTGACATTAAGTTACTCATGATGTTAAACATGCACGTAAGTTTTATTATTATTTTGGTTTAGTTCTTTCAGTCTTTAACTTTTACCAACTTCTACTCTGTGCTTTATTTCCAAAGAGAAAGGACAGTTTCTCATCTGAACGTATTTTTGATTTAATGAATTTCCAGTCTTTTCTTATTTAGTATAATGCTACTCTTCAAAAAGGTATTTTTCTTTGAATGAAAAATCTTTGCAGTAACCACAGGACTGCAGTGATGCCCCATTATTTGTTGCATGAGAAGAAAAGCTATTTCTTTACAATAAATAGATACTTGTAGTGATCACGAAGAATAGAACAACTACTTGGCTTCCAATGGCTGCATGTTACAAGATGGAAGTATTGCTTAATTTCTTCTTGGGCATTTTAGTTACTGCCTGATGTGGCTGTATTTCAGAATAAATGCTTCTGTTTCTAAGGGAATCACTAGCAGAAGTGGACTCAATTCCTGTGACTCCAGTTATCTATATCAGTCTCTTAAAATTATGCATTGAATCCTTTATCATGTGTCTTACACTTTGGAAGAAGTTTATATATCCAGCTCTAATTAACATTGATCTTGTTCCTGATGTACTGAGCTCTCTGTGGAGTTCATATTCTCTTCAGCTCTGTCCAGGGAATTAGAGGTGCACAAATTCCAATTAAATATTTAATCAGACCCTTAAGAATCTATTTTCCCCTAATTCCCATGCTACAAATGGGAGTTTAGTATTGACCTAAAGAAGATAATATGGGAAAGATGCACCAGGAAAGGAAATGATGATTTATTTTCTCATTTTTATTCTCTGAGATACCATGACCTATAGACTCAAGACAGACATCTCAGTTTTTTATTATAGATTTCCATTCTGTATAAATGTCATCAGCATAGATGGTGGAAGTACCAAGCATACTGGTATCACTATAAGCAATAACACATCTATATGTAAAAAACCCTTCTTTTGTTTTGAAGGGTGTGCTGACTCACATCTGAACTGTGTAGAAACACGTATGCAGAGAGGGAAACACAAGGAAATCGATGAGCTGCCATCAGTCAGCTTGATGGATGATGGTGCTAGGAATTGGACCCATGAAAGGTAATATTTTAAGACAAGTAGGGTGTAAATATGCTTGTCAAGTGGGTTTCTGTTCTTTGCATGAAGTGTCAAAGAGAACGCTCAGAATTAGTACATGGAACTTCTTTTTCACACACTATTGATTAATTGCACAAAGCCAACATTTATTTTCAATCACTGAAGTACAAGTGTACTGCAGGTTATGTGGGAATAAAAGGAATGCTACAGTGATTCATGTATACTTCTAGCAGAAGTTGGATCACTTCACTAATGAGGGATGTGTCCATGTTCCCACTAGAAATTCTGATTTCTGTAGGGAAAATGAAGTCAGCACAATGGGAAACAAGTTCAGACAAGATTCAAAACCGGTGAGCATTGCTAGTGAACTTTGTCCTGCATTGTTTGTGAAACGGGTTCTGCTGTGGGTCGACAGGCTTCTCAGGCAGTGAACAAGCAGGACTCAGTCAGCCTAGGATGTAAATTGTAACAAGTCAGTGTGCTGAACTGCCAGATGGATAAGATGATAAGTAACAGGAGGGAAACACTCCAAGATACATTGTTTACTTTATTGAGCCTCCAGCACGGGAATGAAGGGGGTTAGCTCATACTTTTCAGGGAAGATGCGGACTCAGGATTTGTGCACAAGAATCTTCACAGACTGGGTGGTGTGTGTGCATCCTTTCAATTGTGCATTGTGGATTTTGCCTATCAAAGTCTTCATACATTCCTTTGTATGGCAGTGTTCAAAACAAGCCCTTCCTAATCTCCGTGTTTTAGTTTATTTTAGAAGGGGAAAACTTTTCGTCTTTTGGTTACTTCCACTGAAGTTGTTCAGTTTTGCATAGGATTACAAGATGTCTACTGTGTTGAAAGGAATGCTTGGGCCACAGACTTATAGTTCTCTTGCATTGTAGCAATAATCACCTCGCACTATCACTTGAAGTAGTTCAGACTCCATCTCAAATCTGATTAAGGTTTTTGATCTAAAAAGTTCTACAGAAGTTCCAGCACATCCCTTGTCTGATACTTGCAAAGTATTAAGCATCTAGCTGAAGTGTATTTTGGGAAACAGGACAAGGCAGAGAAAGTGAAGACTGGATCTCTAGCCGTGCAGCATTTAAGGCTTGGAAATCTATAGGAATGCAATAATATACTCTGAATAGGCCGGGTCTTAGGGTTGTAGGGCACATCTCCTTTGGGCATCCCAGGGGCATTTGGAGTGAAGCTGATAGGAAGCTGCTCAGTGCTACCTGTCCTAAGAGGCTGCTAGACATGATGCAGAAAAAGGTGAGACATGTTGAACTCAAGTGGTCCTGGATAACCTGCTCCAGCCGACCTGTCTTAAGCCAGGAGGGTGGACCAGGTGTTCTCAAGATGTGCCTTTCAACCTAAATGGCTTTGTGATTCTTTTAAGAAGATACAGGAACGTAATTTGTCAACAATGATTTTAGTGTGGAATGAATTTTCCTCTAGAGAGACATGTCTCAGAATTCCTGCAAACACTATATTAGGCATCCAGCTCTGACACAAATTAGAGAAGTATGCTGATTAAACTCAAGTGTGGGGCCACAGGGACGATGGTCTTTCAGATGTTAGCACCTAAATTTTGTTCTGTGAAGGAAGGGGTCTTGGACTTTAATCATGTGTTGTTATAAAGTCAGAATAAATTGGAGCTGCTATTTTGTAGAGTGAAGAACTATTTTGGTGCTTTTACTCCTAACTGAGTGGTTTTTATTTTGAAATATTTTACTGGCTGCTACTTTGTAATATATATTGCAGTCCTTATGCAACTGCAGGATAACAGAAAATTATTTATTAGACTGAAAAATATAACCTATATACAAAGATAACTAGCTGGTTTGAGTAAGTGTATGATGTTCCTTAGGAGGCAAACTTTCATTTTACTTGTAATGATAGCAAAAGATCCATTAGAGATTTCTGGGTTAATGAAGTATATGTGAATAATTCGGTTACCAGCCTGCAACCAAACAGACCGCTCAGTCCTTACTAAGGGTAACATTACAGTGGTAATGGCAGAGAAGAGTGAATTAGACAAAAGACAGATTGACTCATGTCTTCAGGCCACTTTGGAATAAAACTTTGAATAATGCCCTACTTTAGTGTTAAAAATGACCAAATGTCTCTCTGGTGGAAATATGAATGTCTATGTCTCCTTTAGGTTCAATATCCTTTCCACATGTGATTATCTTAGGTTGTAATGATGACATAGTCTGCATTAACTAGTGATAAAACAAGTACCTATTTTTTGTACTTTGTAGAATATTAAGTGAAATCAGAAACATGTTCTTTTGATGGACTGTTGGGTCTGTTGACTAGTTTAAAAATAATTTTCCAGGCTGCAATAAAAGGCGATAAGTCCAGGATTTCCCTTACAAAGTTATGAGTATCTGTCTCTAAAATATTATGACTATGAGTTTATTTGGCTCTCAGATAATTAGTAGTACCTTAATGTAAGCTTTAAAGTGATAGCAAAGAAAGGTAAGAACAGAGAAACTGGCCCCATGAACCTTACTTGTTGGATAAGCCTTTCCTCATCTGCCTGTCTTTCCAAATTTCTGACTCTGCCAGATACAAAAATGATAATCTACCTGGATGATTTCTCAGCCCTGTGAGAGGGTACAGTTTGTGAAAGATGAGGAAAGTGATGCCAAGATGGATATACATGAACTGATTAAAATATAGAGGCTTATTATGAGAAACTATACCAGAATGTCTATGAATCATAGTCTACTTTCATGTGTTAAAGCTCAAAGTAACATAAACAGTACAATATCTCAGTAAAATGAGAGTTGGGATTTTAGTGATTTTGTTATCTAGTTCTTCATAGCTGTTGTTATCAGTTTTGGCTATGGCTCAGTTAAGCATAATGGAAAAGTCATTTTCTTTAGTAATTTTTTAAAACTATTTTTTTCTTTTAAGTGTTAGCATTTATCCTCTGTTATATCCAATATGAAATACTTAAAAAGTGTTGAAAAGGGATGAAACATAATAGAACAGCAATTCCACATATGAAGACATTCAGGTATCAAAATACCATTTGTAAGAGACAGAAAATTATAAAAAATATTAAGAAATCATGAAAATAAAATATATTGCACATAAAGACTGAATGGACCATGGAATAGTAACTGCTCGTGTCTAGGAAAAGAAATGAACAAGTAAGTAGAAGCAGGCAAGAAACTGATTAGGCTGGAAATAGCAATGTACTGTCATAAAGGGTATGAGTATTTAGAGGTTCATCATTGGGTCCTTAAAAACAAATTTACCTCATATTCCAGAAGTCACTGAGTCACGTAGAAACATTTTCTAGAAAAGCAGTATGCAATACGCCTTGTACTCATGTTTGCTACTGTGATTTTTATTTTTCTCTTTTGGGAGTCTGATTTCTAAGTTGGATGACTGCACGTTTTGGAGACAATTTTTTCAGAACTGAAAGGAACAGGAAGTATTACTAAAATGTTTTTAGCAGACAACACATAGCAGGTGAGGGTCATCCATCCTTCCATCTGTCCATCCATCCATCCATCCATCCATCCATCCATCCATCCATCCATCCATCCATCTATCATTTCAATACCATGCCTAATGGTATTGTCTAGTTTTCCAAGCTGTTTGACAAGCAAACAATATATCAGCTTCTCAACCCTGGGCATTTTCATAAGCAATATCCATAGTGGAAAATCATCGGCCTCAGTAAGATTTCCACAATGCTTTTGAGTCACCAAGAAAAGAACTAGGAACATGATATTTTGCAAGCAGTCACTTGAAGAAGGCTCCTTCATAAGTTTTTTTCTTCACTATTTTTTCAAGAAAACAGTACCTAAAAAGCAAATTGTCACTAGCTTCAAATGGGAGTGTCATTGTTTTTCATTCAAAAAGTCACTGATTTTTGGTTTTGTTTTTCAGGGCATTGAGAGACCGAATGTCTACTACATCTAAGGAGCAATGACATGGTATTACTAGAAGAATTAAAGAACTATCACAAAGGCTATTTCACTGAGTCTAAATTGTCTGCTGGTATTGATTTTTGAGAGAAGATGATCTTTACAAGCAGTAGGTAATGTCAATTGTATTGCTAAGGAGAGCAGTACAGTATCTCGGTCATATGATCCAGAGAATCCCCATCAGAGATGTGAACTATAATCACAATAACACTCTATCTTTTTTTAACTTCTAATAATTGTTTTAGTAGCAGCTTTGTAGATTTATTTTTAAACCTTTGTAACTTCTTCATAATTTCTTATAACTAGAAGCTGTTTACTTAGTGTCTAGCATATAGAGATTTTAGGTGTGCATAACCACTCTTTGCAGCTTTTGTTCTTCTCTCAGGAGGAAATAGGACATTTTTCAATCTTATTGACAGGTGAATGTGCATGGTCCCACATGTCACTGTAACTGAATTGATTTTGCACACTGTAAATTTGCCCAGCTATAGATGACGTTCTTCCTCAGTTCTGTCTATCAATTTCCTGTCCTTGTGAAAGAAATTGGTGAAATCACATCTGTCTATTACAGAAAACAAGACTTGAAGTAGAGACCTTGCTCAAAGGCAGGATGAACTGTACTTGTGATGCAGATCCAGTGATGCGATGCAGTGATGCAGATACCATGTTCTCTTCTAATATATAATTTTCCTTGCCACTGAAAAGATTTTTCGTGTTATTGGAGAACTCTTGTAGGAAAAGTATTCTGTACTTTGAATCACTGATCATTCACACCACTCAACTGTCTTACCACCATTTGATACATATCCTTCAGTTGCCGTGGCCAGACTGGAAACTGTGCTAGTCTATGCTTGTAAGCTTTCAGCTGGGTAGTAGGAGAGTTATTTCACACTTTAAAATGATGTTTCTATTTGTGTGTATGTATATTAACACCTTGATATTCATGACTTGTTATCACATTACGATTCACTCTGTCTCCCTTGTTTCCACAGGTGTGGTGTGGAATTTTGCCTCTATTCTTACTAAACTGCATCTCCTTCTAGGTACCTCCTCCCAGTGTACTGTGTGGTTTGAATCCTAATTGATTCTGTTGTCTGATCTGCCTGCAGCTGCTTTCAGCTAGCAAATTGAATGCATGTGCTTTTCCATCCTGATCACTAAGACTATGTTAAATAGTACCCAACGCAGGACAGACTCCTGCAAAACCTTGTTTTGTGTGTTCCCCCGTTTGACAATGAACTGGTGATGACTATTCCTGGCAGCATCATCATTCTATTCTACTCTCTCTTGTATAAATGTTGTGTTAAACAAGTGTTAAAAACCTGGAAAAAAGCATCTGCCACTGTACCTCTAACTCTCTTGCAGAAAGAAATGAGACCAGTTAAACATATTTTATCTTCCATAGTGCCCATCAATCTTCTGCTTTTCTGTGCTTATAGTATAATTTTAGAATTTTTGGCAATATTTTCCCAAGAAATACTGTTGAACTAGTCTATAACTCTCTTGCTCTTCCCCGCTCTTACTGCATTTTAAGGGTAGCCCAAGTAATTTTTCTGATCCTCTGTATCCCTCTTACCCCTTACTAATTCTCAAAAATAAAGCTGAGGTTAAGTTCTCTAATTCCTGGTATCATAGGCTTAGTTTCATCAGCAGTTTGTAATCAACTGAGAATTGCTAGCCAATACTATCCCCTTAGTAACTTGGGTTTTGACCACTACTGATGTTACTTGTCAGCAAGTTTGATCTTTTTCAGATATTTGCTAGAAACTGAAGCTGACATTAATAAATAAGGGTTTCACATTCTTGGTTTTTTTCTGTCAATTACATTTGCCCACCATTTAATTTTCTGCTTGCCACTGTTGTGTTTGTGGAAGAATTTTCTTGCTACCCTTTTTGTCTCATGCCTAACTGATTTTGTGTAATAGCTTGTGACACAGAGCTCTGTCCAAAGATTTGTACTTCTCCTCTAGTCTGCATTCAGACTACAAAATCCTGTGATGGTGTGGTACAGGATTCCTGATAAGGCATCACTCTAGCTGCTGGAGAAGCTGGTAGTCTCACTAGAGGGCATGGTATATTGTCATTCACCCCTTCGTTGCATTAGAGTCCCAGTGGGGCTGACCTGGCTTCAAAGGAGAAAAAAAATATCTCTAGCAGAAAAGAGTACTTTTTGTGTATATGTATAGAAAAAATAGAAAGAGAGAAAATGGTAAAAGAAAATAAACTCCATAAGAGAGGTGAATTCTTGCATTTAATTGATTCCACTGAATCAATTTTTCTAGTTATTTAGAACTTTTCACCTATTGATGCTCTCCAGGTAACCATTCAGCGGTAACACTAACTCTTCAGTGTTTGCCCATACTATAGGGTACTTTACTATTTTCCAAACCTGTGCTGCTTCAGATAATTCTGAACAGCCTCTTCAATATTTGCGAAACTTTATAAGAAAATCCAGACTGAAAAAGTGGTGCGAAAATGATGTCTTTTATGACCTTCTTCAAAGATATTCTTCAACTGCATTGATTCCGTTCAGGGACTTTGAATCAGCTGACAATATGGATCTTTCTTCATGCTAGCTTGTGATGTGAAAATTTTAGTGTGAAAAAGTTAGCATGAAATGATGAATGCAGTTTCCCACAGCATTCTCGGGGAGAAACTGGATACTCATGGCTTGGATGTGTGTGCTCTCTGCTGGGTAAAAAAATGGCTGGATGGTTGTGCCCAGAGAGTGGTGATGAGTGCAGTTACATTCAGCTGGCAGCTGGACACCAGTGGTGTTCTCCAGGGCTCAGTGTTGAGGCCAATCCCATTCAGTATCCTTATTGATGATTTTGACAAGGGGATTTAGTGCATCTTCTGTAAGTTTGCAGATAAAACCAAATTGGAGAGGAGTGTTGATCTGCTGTAGGGTAGGAAGGCTCTGCAGAGGGATCTGGACAGGCTGGATCGATGGGCTGAGGCCACTGGTATGAAGTTCAATAAGGCCAAGTGTTGGGTCCTGCATTTGGGTCACAACAGCCCCCTGCAGCACCACAGGCTGGGGGAAGAGCGGCTGGAAAATTGCCAGGCAGGGTGCTGGATGTCATCTGGCTGAATGCAACAAAGCAGTGTGCCCAGGTGGCCAGAAAAGCCAAGGGCATCCTGTTCTGTGTCAGAAGGAGTGTGGCCAGCAGGACTACAGCAGTGGTTGTTCCTCTTTACTCTGCAACAGGGAGGCCACACGTTGAGTCCTGCATTCAGTTTTGGGCCCCTCACTGCAAAAAAGACATTGAGGTGCTGGAGCATGTCCAGGGCAACAAAGCTGGTGAAGGGACTGGAGCACAAGTATTACAAGGAGTGGCTGACAGAGCTGGTGAGAAATGGGAGACACAGTTGCTCTCTACAACTGCCTGAAAGAAGGTTGTAATGAGGTGTGAGTTGATCTCTCAAGGAACAAGCAATATGACAAGAGGAAATGGCCTCAAGTTGTATCAGAGGAGGTTTAGATTAGGAAAAAAATATTCACAGAAAGGGCTGTCAGTCATTGAAACAGGCTGCCCAGGGAACTGTTTGAGTCACCATCTCTAGAGGTACTCAATAGACACGTCCATGTGGCACTTCGGGACATGGTTTATTGGTGAAGATGGAAGCATTGGTTCCAATGGTTGGACTCAGTGACATTTAAGTCTTTTCCAGCCTAAATGTTTCCAGGAGTCTACTCTTCTATCTCTTCAATATGAATAAATGCTTATGCTTTCAGCACTGAGACACATCTGTTATGTTAAATAAAATATATTTAATAAGCACAGCAGCCACTTTATCACTAAATAAATTCAGAAATATTTTCAGCACCCAGCTACTCGTAAAAATCTAGCCAGGAAAAGAAGTACAAAAAAAAAAAAAAGTTTGTTTTAAAGTCAGCAGCATGAAATCCTAAGATATAATCTTTATTTCTTACATAATTATTGTAAATTTATGAACCTTGAAGTTGGACAGTTTTAGTCTTTGTGTGTTCCTAGAATGCAAAATTGGTCTAAAATGACCTTTTTCTTGCAGAACTCAAGGTAAAGTGAGAAGAAAAAGGATAAAATTTGATGTCTGTGTGACTGCTGTTGGGGTTTTTTGGTATTTTGAAAGCTGTATTGTTTGTAACACTACCTAATTCTGAAGTACTTTTTGCATTTAATCTGCCATCAAAGTGAATATATTCTTGACTTTTTCCAGTGCTTCAACCAATGTAACATTCTCCCAAGAGAAGTGTTTAAGCTTTGAGGGCCATCAGAAGATTCAGTTTTTGTTTGGCAAGACATTCTAAATGTGTACTTGTTCTCAACCTGATTATTCTTTCGTATCATTAAAAATCAACTTAAAACATTAAGGAGAAATGTAAGAGGGAAAGAGTTCATGGAGGTAATGTTTGCTTGAAGCTGAAATGTCAAGAGCAGTGACAGCTTTTTGTAGCAATTGTTTAAACCCCTACCTATATCAATAGCAGTTCTGCCATGGAGACCTGGCTCTGAATTTGTTGGTAGTGAAAACATTGCAAGGCACCTTCACTTTTGCCACAAGCCCTGTGGAGATTCTAGAACAAATTCAATTTCCTGCCTGTCTTTGGGTAAAAAAACAACCCAGGGAATGCTTGTTCTATGACACTGCCAAGCACTAATATTCAAACTGCCTCCTGGTGTTGATTTCAGCAGGCACTTTGGGAGTGCACTGGGGGTGCACAAGCAGGTGGTTACTTCTCCCTCCTTCACCCTGCTGCAGCGGTATGTTGGAAGTGGGATAGCAAATAAATGAATGTTTTCAGTCTTATTTTGCTAGCATTGCCTATGCTGCTCTACCAAAAGCACTAGCAATTCTCGTCAGAGTGTGTAGCCAAAGGGATGAATATGTCTGTTTTAGATTTGTAACCAAAAAAAAGAGAAATGTTTACTGTGTAGTTTTTGTCATGTGGATAAAATAGAGAGGATTTGTCCTTAATAAAGAGTCACACTGTAAAATAGTGAGAATCTACACTGATTTTTATCTTTTTTTTCTTTCTTTTTTTTTTTTTTTTAATCAAACCACTTACAAAAGTGCTTTTTAAAATAAACATGTCTCTACGTAGTTATTGCGCTGGCCATTTTCATCAGAATATCTCAAAAGTATCTACACAAAGATAGCTTTGAAGTGCATAGTTTCAGCACTCGAGAGGAACCATTGTCTCACAACTGTGATTTCAGTCACTGCAATGCAAAATTTATAGTTACTGCCTCCTGGTCTCCTTTCTCTGGAGCTCTGGGGTAGTATAAAAAGTGGATGTGGCTGTCTTCCAGGAGGGACACACTAGTGCGCATGTGTGAAAAAGGCTATTATAGAAGAAGTGGAGAGGACATGAGGTGTACAGTTGGGATTGTGAAGATTTTAATAATTGTTTTGTTCTTTTGTCTGGATCAAACTTATAACTGTATACCACGGCCAGACTGTGGTGTTGATTTTTTTTGTTTTGTTGTATTTTGAGGGTTTTGTTTTGCTTTGGTACTTTTTAAAAAAGTAGCAATACTGAGCATAAAAGAATAAAACCTCCCCCCCCCCCCCCTTTTTTTTTTTCTTGGACTGTGTACTTGTCTGACATAGAGGCAAATTAAAAGATGTAGCTAAATTAATGTCAAAAGAAGCACATAGGCTATATGGTATTTAAATTTTGGGTGGATCTTCAGGGAAGAGAAAAGTGTGTTTTGTGTGTGTTTTGTCCTATACTTCAACATACACACTCTAGCACTGCAATTGTTTAAATCCTGTAGAGGAACCAAAAAGATTATCACTTCCTCTCCCTTTAATCCTAGAAGGCTAAAGATAAATAAAAGAAAAAAAGTGATGCTTGGTTTATTTTGTCTGTGAATATGAATAAAACAAACAAAAAAGATTAATGATGATTTGACTTGTTCCAAATGTTCAAGCATAGAGACAATGTTTATAAATCATTCCTGCTTTGCATTTGAGCTTTGACTGAATTTTTAAAAAGAATTGTTAAAAAGAACAGAAGGGGGAAAACACCCTAAACCCAATTCGTCTCATAACTTGATTTCTTCTCTCCCCAGTGCCCCTTGCCTGTAATGCTGCTGTTCAGTACTTTAAGTACTTTAAGCTTGAGCCTGTAGAGCTGCCATTCAAACTCAACGTTTACCAATGGTTGCCACAGAGTGGTATCTCAGATAACTTCTGAGTTTTCCTAAGCTTATCCCAAATACCTTGCAGCATGAGTAAATCATAACTTTTAATGATGAAACAAGAGTTTAGCTTGAAAGGTAAAGCTGGCAATTTATGTGGGAGTTGCTTAATGGTTTTTGTGTTTTCTGATTTGCTCAGGGTATTTTGCATGATCAAACAGGGCAATCTTTATCAGTAGAAATAACTTGTAGAGAGTTTTGCAGAGGTATGTGATGTATTTTAGCTGAGCTTTATTATCTACCTGATAAAAGAAGAACAGCTCTCTTTATTTCAATCTGGTCATCTGTTTGAACATGATCTCCTTCTATTATCTGTGACAATTCTCACGGAGACATTTCATTTATTAATGAAATTAAGTATTTTCATTATCTCCTGATTTTCATATGGAAAATGTTTGTTTTACTGAAAATTGAATTTCCTGCTCATGGAATAGATTGAGAAAGGCTGTGTAGTGTGCTTATGAAGGGAAATGTTAAGAATATAAATCTGGAAAAAGCTTAAGCCTTCCTATTCCTCTTCTCTGACTTCAGACAGGGATGGTTTTTGGATTGCAGTAAGGTTCATGCTGTCAATCTCATTTCATTTTTGTGGCTACATACTTTCAATTTTTTGCTAGCCTGAAACAAAGGTGAAATGCTTCTTCATTTTAATAAAGATTTTATAAGCATAACATATGCATCCTTGATACTGTCATGCAATTAAGACACTTTTAAATTGGTAAATGGTTTTACATTGTATAAGATGTTATGCTCTTATGCTTTTAGTTTCTGTTAGGGCATTATAGGAGCAATGGTACAGCAAAGGTGGCTAACCGAAAGTTCTTAGTAAGAAGATATATAGAGGTTTAGGATAAAGTATGCTTCCCAGCCCACACAGCCTCTTTCTGGGATGCATTAACTCTCATGACTTTTAAAAGGGATTTGCAGCAATATTCTTGAACTGTCTGTTTTCTTAGATTTCCTGACTCTGGTCTTTGCATAATGTTTTTCTCTAAAGCTGTGCAGGGGTTGCTATGATCTGATTCTTAAGGACTTCATCTTAGGGCTGTGTCTAATTTCAGATCAGCTCCTGGCAAGGGGATCCTCACAGAATATGCCAGACTGTGTCACTTTCCAAACAGGAGATATTGCAGGATATTTTCTTGAATAACCTTTCCACTTGTGAGCAGATGTGTCCTCTGACTTACTCTTTTTATCAGGAAACAAAGATGGCAGAGATCTACTTTTTCTTTATGTTGAAGGGTTTTCTTAACCTGGGAGTAGTTCTTTGGCCATTTGTGGGCTTCATATAGATTCTGGCATGGCAAAGGGTCAATAATATTTGTAGATAATTTAGCTATATGTTATGGGTTATTGATTATTTTTTTCTTAGCAAGCATAGCAGCTACTTGACACAGATATTAGAAAAGTACTTTCTAGAAATGGAGGCCCAAAGATTATTTGTTGTTATTGACATAATTTTGCTTCACTTCTGCCATGTGCAAACTTCTTTGAAGAACAAAAATAGGCTTTCATTTCAGTAGATTGTGGTCTTTGTTTCTGTTCTAGAACAGATGAAAATATTCAAAGTATCTCAGTAAATTGATTAAAACAAATAGTGCCCTTTCTTTCCTGGTGATAAATTGTGATCTAAATTCAGATCACAATTAAAAATACATAATTAGTGCAACAATTAAAATTGAGAGCAACAGATGGCTTACTACTTAAAATCCTGTTTCACAAATCAGACTGTGAGTGTTAATTGCTACACTTTAATGTTATTTGGCTGTAAAATCTGTTTAAAATCACAATCTTGTTAACAGTGTCTGAGACATTGTTATGAACTAAGACAAAACAGAAAAGATATGCATATATTTTTTAAGTACATATATAATTGCTTCCTGTAGTCTAAACAGCACACAACACATAGAATTATATAGTCTGAAACGGGGCTGGTACTTCACATCTTCTCCAGTATTCCACAATCCACAATCTCCATCAATTATGAAATGCTGTTCTACACAATAGTCCTGGGGTTCAGGGGACAAATGGCACAATGTAATAGAGAATGAGTGGTGGTATTGCAGTGATGTGGTTGATCCACCAGTCAATGAACACATCTCTTCTGAGAGACAGAGACCATCTCTGTCTTGGTCAAGTGTAGCTGGGATATAGAGGACACTAATTTGCTTTTCTGCTCCAAAATAAGGTCATGCATCCTTCTAATGAAGTGGCACCGCTGACTTTTAAGTGTGGGCGTGCGTATCTTAAGGCTTGCATGAGAACTTTGGTTCTAGATGGAAAAAGATGTCCAGATTTAAATGATAAATCTTTCTTTTCTTACTCATTTATATTGGAATTTCTATTTTTTACCCAAACTATAATATGTAACTGTAAGGATATTTTGTCATTTGTGATAGTTTTTAAAAAAAATTACCCATTTTTATGGACAAATGCCATTAAAACTTATGTTTCCCCCTCCTATCTCTTTGTATCCTAACAATATTCTTTACAGGAGCATAAAAATGATACAACAGTAGTGTTTTCACTCTCACAGTAGGAGTTAGGGGACCAAGAGAAAACATAAAATGAAATTTCAATTGCATAATTTATAAAAATAAGAAAAATAAGCACATTTTCTCAGTATTTTGTGTTTTAAATTGGACTACTTGGCTGTCTGATTACAGAAACTGGACATAAGTAACAGTTTTTGTGTTCATAGCCATGAAAAAGAATATTACAGAGTGTTTAGTAGGCGAAGAGGCATTTAAAATTCCTACAGGGAGAAAAGAAACTTGCCTCTTTGCAGATAAATCCAGAATAAATTTCACTCTGCCCCTTCTGTATAATATCTTTGATCCTCAGAGGATTGTATATGAGGAACAAGAGACAGAGCTTGGTCATAAGATTTTCTTTTTTTTTTCTCTTCCTTTCTGGCTTTGGTGTCCAGCTGCTCTACATTTTGTCAAGAGAAAGATGTGATATTCACATCTAGCAATTTGAGCTAGGTTTGGCCTAATATTTGCTTAGCCAGGTGTGTCCACAATGAATCAAATTGTCAGTAACTGAACTGTGGTTCAAATTGTGGTGCAAAATTTACACATTTTGCTGTTACTTTTATTACAACCAAGGGGGGTATTGCTGAGTTCACTCGTAGTTGTCGTTCTAAAAGCAGGAAATGTAAAATCAGGCAAGGCAGTATTATTTAACATTCATGTTTCTTTGCTAAAGGTGTCTGAGAGCGCTCAAGTGGAGCAGCTGTGAGGCCAGCCAAGCCAGAGTCAGGAGAGGTCTCGACTCTTTGTGTGTGAAATGCTGGGGAACAGGCTGATGGTGGTGCTCTTGACAGCAACAAAATACCTGCTCTCTACCCCAGGTCCAGGAAGGTCAAGCTGTCCATTACTGCTGCCTCTGGCAGAAGGGTAAGGAAAGTAGATCAGTGATTGTTTCTTGGAGAACTTTTAATCCCCTGTGCTGGCTGCTCTCATTCCCAGCCCTCCTCATGCCTCTCCAGCAGTGATGGCAGCAGCATGACTGCTCTCCTAACTCTTGACTTTTCTTCTTTTCCTTGTAGTTTCAGCCTGGAGTAACATGATTATGTTGCAAATAAGTCTCACTAGCTTTGGCTCAAGGTTTCCTGAATTTTAACCCCAGGTTTTTGTCAGATTTGCTGTTTGTAGGAATAATTTTTTCCTACTTGTCTCACTTTATTTTGTAAGATAATGACTACCTGTATTCACTTTGCTGTGGATCTTGTGAAGTATTTTATTAGGTTTCATCTAAGCATTGAAATGATTTTCTTTAAAAAAGACCCTGAACAGTAAGGCAAGCATTGGTCATTTACTGAAGAAAACTGTGTTTAAAATGGAGTAAAATATTCTGTTCTGACATTGGTGAGGCAGAATTTTTATTATTCCTGCCTGTTTCTACAAAATCTCATATTGCTAACAATGTCAGCAGGTGTTTTATTGGTAGAGAATCATACAGGTGAAACAACAGACTTTGGGGTTTTTTTGCAGGTTAAAAGCATAATGGTGAGTTTAATTTAAATCCTATGGAACTTTAGTTGCATATGGAGCTTGGCTTGATTTACAGAATGTATTCTGTAGCCACTTTACAAAACTTGTACTCATCTTTCATGGGTAATAACCATATGCTTCTACGGCATTTTGAGACTCTGTGGCCTCCATCTGGTGGCTAATTGAACACCTTAAATTTCTTGTTACTTGAGAATTAATGATTCTTTGTAGACTAATCAATGAGATGTCTGACTGATAGAATGTGGGTTTACAGAGAGAGAAGGATAGCCTTTCTGTAAATGAATTACTATTTATATGACTGTTCCATGGGAGGGACACAAATGCATGAGTGAATTCTTGCTGTTTAACTGATTTTTCAAGTAAAGTGTTTGATAACAATTAAAGCGTGTACAAACTAAAAAAAAAATAAATGAAATGAATGTTGAATGGACAACCTATAGAGTTAGAGAAATAATCTGAGTACAGAAGAAAAAATAATCTTTCACCATTCCAGGATATATAAACTGCAGGATGGTGTAAGATTTGGCCTGTTGTGCAGTATGAATGTCTATGGAATTTTGGTCAGTAGATGAAAAGAGATATACCTATTCCTAATATTGTGTTGGGTTTTTTTCTCAAGTTTCAACTCATTAGTCTGATGGTAAAGCAGGAGTTAAATTTATTAACCTTCTTTATAATGTGTTCAAAAGTGAATGATCTATACTGGTTTTATAGTTTATACCAAAAGCCTGAGTTGTTCGTTTAAAGGTATATCTTACAGGAAAGCCGTGGGGAAATCAGATGTCTGCTACTATGTTTTCTGTGGCTGTAGAGTTATAAATCTTCAGATCAGTCAAAATCAGAAGCGGAAATTGATACATATAAATAATCCTCACTTGAGTGGTAATACAATGAAACCAACAAATTTCCTTTAAAATTTTATTTAAGGTTCTGTGGTTTTGTAATTTTATTTTTTTTAAATACTTGTTTTTTTCTCATGGCTTTCCAGTATTTTATGAGAGGTCAGTTTTCATGTCCTTTGAACATATTGTACAAAGGAACAAAAAAGAAAATCAATATTAGATAATTTAAAAGTTTATTAGTAAGATAAGTAACGTAAAATAATAGCCAAAGTGTAACATAGACATTAATTAAAGCAAAAAAATATTAAATAAGTATAAAACAGACGTTGATTTTATGGCCTGGAGGTGTTTGCAGCATTCAGGTGCTAGCCATCACCCTAGTATAATTGCCAGTGTGACCTTGATTATGAGGAATATGCAAACCCTTACAAAAAAAGGTCTTGTCAGCATTTGTTAGCACAGCTGTCTCAGCAGTACAGGAAAGAAAAGTAAAACTGAAGTCAGTACAGAGGAGGACACAATCATCAACTCCAGGTAACTCTTTACTGGAAACGTTCTGAATGATTTATTTTACAGAACAGCTTGTACCTTTGTCAGGAGTTTTCTCTAGCTGGGAATTTTTCTTTCACTAGCTAGCAGGAGCAAGGCTTTATTTTACAGGTGTAATCTGTTGTCCAGTGCTGTACTGTTACTGCATGTGTTTTTTGTTTACTTCTGCCAAGGAATGGAGACTGATCTGCTTCCAGGGGCCTAAGACTAGAGCCTGCTTTATGGAGAGTGTCCTTAGTGAGAGGGAAAGCTCTCTCAGGATGGTTCCTGAGATGGTTCCTGGTTTTGGCTTTTTTGGGCTGGGGATAAGAGAAATTGTCTAAGAAAGTATTTCAACTTGGAAACTAGAGATTTTGCTTGTCTCTCCTATTTCACTTAAAACAAAAAATTATTTTTAGAACAGAGGGAAAGCATGTGAGAATGACCATAATCCTCTGGTTGCATCACTCACCTGGGTGGTAAGATACCCAGATTCTTTATTGAGAAGGATATTTACAGGTATGTCTACAGCTTTGGATGATTTTAGGAAAGTTACTACAGAATAATCTAATGGAGCTGTACTAAAATGTTACTTTGGAGAAGGAGGCGGATTTAAAATTTGGTCTTTGCACATTTTACAATAATTTAATTTTCAAAAAATTAACTTTTTGACCATAACAATATCTAAAAAGTTTCCTTTTGATTTTATCCTATTTTTATTATTTTTTCAATCTGGATACCAAACTGATAAGATTTATATCTATGTATTGTTAACTGTGAGCAGATATTTCTGTAAGCAGGGTACAGTCCACAGTGTCTCAAGGGAAAAATTCTTAAAGCGAAAAATTCTGTATCTGTAAGGGCAGGTCCAAACCTACCAACAGAGCTGAGCTGCAAGATCTGGTGACATGAGAAGACTAATATATCTCATATATCTTACATACATGTATGGCCCCAAAAGATCAATTATTTATCAGCTTTGCCTTGCAAGTTTATCTGTGTGGCCATTGGATTGAGAAAAAGCAGTTGTGTCTTTCATCCCAGATGCATAACTGCTATCAACTTGACACTGAAGGCTTGAAAGTAAGCCAAGAGGTCTCTTTAGCATCTTTGTGCACGTATATTTGCCCTTTGATGTGTTCAGCATCAAAGCACGTCATTTCAAGTAGGCTTTTAGAAGTATTTAACATTGAGTTAATTTGTATTCATACAGGGAAGCTGGCATTTACAAACTTTTTTAGCAAAAGGGTTAAGAATAGTATTGCTTTGATACAGGAATGGCAGCATGCCTCAGAAATCATGGATTGCTTAGTCAGATATCTCTATGTAAGAATGCATACATTTGCCTTCATTCAGTCCTCCCTCTGTCCCTCTCTTCTTCTCTCTGAAGACATACACAGAAAGATTGTTTCCATGGTATTGTGAAAAATAAATCAACAAACAGGAAGCCTAGGCAGTTTCTGAACCTAGACATGATCCCCTTCCCACCTCAAATCAGAGATTCAAAACTGTATTCCTGTATGCAGGTCTGGTTTACATGAGGAAGACAATCTTAAGGTTCCAATTTTTGTCCTTCGTGTTTTGCAACAGTGTCACAATCTCTCAATCACTATCTTGGTGTGAATTGGTCTGTTTTCAAGTATGTACTATGAAGTATGTCTTCATATTATGCATGCAGTGCCCAGCACAGTGGGACCTCATTGTTATTTGATGAATACTACTGCATCCCATGTAACAAGTGGTTTTGAAAACACGTATTTTTTATGCAATCAATTTGACTTTAGTCTTTTAAATGTCAGATATTGCTATAGGGATTCAGTAAGACTTGAGAAAATATGGGACAACTGTCATGCAAATAATTCAATAAACTGAATACCTTATTTACATAGATGTTTTCTTCAGTCTTGAGTGTAATAGGTCAGACTCATTACTGCATTCCTGAGTGGATGTTTAAAGAAAAAAACAAAAGCTGACAAACCATTGAAATGAAAA
>JAWWMO010000138.1:43938611-43949791 GCA_035047845.1 Dendrocincla fuliginosa
AACTGTTTTTCTGCTCCTGCAAATGGCCAAGAATTACCTGTAGGTTGTTAAGCAAGCCCAGTGAACAAAAAAAAAACCAAACCACCAGCTTGTTTTGTTTCCATAGGCTTTGGATCAACTTGGAAATCCACACAGTAACATGAAAAGAGGTCAAGCTCAACAAGACCTTGCACTTAACACTTTCATGCTAGACTTTACAATATTTATCTGAAAACTTTTAATTATAACTACACATGTAATATTGCCTGAGTGTTTTAAAACCTTGCTCAGTTTGAAAGGAATGCGAAGTTTGCACAGCATGAAGAGGAAAACAAATGCTTCTCTCCATTGTTTTTTCAATTCTGCACAAGTTGTCTAACCAAGAATGTATAATTTGTCCTTGGTGTGAATTTAAGAAAATAATGATTCACAGACCATTAGGAAAGCTCATCAATTAGGGTTTCAGAGAGTAGTCCAATGTACTCCTGCAGTTTGACAAAGAAAAGGACTACTTTCTATTTTCATTTATCTGCACAGTCCTTATCCCCATAGTAATGTCAGTTCATCCAATGAATTGTAGAGCCAACTGCTATGCTAGTAAGGAAGCATTATGTAGTAAAAAGGTCAGGAAAAAGTCTCTGTAACTGGGGGATTGAAACTCTGTTATGTCATGAACCAAAGCTCCTACTTGCCGCAGAATACATCAGCTATAAACAAGGTTGGAGGATGTCTTATTTTGGTCCCTTTCTGTCATGCACTGTTGGAGACTTCTTTTTTTATCTTGCAAGTGTTTTGAAATTGTAGCAGATGATTATCATTACAGTGCATCCTAAACCATATATTACTGAATGTCTTTAAATTTTTGTTCTAATATATTCCTACTACTGCCATTATGGTTGCAAAGATTTTAGTGTCACTTCAGTTAATTGTGGAAGCTGAATGATGTTGTCTAACTTCCACTGATGCAGAAGAAAATATGCACTTGCATGCTGCTATTATTCAAATTCAATTTTCCAGCTGAACACTAAAAAGTCTTTAGTTCACAGCATATTTTACACATAAATTTAAACAAGGTGCTGAACTGTGACATCCAGAATAAAAAATTATATAAGCAGGTTGCTGAGCTTGTTATCTGTAATTCACTGGGCATTCTGAGGCTACAAAGTGATACAATGCTATAACTAACCTTTTAATAGTATCAACAAGATATTTTTTTTCTCAGTCTTTGAAGTTACTTCTTGACCTATTGATGAAGTCCTGATTTACTGTACATTGTGAAGGGAGCATGCCAAGAAGATTTTTCTACCTTGCAGCACTGTGCAAAACTACTTGCAAAACTGTGTCAGTTTTCATCCTATTCTCTCTGTGCACTGAAAGAATCAAAAACAACTTTCAGATGTAATCCGTTATATTTGTGATGTTTTCTGACCTTGCTAATGTTACTTTTGAATTATTGATCTCATAAAGCAGCACTTCCTGGACACCACCTCAATGTTGCATGTGAAATCCTGCTTTCCTCAGCTTTTTCACATGTGGTTAATAGTCTTCTACAAACAGGGACTTTAAAAATGCCAAGGCATGCTTCCCACATTGTCTTGCTTTTTTAACAGTGACCTGCCAGTAGGTGCTACTTTTGTCTAGATCAGAAGACAGAAATAGTTGTTTGTGTATTTATAGAGAGAATACCAGAGGCAGTGGCCGTACGTATACTAAGATACAAATACTTTGAGGATTTTTTATTGTCTTGGTGTAAAACTTTATGTGATGTAGTTCAAACATGGTTTTGTTTATTTCATTCTTCTTGAAAAATAAGGAGTCAATCATAATTTCTGGGTAGCAAACATTGTTTATGATTTGATAGAATAGTTTTCAGGGATTAAACATAAACAGTAAAATGAAAGTGCTATTTTATAAATTAGCTACAAATCCATTAAAAGTCCTGATTTTCTTTACTATTTTTGGTTTATAATTTTTTTTTTTTTTTTTTTTTTAGTATTAGTCCACTTATCCAGTTTTGTTGTAGTTTAACCCCAGCTGGCAGCTGAGGCTCACACAGCTCCTCACACTCTCCCTGTGATGGGATGGGAGAGAGAACTGTAAGAATAAAAGAGGAAACTCTTGGGTTGAGATACAGACAGTTAATAGGTAAAGAAAAAATCACTCAAACAAAGCAAAAGAAGTAATTCATTCACCACTTCCTGTCTGGAGGCAAGTGTTCAGCCATCTCCAGGAAAGCAGGGCTCCATCACATGTAATAGTGCCCTGGGAAGACAAATGTCATAACTTTGAACATTCCCCCCTTCCTATTTCCCCCAGCTCTATATGCTGAGCATGATGCCATAAGGTTTGGAATATGCCTTGGGGTTATTTCATATATATATGTGGCTATAAAATTGAGGTCAGCTGTCCCTACCCAACTCCCTTTGCATCCCCAGCCTCCTCTCTCGTGGAGGAGGTGAGGACCAGAAAAGTTCCTGGCTCTGTGTAGACCCCTGCACAGCAATAATGAAAACATTCCTGTGTTATCAACACTGTTTCCAGAACAAATCCAAAACACAGCCCCATATCAGCTACCTTGAAAAAAACTAGCTCTACCCCAGCCAAAACCAGCACAAGTTTTTAGAGCCGAACAAACTTTTGACTGTCAGTGAAAAGGCAAGAGTTCTCCAAGGTGTTGCACTGCTGTGTTCAGCTGTTACATAGTGTGTGCACTTTTTTTAGCTTTTGAGAGACATTTGGTTAGGTTTTGTGAGATAGTAGTAAGATGTTCTTACTGACTCTTACACCTTCAGAAGGCTGTCTTCATACTTTTGAATAATGTAGACTATTTTTGAATTGAGTAAACTCAATTGGTGTGCTTTGATATGCTGAGTGACTTTGCACTGTTACCTCTACAACATTCTTTACTGCCACAGCTGTGATTCAAAAGATATGTTCCATCCAAAATTTCCTCTTTTTGTAACAGAGAGTGATTTTGAGGGTTCATTTGCCTTTGAAGCAGTTTGTGACTTCTCTATCATCTGTTATAAATGGAATTTGCAAACCTTCAAGGTATTCTGTATAGCTCACCATCTTGGGCACGTGTTTGTGGAGAAGGTAAAGGTTATAACGAAAATTTTGCTCATGATTTAATTGTTTGCTGATTTGGGTTGTGGAGGGTGATAGTTTCAGATAATTCAGTATAACTGATAGCTACTGCATTTTTAAAAATCTTTGCTGAAGTTATAGAACAGTACTAATTTTCTAAGTACAATGTACTTCATCACTGAAGCAAATGCAAACGCAAATGAAAATGCAAATGGAAAAATAAAATCCCCCAACCCATTATGGAAGAGCAGGGTATGCATATCTGAAGGGTATAGAAACCAAGGACAGATTTTATATCATAAACAAAATTATCATGGAAATTCCCCCATATATAAGTTTTGTGCAGATATGAACTGATTCACATGCAAAGGTATGGTACAGGCACTGGAAGGTTATCTGTGCATGGTAACCAAATGTCTACTACTGTTCTCTAGTTTACACCTGAAAAAATGGCTGCCAGGTTTGTCCTACTTCTGAAATAATTTATTTGATGTGTAAAGTGTACATAAGTTATGCAGGGTAATGAAGTAATCTTCTGGCTCCAGAATCAGATGGAGCTTTTCACTTTTATTCCTTTGTTATAATCCCAATAATCACTATGGAAAGAGTCTACTTCAAAAGAATGATGTGAGTTAGCCTTGGTTCATTTCTTATCTACATTTTTTTTTTCTTTCAAAAATAAAGAGTCCTGAACTGTCTCTAGAAGGAAATTAACTGACTCACGCTTTATGTCTCCTGGCAGTTTATCATCAGAAAGATTGTTCTTTGATGCTGTATTTAATGTAATGCATTGCCCAAATGCTGTCTCCTCAGTGATGGACGGCTGAAATGCATCATACTGCTATAATAGATGAAAGCATTCCTCACTTTGACAATAGAATCATAGAATGGTTTGGGTTGGAAAGGACCTTAGAGATCATTTTGTTCCAAATTCCCTGTCACGGGCAGGGACACCCTTCATTAGACCAGGTTGCTCAGATGTCCATCTAACCTGGCCTTAAACACTTACAGGGATGGGGAATCCACTTCTCTGGGCAACCTGTCCCAGTGCCTCACCACCCTCACAGTAAAGAATTGTTTCCTAACATTTAATCTAAATCTATTCTGTTTCAGTTTAAAATCATTCCCCCTTGTCCTGTCATTACATTCCCTTGTAAATAGTTCTTTCCATCCCTCTTGTAGGTTCCCTGCAGGTTTCTCTTTTCCACGTTGAACAGTCACAAATTCTCTTAGTCTTTCCTAATAAGAGAGGTGTTCCATCCTTCTAATCACCTTGGTGGCTCTCCTCTGGACTCACTCCAACAGCTGGTGTCCTTTGTGCACTGGGGACCCCAGATCTGGATGAAGTACTCCCAGTAGGATCTTATGAGAACAGAGTAGAAGGGCAGAATCACCTCTCTTAACTTGCTGCCCATGCTGCTTTTGATGCAGCCCAGGACACATTTGGCCTTCTAGACTGTCAGTGCACATTGCCAGGTCATGTCCAGGCTCCTATCCACCAGCACTTCCAAGTCCTTCTCAGCAGGGCTTCTCTCATTCTGTTCATTCCCCAACCTGCATTGATACCCTCACCCAGGTGCAGCACCTTGCACTTAGTCTTGTTAAACTGCATGAGATTCCCATGGGCCCACTTCTTGAGCTTGTCACAGTCCCTCTGGATGACATCTTGTCCTTCAGGAGTGTCAACAGCAGCACTCAGCCCAGTGTCATCTGAAAATTTGCTGAGGGTGCACTAGATCCTTTCATCTATGTTGTGATGATGTCCTATAACCACCTACTCCTTTATTAATACAGCAATTTTCTGCTAATTTCTGTTTGCCACAGAACGGGTTGAGATGCGCTGCTGCACTGGCCTGTGCCAGTCCGTACTTTTTCAGATACTGTGTTCTAGCATACTCTGTATGCTAGTGAGAAAGCTGTACTTACCTTGAAGTGAGAATATTGTATCTTTTATACTTTCCTCTGTGTTCTTACAGCAATCATAACTGGATAATTGCTGCTCCTTAGACATAATATTGTAAGATACATAATCACATCAAATCTGTTGAGTGATTCTGTAATTATGTTTCATTTATTGTTTTTGCTGACATGTAGCATGAATATGCATAATCTTGCTCTCCTTGATTAGCTGTTTAACAAATGTTGTTTTATAATCAATAGCTAAAATGAGAAGAATTAAAAAGCAATGGACAATACATTCTTCTTTTAAAAACTGGTATTCCTGTGGGGTAGTAGAGGAAAATGGGATTACAAGTTTGTAATGAGCAGCTGGGTACACAGTGCTGTGCAGGTAAAAAGAGGTGAAAATATATGAGAGGATAAAGACTTTAAAACACACGCTTGCTAAAGGTATCTATCATCACAACATGATTTCTTAAAGAATAAAATAAAAAAAGCCCACCCTAAACAAAATCAACATACCTGTCTATGAGGAAAAGTAAGAGGAGAGAAAGAAGGAACTCCTCACAACTCATCTCTGAGTTTCTGTCAGAAGCTTGCGTCTGGATTTTGTGAAATTCTTCAGTTATTCAGAAGTACTTAAATAAGACATTTCCTCTTTCTGTACTGCTGAATTGTTCAGTCAGAAGTCTATCAGAAATAGCAACTGAAGAGACATTTTCTGACGGGCTTGGGTTTTCTCTTTGTATTGGGTCTGTGCTAACCTACCTCTGATGATGTGAGAAACCTGAATTAGAAAGAGTAATGTAGTATTTTAAGACAGTGTTAATGTAAGAAGGGGTAGACTTAATTTGCATGACCGACTGATTTTGGGGTTAAAATTCAGTGTGGTGTATTCTAATAGTATTACTTATTAGCAAATCAAATTGATGGTGCTTGGAACACCCTCTATATATACACAGAAATCTGCATATGGAAATAATAAAATATATAAAATAGCTATTCATTTGCATTTTAGTTTGCACATTACAGTGATGTTCCCTGTTTGCTGCCCATACCAAACAATATTCTTGGTCTCCCAAGATTCTCTTGGTAATTTTTTTCTAAGATGATGACTCTCCTACTTTGTTTCAGATTTGTGGTATACTGTTGGTTGTTGTTTATAAAACAACATATTTAGTCTTATTTAGTCTTGCTTGTAAGGCAATTTTTTTTCCTAGATTTATGTCTAAAATAATTGGCTTAAATTCAGACTGCTTCTATGAGACCTAAAGTTGTTCTTAATCTAACATAATGACATTTGAAATAGTGCAGAAATTTTTTTAGTGAGTGGCTTACAATATTATTAAATATGCTTATCACATGTAGCCAATCCCTCTAAGTTGCTGCCAAACTCTCTAAAAGGATCATTAAATGAACCATGGAATGGACACCTGTTTTGGTGTTCTGTTTACACTAAGAGGAAACGAAAAATAAAATGATTGAGGCAATAGTGGCTCTAAATCCATTGAGGTTAGAAACATTACAGTTGCATGACAGTGTTCCTGTACATGACTGTATTCCTTATCCTTCCACTAAGTAACTGAGAGTGTGATTTTTATACAATTAAACTTGGTCTGTAACACCTGAAGATGCTACATCTTTGCTGGAATTAATATGCACTTGAACAATCTTGTACAACTCACCTACATTGAGACTTTACCAAATTTTTAATAGTGAGAAGAAAAGAGGAAATGGATTCCTCTGATGGTAACTACCAGCTTTCTTTGTTTTTCACTCACTGAAGATCATATTAGATTTCTTGTATTCTCCATTTAAGTTTCCTGGTGAATATGGAATACAAGAATTAATTTAATTTGCCTTCTAAGTCTTTTTCCTATGTATAAATTTCTATCATCAGCTGCTTATGGTTCAGCTGCTTTCCTCATTGATCTCTTCCACTTCAAGTATTTAAATAATCTTGTATTGTTTCCATTCTCTTCTGGAACAATATTATACTCACTGACATTTTTACTTTCCTAATGAGATTTTACATCATTTCTGTTTCGTTTCATCCTTGTCTCTTTAAAGTTATGTATACTCAGTCTCTCATTTGCTAACTTCTGTGTAATGGGAAATATACTGCATTCCAGTAGGACTTCAGTGTTTACAGCATCTGATTGATCTTAAACAGTTTATTGCTTTTAAATAGCTAGATGCATCCTGAAACTGAACATGTATTCTCTGGTAAATCTCTTAATTGCTGCAAAATCCATATTAGTAATTTCATTACCTTAACCAATTCTTTTCATTAAAGTCAATATCTTTCTGATACTTCCTCTCAGAAATTCTTGTGTTCTCATTTTTTGTCCCCCTGAAATAATAGATGTATTTATTTAGACATAAAATCTAGTAGTGTTTCTGAGTTCTAGTTGCTGGAAAATGACAGTTAATGGACAATACAAAAATACTAAGCTCAAGTACAGTTACATAAAGGTTGCATTCTGGAATACTTGTCTGCAAGTCTGTAAGGTATTAAAAACATATTTAACAGTAAATAATCAGATCATGTGGAGAGTAGGGTCTCACATACAGCTTTTGAAAGTTTTAACCTTGACGTCAAGGGCAGAAAAACAAATAGCTCTTCTGCTTGATCTCTTTTGTTCAAAAGCAGAAATGTTTGTAGAAAGCTCCATTGTAATTTCTTCATCATATAGGTGAGTAGCAATGATAAAACCTGAAGCATTTCTCTAATAATTGGAGTGCAGTTATGTGGTGTCTACAGTAGTCTCTACACTGCTTCTTAAACTTATTTTCATAAACTTCCTTATTTTCTGTGGTTTATCTTTTTGAAATTTAATGCACTTGCTCTCTCTTTGTTCCTAGAATCTGTTGCATATAAGATTTTGTGATGACTGTTAAAAAGCTGGCACTTCTGAAAGAGATTTGAAATTGTTATGAGATTTGTTTTAACTAGATGTCAAACATCACATAGATTCAAGTCAACTTGTTAACCAGATCTTCTTTTATACAATTCTCAATAATATTTGCAAGTTTTGCCTCTATATGATGGTGTTCTGATATGGCATTTGTTCAGATTTACAGAACAGTGAAAATTACCTGGTAGAAATTATTTGCCCCCCTTGGTACATTACTGAGTTCTCTAAGCATATTGCATATAAGTGTACATGGCTTGTTGGTGATATAAAATCCAAATCATATTTTCAGACTTAGAATTGGAATTTTATACCATGCAGATTTTGCATAGTTGACTAGTTGGTTAATTTGTAAATTTGTTTTGATACTTTATTTAAGACAGAGGATTACTGTTCCTGTAACTCAGATTACTCTGTCTATCCTGTATATTTTGTGTTCTGCTCTCATACAGTTACATTAATTTTCTCACTTCCATGAACTTTCTATATGTCTGATATATTCAGGCATATTATTTTGGATAAAACATTCCAATTTCTCCATCTATTTCTTAGGCTTCCAACATTTACAAAAAGGCAGGCATGCTATTGAATAATTATATTTCTCAGCACTCTTTAAAAATAGTGAATTGTTTCCTTCCTATTTCTAGGTTGATTATTTCTATTCCTTGACCTATTCTCTTGAGAGTACAGAATTTTTGTGTCTTCATCTTCACAATTGTTATTCTAAACTCTGTGTACTTTCTGTGCCTGTCATCTTTCCTTCACTCTTGAGTGTAAAGTTCAGTCAACCCTGCTCATTTTCATCAGCAGCACCTTGGTTACATCTGAGATTGTGTCTTTTTCTTATGTCCAGAGTGCCCTCAGTTTCTGAAAAATTGAATAATCCACCTATTACAGCATATTCTGAAACTGGGTGTCCATTTCTGTTCCTTGAGATGTGTGGGTAACTAACAACACCGTAGAGATGCTAGCAGAGACCCTGGTTGTCCTTTCTTGAACTCTATATTTTGTGTCTGAATTTTTTTCTCTGGCCTATTTCATTAATATATATGGAAAAAAAAAACAATTACAGGACTCTCCCCAGTGTTTCCAAGTTGGTTTCTTTTTTTACAGCTGTACCCTCTTGTCTGGTATCCAATATGTATATTTTGCTCTCTGGGTCTCAGAAACCCAGAAGCATATTTTTATTTTCTTTTTTTTGGATTTATTTTCCTATCAAGAATAGATGAATGAATAAGTTTAATATGGATTCTTTTAGAAAGAAAATATGTTTTCATATTTCAAATATTGTGTAGAAAGCAAAGTATGCTTTCATAGCTGAGGAATTTTATGCACATACTGATGAATATTCATCCTGTGTGTGGGATAGAGAGTAACACTGCTTGATGCCCTAAGTCATTTCCAGCATCTGACTGATGGAACTGAGCACTGCAAGGAAGTGCATTATCCTTCTTGATTAGGATGTGCAAATTGAGTGCAGACAGTTACAATGTATCCTCATTCTTTTTAGTCTGTCTCACTAGAGCTGGAAGGCAGGTGCTTACAGTTTCTAAAAGAACAGTTTACTTCAGTATCATTCCTTGGGTCTATCTTTCAAATTTAGTCTGCACTTCATCTATTGTCTGCTGATGTCCTTTTCAATATCTGTTGCAGTATAAAACATGTCCAGGGTTACTGATTATCCAACGCTGAATTCAGAACGACCTTTCTGATGGCATTTCAAATTTCAGCAATCTTCAACAAAAGTCAGCTTTTAACAACTGCAGTTGGAAACTCATCAAGCTGCAGTAGAAGACAAACTATATATTGAGTTGCATATCCAGTGATAAAACTACTGAATTCACAGCTGAATTGACTCGAATATTTGTACAGGCCAATTTTTCAAGAGCAAATTGCTGAAATTTTTTAAATTATTACCTTCTGCCAGTATTCTCTCTGCTAGGTTTTATGAAGGCTTCTGATACATATATAAAAATTACACCTGCAAAAGAACTCATAGGATATAATCGGTCATCTCTATTTCCTGCTTCTTTTCTTGTCAGCATTGCCATACTTATACCAGCAGTTAAAGTTGCACAGAACTATTTACAAGAGAACATGAAACAAATCCTTGATATGTTTGATGATCAGCACATAACGTTAGCAGCACCACTTTTGTGTGCTTTCGGTTCCTTCATTCATGTACAAAATCTGAAAGTTTACAAAGCAGCATGGAAAGATTAAAACCTTCCAACTGGGATTCCTTTAGAAGGAACTGGGATTTTTTAGAAGGAAAACTTTGCACAAATCTTACTTTTTAATGGACAAATCTATGAAAGAGTGTTCTGACCATGAACATGTCTAATGAAATAGAGTAATCTTAATCATCACAAGGATAATTTGTAACAGCAGAGATATGGTGAGGCTTCCTAAAGGGATAGAAATGGAACTGACTTTTGGGGTGGTGAAGAAAGAAAGGAGAAAGAGATTCCCTGAACCACCCAATTTCCAATTGCTTCTTAGACTCACATTATGATTTTTTCAAGTGCTCTAAATTAATCAGCATTTGCAGAAGTTAAAACTCAATATTCTAAATGAAATCTTAAAAAAACCCACTGAAATAATTAGCATATTAAACCTGGCTGCTGGGTAACGTGCTGTTTCTGCATTGTTCTGGGCTTGCAGAGCCCTTTATGCAATTCACTCTACAAGACACTCTGAAAGATAAGAGAGGAAAAAAAAATCAGCTGACAAAACCAACAGTAATTGATTGAAGATATTAAACCTTTTATGCTCAATTTAAATTTTGTTTAATAAGAACTGGCTTTTCTATCTAAGACTATTGCTTAACTTGTAAAAAAGTGACTTGTATTCCAAAGCAAAAGAAAAGCCCCAGTGAGCTGTGTTTTTTTAAAATGAAATTGTCTTTATCTTGCAGCTGCAGTTTGGTAGCCCGTGAATTTCATTTGGCAATGGAGAACAAGAGAAGAGTCACTGAGTTTAGTTTTATTCTAAGCTTATTCTAACTTCGTCCTTACCAACACTCAGTGTCTCTTGCCACTTTAGGAGAAACCTTGGAACAGTAATTTTCCCTTTAGGAAAGGGTCCTGTGTAGGAACACAACAGTTTGCTGACATTTGTTTCCCACTGTCTTAGGTTGAGAGAGAACTAAGATATTATGCTGGCCAAGAAGTAATCCCTCTCCTTTAAATTTAGGAAACAGAACTTTAATTAGGAAAAAGATATATATATATATAAAGAAAAGGATAACAGTTCTTAAACATTATATATATATATATATACATATATATACTACGAAAA
>JAWWMO010000138.1:43949891-43970920 GCA_035047845.1 Dendrocincla fuliginosa
TTTGTAATAAAACCCCTCCACCCCCCAAATGACAAGGCAAAACAGTCAAAAAGGTCTTTTTTGGCTACCCCCAAAAAGGGGAATGCAATTATCTCTATGGACAGCAGGTGGCACTGTGGCACCTCCACCGCGGGCCACTCTCTCCTAGGGGTTGCAGTAATATTTACGGACAGCAGGTGGCGATGTCACACCTGGCTGGCTGGGCTCCCTCAGGGTGGTGGCAGTTGGCTCTCAGGTTGGTTTCCATGAGGAAAATGGGAAGGCAGAAAGCAGCAACAATCCTGTCTCCGCAGGAGTGGGAAACCGGGGAGTTCTCCCTCCTTTTCTCCTCACGGCAATTTTGTGGTGTCTATAATCGCTCACGGATGAAAAATGGTAGAGTTAGCAAAGGGAAGAGGAACACCATCCAGAATCCAGTGATGCCGAGATCAGGAAGAGCGTGTGTTGACCTCCTCGCTCTGCCGAGAGCTGAGCTCCTGCCTTGCGCAGGAAAACTAGAAAAACCAGTAACACCTTCCTCCTCTCTCCCAGGCCGGGGGAGATATCAGAACAAAAGGCCTGGCCAAGGTAGATAACATCAGGGTATACATGTCTTTTGTCTCTTTTGTTAAACGTCTTTACTGACATTAAGGCGTTGGCTCCCAGTCTTTTGGAAGGAATTCCCCCTTAGGCTTTGAAACTAACACTCACAAACAGCTTCATTTTTCAACATATTTAATTAAGAAATTTATAGATATAATTAAGAATTTATAATATAATATAATATAGATATAATTAAGAATTTATAGATTTACATGGGAAAAATATTTTCTTTGCCATCCTGCTGTTAACAATACTTCTATCAAATTAGGAGTTAGCAGTGATGTTTATTAGCATCTTCATGTGTGGATATGAACTGAGATAGAAAAAGATTCTTCCAAGAAAACAATTGGAACTTAATTTGGAATTTCAGGCATTTGTGTAGAATAGGTATGATACCTTTGCAATTTTTCTGATATTGCACGTGTATTTTCCTCCGTGTATCTGAAATTCAGTTCCATAAATATAAACTCTGCTGTTTTAATCTATCATCTTCCTGGCAAAGTTTCTGAATCTCCCTCTCCCTCTTGTGCTTCTTTAGATCTGTTCAGTTATTTATCTTGTCATTTGTTCAGTGAAAGTCTGGGTACTCTCAGTGACTTCTTGGGTGCATTCTCCTCCCTTGTATTTTAGTCCACTGAATTACTGTTTTGGGCAGAGCTTATTTAATAAGTGTAAGTTTGAAACTGTCCTGATGAATTGCCTGGTCTGCAAGGAAGAGATACCAATTCTGTTATAATTACTGACAATTCTTGCTACGGAATAAAAGACTTGATGTATTTAAATGAAAACCACCACAAGGGAATGAGCACAATTTTTCCTCACCAAAAAGAAGTTTCTAGTGGCAAAAAAATCCCTAAACCCAAACAAAAAACCCCAAACAAAAGCTAATGGCATTGATTGTGGTTGTCTTTTCTTCTCCACTTTAGGCCAGGTGCAAAAAAAATGTGAGATAGCTGTGGAGAGTGGATGAAAGTGTGACTGCTGCTTTCCTGCTGGAGCAGATGCTTGGAAGAAATTTTTGTAGACAACTCAAATTACACTGGAGGTTGTTGAGCGAGCCCTCGCTGTGTCTTAGCTTTTGAAATAAAAAGGCTGTCTCCCACAACCTTCTCCACACCAAACATGGCCCTTTTTCCTGCCCCTGTAGCCTTCTTCCAAGTATTGCTATTTCAAATGTTATAATTTCCCATGATATTTATTTGTCTGTTTGGTCATATATTGGAAAATACTGCCTGAGGATATGTGCAATACTTTCAGGACAAGACAAGAATTTTATTGTTTTCGATTCATTTAAGCCTTCTGTGTGATGACAAGGGAGGAGTGAGGGGAAGTTGTAACTTAAAACAGATGATACAAGCTACTTGAAAATAAATTTGAGACAGATTCATGTGTTGCTAAGATCTTGGAACTCATTTTGTCAGAGGGAAAAAACAGGAATATGTCCATGGAAGACTGGTTGTGGACTCCCCATCCCTGGAGATATTCAAGGCTAGGCTAGATGGGACCCTGAGTAATCTGATCTAGTGGGTTGAATCCCTGCCCATGACAGAGATTGGAAATAGATTATCTATAAGGTCTCTTCAAGCCCTAACCATGCTATGATTCTATGCTAAATCAGAAAGCTGAAATACTATATTTTTATTTTAAAAAATCTGAATTTTGCAGGGTTATGTAATTTAGAAGGGAAGGCTAAGGAGTCTGTACCAGCAAACATGGAACAAGGTATAACATAAACTTTGTTTTCTATTTTATTCTCTAAAAGAGTTTTAAAACATAAAGTGACCAAAGGAAGACTTCATTTTGCAGATAAATGTTGGGGACAATTGTATTTTATGTTGCATTCAGAAAGAAAAAGGATTTTAATACGTTTATTATTTTGCTTGCAGTCTTAACTATCATATTTTAAACTTTGGAGAAATGTGGTACATATCTGCTTTTCCTTTACATAGAACTGTGCCTTTTCAAAAATGAAGAGGAAAATGTGCCATTAAAAAGAAAGGAAAAAAAACCCTCTGAAATTACTTGTCTAGCTTGTATCAAAAACCTGTTTCTTGATCCAAAGGGTACTGATTCAGGAAGTGCCTGCTTTTCCCAGGCCTATGTATCAACAGTTTGCTTCTTCGCAGATTTCTAAGAATGCCACAAGAAAGGGCTACAGATAGTAACTTGTAGTGTTACCTTCTGAAAGTACAAAAGAAAGTAGGAACTCATTCACTTGAATCTTGGATCATGAAGTGAATTAAATCCTCTTTGCTCAAAAAAAGCAACCCATGTAGGAAATGTATTGCATTGTCTTTTATTACTTAATTGCGTTGCAGAAACCATTTTAAAGAAGCCATATTTTATCTTATTGAGTACTCCTTCTTTTGATATACTCTCCTGTTCTTTATCTTACTCCATAAGATTGGAGTTTACAAGTAGTTTTTTTCCCTCCACTCATGACTTTGATGCATAGAACTGTATTTGGCTTTTCAAAAAATTGTTTCCAAATATCTAATGCCTTGCATTTTGTTTGTTTGTTTTTGTGGTGGGTTTTTTTGGTTTGTTTTCTTTTGGTTTGTTTAAAAAAAAAAAAAAGCCAAACTCCACAGCAGTCCTTTCTTACTAAAGATAGAGATTTACCTTGGATTCTAGTGCATCTTAGTGGAAATTAAATTTTTGTCATTTATGAATGAACATCCAGCAACCTTTTCTAATTTCCTTTCTATATATTCCATCTTTTTTCTGTCTTTGTTCTTGCTGTTCACAGTTTTTACCTTAAAGCATAGATTATAAATATATATGTATAAATATAAAAATATATATTTATATAATATGTATAAAAATATATATAAATATAAATATAGAGAGTATAAATTTATAAATAGTTTATCTTGCCTCTGCTTTTGGCTGGGAAAAACCAGTTCATTACAACTGACCTAACTTTACCCATGCACTAGAGGAAAAATTTTCAGGGTGAGGGTTATGTCTGTATCTAACCAGAATGAAAAGAACTTAGTGGTTATGCTCTAAAATGCTGTGGCCCTCTACTCAGTTCTCATGAGACCCCACCTGCAGTACCAGACCCAGCTCTCGGGTGGCTGCAACAGGAGGGACATTAACCTTTTAGAAACAGTCCAAAGGACAGGCACCACATTGATTATAGGGATGGAGCACCTCTCCTATGAAGAAAGGTGAAGAGAAAGGGATCATTCAGCCTAGGAAAAAGAAGGCTTTGGGGTGGCCTAATTACAGCCTTCCAGCACCTGCAGACAGTGTGCAGGGAAGATGGAACTACAACAGCATGTTGTGACAGGACGGAGGAGAATGGTTTCAAACTGAAAGACTACATTTAGATTAGGTATCAGGAAGAAATTTTTTACTGTGAGACACTGGCACAGGTTGCCCAGAGAAGCTGTAGATGTCCCACCCCTGGCATTGTTCAAGGCCAGGTTGGATGGAGCTCTGAGCAATACATTCTACTGAAGGATGTCCCCGTTCATGGCATGGGGATTGGAAATAGATGATCTTTAAGGACCCTTTCAAACCAGACCATTCTATCATTCTATGAGTACAGGCTTCCTAAGGATTTAAAATCAGTAATACAGTAATCATTATAAATGCGAGATAAGTGGAACACTGGAACCAGACAGTTCAGGACACAAGATATGTTCCTCGCTGGCCATTTTAAAGGGGATTATGTTCATTGCGGGTGAATAAATGTGAGGTTCTTGCTTGCTCTGATAGTCCTAAAATTTGTCCTAAACCAATAGAATGTCAGTGATACATTGTTCAGCCTGCACTTACACAACCTGCTAGAGTTTTAAATAATGACTTCCATTTCCAAACACTGGAAATTTGAAAATTAAGATAGCAGTGGGAAGAGGTATATATGCATGCATTGATCCCATTTTAATAAGAGAACAAATGCAGTGAGCCACACAAACAGAAATCAAGAAAGGTGAACAAATTAGTCAGGAAAACATTTTCATCTATTTGAGTGTTGCACTGTAAAGCTACAGTCTAGGTATAGATTAAAATAATCTTTACTACTACTAGTCAATTATTTCTTCTATTTTATGAAATAATTTATTGATATCAGCCTAAAATAAGTGCTACTGTCTGAACTATAGCTTAAGTAGATTTATTCATAATCTTTCAGTCTTAGGATGTAGGTCATACGCTGGCTGTATAAACCTTTCCAACTAGTATGAAAATCATTCAGTATAAAATTCATTATAAAGAAATCACTTTATTCAGAACATGAAACTATCCCTCATTCGTGACTTCTACAAGGCTACTGGGCAGAATACTTAAGTCAGATCTCCTCAGGTCAATTTCTTTCTTTAATATTAACCTGCAGCTATGAACATGTATTATTAGAGAAATGATGTAATGGAAAATCACCTTGATGTGAAAGCATATTAGAAGTCACAAGTGAATAGGCCTGCTTGGGGCATTTGAATAACAAAGCAATGCATGACTGAAAGTTGGCAACAATTCAGCTCCTTTAAGGCTCATAGATTACATGGATTCTGGTTCAATTCGTAGTATCCAACTAAATAGGTTTCTCTTTCTATTGCTGCTGAGATTTGTCATCAGATAATGAGTTGCAAACATGGTTGTGAATTTATAGAATGTCTTACCCAGTACAAGATGAGTAGTAGAACTAGGAAAATATTATTAATTTGTTGGTAATTTTAGTTGCTATGCTAAGCTCAATTGTAAATCTGTATGAACTGATTTGAATAACTAATCAAAGTTAATATGCTATCCTTTAACATATGAATGGTTTTCATGAGGAAAGGTATTTAAGAAATAAATCTTGCAGTGGTCTAAAGACTGTTAAGGTATTTAAATGGATTTTGAGAAACTTCTGTAACTATTGTCATTTACTGGATCCAAAATAACATGAAAACATGCTACATTTTTAAAGTGCAATTGTACAGACTGTTCCAGTTTTCTTCATCATCTGAAAAAGAGATCTGCTCTTCTTGAAAGGTGATGGCAAAAAAAAAGATGAGAGCAAATTGTTTGCCACAGCAATGTCTGCCAAAAAATCAGCTCAGCAATAGAGAAAAATATGAAAAAGTTGGTGCATGATAGATTAAAAAAAAACCCAAACCAATTTCCAGTTACAGTACAATCTCAAAATGTCATATTAAAGTGACAGTGGTACATGAAAATTGTAACTACAGACATAAATAAGTTGTATCAACTTTGCTGATCAGTGTTTTTGTGGCATTTAAGAAATGAATTGCATGACATTATGTATATTCTTGCACTAAATTAACAACAGTCACCTGATATTATAGCTTCTCATCCAGTGCCTTTGAGACCCTTGGAAAATGCAGTGTAAATTAAGTTACATACAGAACAGTTTGTAGTAATATTGAAATTAGAATCAGAGAAAATTGAGTATTTTACTTGCTTAGGCTATGATTTTTCTGAGACTTAAGAAATTTTGCCAAATAGGGTGAAATGAAGGCACTCAGTTGAAAATTACGTGAAACTGCAGTTTCACATAACACCCTTCCAAAGCAAGGCATTGGAAAGCTTTTAAAGATTAGCAGTGATACTGTTAAAATTATTAGCTAAAATGAATCATACTGTCTTCTAAGAGATTTTGCCTAACTGGGACAAATGAAGTTGATTTTCTGCTCAAGATCCAAGCACATAGGCACAAAACTTTGCAATGTTGCAGTGATACACCTCAATTAAACTGAACATTTTTAAGGAAGGCAAAACTGAAACATCAGTTCCAAATATTCTACTTCAATGGGAAAAGGGAGGCATGAGAAGGAAATATGGGATATTGTTCAAAGTACTACACAAAATCATCCTCTTTCTTTATCTGGCACTCTCACATACAATGCTCTCCTTGTTTCACAGTAACTCTCTTACAGGTGAAGGATCTGATACTCAACTATTAAAATCAATGGGTATTTGGATTTCTGTGTTAGTGAGATCAAGTTAAAAATGATTGCAGAAATCATGCAGTGAGCTTCTAAAAGCAGTCAGTTGCTGCTCTCAAAAACAAACCAATTGCTGGGGAGAAAAGATGAGTTAATGTGCACAGCAAAGTCCATCTGAAGACAGAATAGCTGGAAAGCAAAAAGGACCATGGGCAGAAATGCAGCATATTGGTATTCCTTGAATATTTTGGGGTATGAAATGGTCTTAACATAATTATGGAACCAAAGGTCCTTTATGAGCTATAGAAAGTGAGGCTGACAGAAGAGATCATAAATTTTAAAATACTGATTGTGAGTGAATCAAGGACTAGTAGCTGTGAAAACAACTATGTGAATAGTTCATTTTCAGGCAAATTCTAGGCAATTTCCAGATTCCTATATCTCACGAATCGCCTAACAATAGTAAAAAAGAAACCTAAACCCGTTTTCTGCTTGACTTATGAAGTGAAATAGGAAGAGAAATAGCTACTGAAATTGTTGTAATTTTCGTGAAATAGCTGCTAAAATTGCTGGGTTTTTTTAAAACAATGTAACCTTGGACATGAAGAAATTAAACGGGGGAACAGTTAAATCTCTGTCCAGGTCTATATGACTGTTGATGTGAATAAGCCTGTTGATTACCATGAAGGAAAATAGAGTCAGAAATGTTCTTTTCTGTTTAAATTTTATGTTTCTGGAACAAGTCTCTAAAGCTAATTATTTTTGAAAGCCAGACAGGGAACCAAAGCCACTTGCTTTAATTTTCTTGAGAATATTCTAGGCCAGAGGGTAGGATAGTTTTGCCTGTGTTTTGAGTTGGATTACATACACCATGATTTAAAGAATATACAAGAAAATTAATCTTCCAAGAGTTACTTTATGTAATCTTTGCATTTGTGTGCTTTGTGCAATTTGGAAGAACAGTTATACACACTGAATATTAGGTAAATTAAGGCATTTTGAAAAGCTGTAAATTTGGTTCTGATCTTTGAAAAGTTTAGCTTTATTCTACTGTTTTTTATTCTTCCTTCTTTAATCAGAATGATCTTTTGAGGCCAGGATAGTATAATAAATTTTTCTGCTTTCATTATAATATGTTATATTGTTAAAGAATTATTGAAGGGCCTATAAAGCAGGCATTGTAATATTTTGCGCTATTCTCTTGATTATCATGCCACTATTACATCAGATTGCATTGTACCAGGCTTATTTTGGAAATGGGTTGTGCATTCCATAATTATTGTCATTGTACATGTTTCTAGAGCTTTTGTTCAACATTTTAGAACTGAATATATTAATCACTTGATCATTGTGCAGCTAATTTCTGCTCCTGGTTGTGTGATCTAAATCCAGAGTAGCTTCATTTGCTACTTTCTGACCAGAAAATAGCACACTAATATTTTTCTTCTAATGTTCAGAGTCCTGTAAGATTCGTTTGATCTGCCATAATATCTCTCATATTATTATCTTTGTAAGTGTTTCCAGACTAATGATGCCCTCATTTAAAGACAGGAGATCATAGAAAGGGTCTTAATGGCCCTGTTCAGCTTCTAGAACATTAAGAATGTCCTTGAAAAACTTGGGAAGCTCATGCAAATCTTGGCTCTGTGCCTCTCCATTTCAATACATGAAATTTGAGGATGTGGCAATGAAAATGTGTTGGCTTATAAAGTTGGGACTTCGTTCCCTCAGAGATAGCCTTAAAGGAATAAGCAATCGTGTTTTAATCTCAAATGTATATTTACAGTAGTTAATATGATTAATTTTTCATTTTCTATTTATATCCTGAGCAGACCAGAAACATAATATTGTTGTAAACATTGTAATGTTCAGACAGTAATGTTCATTTAGATCTGTAAAAGAAACTATGCCTCTAAAAGAGCACAATCTGCTTATCAAAATAAAGCTTTAGCTCAGCTTTTCCAGAAATGTGAGTTTGTAAGGGGAAGGACAAGCGTGCCTTTTAACTGACCTTTTTTAAAAAAAATTGTTTCTCCAAGTCTGAAAACAGTTGGAGACAATTTCAGTATCTAATCTAGTCTAGACAAGTCTCAAAGAACAGAAGACAGGACTGTGACATTGGCCATTATCTGTTTCTAAAGATAGTATTACAGTAACTTGAGATTTGGCAGTGTAATGTGTGTTAATGTGTTTGTGGCATCTATTTCCTTATAAAAGAAATTGGTGGAAGCTGAAGCTCTACTTGACTCATTCCACCAGAGCAATAAAGGAAAGGTCCACAGCCAACGTAGGGTGAGGAAGACTGGAACACTTTATTAGGGCGCATGGGACTTATACAAGGTGTGGTGGAGAGGTTTCTAGAAACTGGGAGGAGTTAGGGCAGAGCCAATAGAGAAAAAGGGATCAAGCAACCAATGGGGAAGCAGTAACTAGGGAGAACTGGGGTACAGAGAACAAATAGGAACATTTGAACAGACAAAGGTAATTATGACTTATCTAATACCTATACCTAATACGTATAACAACTACCTAATTACCTAATACCTCGGTAGAACATTACCCTAATACAATATGTAACCATGCTAAATAAATAGTAGGAACTTCTAAAAACTTGTCAGTCCACGGGTTACTCTGATGGTGTTTTTCATTTCTTTTGTTGGAGTTCGGTCCTTTTTCTTCCTCTTTCCTCTGTCTTCTTTTTATTGTGGGTTTCCTGTTACCCTGACTCCAACACTACTGAATGCATTGAGAGACCATGTTGCCTCTTTCCTGCCATTCTCTTGTGCTAAGAAAGTGCTTTCTTGTCTTCAGCTTATGAAAAATAATAATGGCAAGCATGGGAGTGTGCTCAATAAGAATCCAAGGTGAAAGGAAGGAAAAAAATAAGGAAAAATACTGGCTAAACTGTGGCAAAACAACTGTCACGGGGAGCAGCATCGCACCTCCGTGAATACTTCCACAGTCTGTTCTGCCTTCAGGAACTGCTGGTTTGGTATCATGGGAGCAACGTGGCTTTTGGACACTAGGCTTATGCATTTAGGACAGAAAGAAACTATTATATTAACCCTTTTCTTTTATTCTAAACATTATTTTCAATTCTAGTTCAACAAATGAATAACCTTTGTTACACTGTTAGATACTATGTTTCAAATTAGTCCTCAGTTCGTCTCTCCTGAAAAATCAGCCTTTCTCCAGTTTTACTGCCTTGCTGTAGCAAATGATTCATGAATGCTTTCTGAAATGTCATTAAAATGTGGGAGGAACTGCAAGGTTACTTTGCATCCTAGGAAAGACAAAGGCTGTTATAATGCATTAAAGGATACCTCTTTTGCCATCTGTGCAGCCTGACACTTCTGTACAGTCTGAAGCTTCACACAGCTAATTTTTCTGCAGTGAAGTACTTAAACAGTTGACTTTAATTCTGTTCAATGCCTGGGCTTCTATTCCATGTGATGCTATTTCTCCATCAGATTAACTGTGTCCTTTTAGATTGTATAAATCATGGTTTATCAGAAAGGACAAAGGAAAGACATTTTGTACAGAGGAATTTGGTATGCAGAAATAATCTTTTGCAGACTGAAAGCTGCATTATATGTTTAGTCACAGGATGTTCTTGATTCAGATGAACAGAATGTAACATACTTGCGATGTCAAACAACTGACTGACATTATAGACATCGAGCTGCAGAGTGAGAAGGAAAGTATGTGAGACGGGGAGGTGGAAAAGTATTCAATAGACACAAGCCCTTAGCAGAGAGACTGACACACAATGAATATCTTCTCCAAAGGCTAGCTAAAGAGAGTAATTCAAGGTAAGAATAATTTATTAAAAAGCTCTAAGTTGGCTTGTACTATTTCAGTAAGGACAAGACAAGTTTGTTACATGTAAGGCTAATTTTTTTATGTGATACTGGAATATCTCACATGCTCATCTCTGTGCAAGAGACTTCTATGGCAACATGTTTATCGGCTCTAAAAAACCTTATACACTACTTCTCATAGCTGTATGTTTTGAATATAAATTTTATTTCACTCCTAGCAATACTTTCAAATAAACTCTGGGATGTGTACTGACTGCCTTAAGGGAGCAATACTTACAATCTAAAAAAAACTAATAAAAACAAAGAGAAAAGTGAAAAGGTAGGAAATTCAGTGAATAGTTTATTTCAGCTAACACCAGGACGCTTTAGGAAAGGTATAACCAAACAGTTGGAATGTGAAAAGAAACACTACAAAGTGTAAACAGACATATTGCTACTGTTTTGTTCAAGAACTTTTACTTTAGACCTGGATGGCTGACTAGGATTTGGACTGATAGATTCTTTGGGGCTGGGAATAGAAATGGAAGCTACTATCCTTGACAATTTTTTAATTTCTATTTTAAAAATGAAGTTGGTTCCCTGAAGAATTGACAAAAGCAATGTTTTACACTGACTTAATTTACAAATATTCTCTAAGCAGTACATATTCGACAGGTACTTGGATACTTTTCTTACCTCTTTTTAACTTCTATTTTCTTCTAGGGCAGTATTGTGGCTATTGGTTACTGTGCAGGCTTTTTGACTTTCTCTCACCTCCATCCAGCAACACCAAGGAACACCTCTGACTACTCTTGTTCCATAGGAAGTGAATGCTGCTATAGTCTGCATTGCTTGTTCTGTACACAGGTGAACTATTACAACTATTCTAAAAATAGAGTTGCTGTCCACTGAATTGCAGTATCAGTGTTAATCTGTATCAGGCTTCAGTTTACTATTGCTAAAAAAACAGTAGCTTTGAAGATTTCACATGTTCACCACCTTTTCTTTTAATCTACTGAGCATGAGGCATAGCCAATTATGTCCTTGTTTTGTTAGAAAATGAGAATTTTCTCCCCTTCCAAATGTCCTTATTCCATTTATTTGTAAGCTTTCTGCAGGAAACTTCTGATCTGTAAGACCAATTGCTTCTCTTCCAAGGCCTTTTTTAATGGTTTCAGTGGCTTCCAGGTTATCATGCACAGAGTGCTGTAAATCCTCACTTTTGCATGAATCAGAAAGTTTGCAACATCTGTCACACATAAGAAATCTCAGACTTCTGTTGAACCTTTGAGATTAAGCATCTGATTTTCATCTTGTTAATACAGAAGTTAGGAGTGAAGAAAGAAGTTGGAAGAAATATTTTTGTTGCCTCTCTTAACCAAGAGCATAAGTTTTCTGCTTGGCAACCTATTGGGTCCTTAACTTTTTTGATCACAGGTTTTTTGGCAAATATGTCTCTGTGTGTCTAAAGTTGGTACCATAGGCTGTTTCTTATTTGAATTTTGTATTTGAAAGAGTTAGGGGGAACAAAATTTCTGAAATACAGCCAAGGCAATGTGGAATGATGGCACTATCTATACCGCTCTAAATGACTCCATGGGGCACCAAGTACAGTGCACATTACTTACCTGGAATAACAAAAAAAGATAATATTTTAACAAGGTAGACTTTGCGTGGGCATCTTGTGGACTAGGAGTTTGCAATCACCTTAAGATGGCACTTGAATGAAAGCCAAAATGAGGTAGTTTAAGTAAATTTCATTAATCTCTTTTATCCAAGAGGAGATGAACTATTTGTCATAAGTTCTCTACAGATTTTTCACTGTAATATTTCAAGTTAATCAGAAGCTAATGGAAAAGAATGTCAACTCCTACATTTGACTGATGAATAGCAAGCTACTTCTGGAAGTTCATAAAAGTTTTCTCTCATGCTGAAAATAAATTCTTCAGGTTTATTGTAATCAGGATTTTAGAAACTGTTGGCAGAGACTATGAAAGTGACATCTGCAGTTGCAAGTGTCTGTCTAAAGGATGGGTGTTCTGGAGGTCACCGTGCTTAACCAAAGGTTTTTATAAATTATTTTTTACTAAATAAAAAAAGCTATTTCTTGGAGACTGAATGCAAAACCTGCTGGAGAAAACAATCAGTTTTTGTTGAATCTCTTGATTCAATGTCTTACAGGAATTATACATTGAAAATAATAATAGGAAACTCCATGAAATTTTTGTGACAGCTGAAATCAAAATAGCAATAGCTTTGAAAAATACTATTTTTAAAGAATACTTTTTCATTTCAGAACTGAGTGAACATACTGAATGAGACATGAAGTTTCATAGTTTTCAGTGTGTAATCAGTGAACTGTTTTAACTCAGCACTATTCTTATTTGCAGAGAGTATACCACTAATTAGAGACATTCTAATTAAGCAGCTTAATTAACATTAAGGTTTTGACAAAGATTAAATAGCTTTTATTGTGTGCTTATTTTTGCCAAGCCATGGACAGCTTTTTATTTTTCCTTCATGGTCCTAAGGTTATGACCAAACCTACTAGAAAGCTATAAGAAAACAAGAGAGGGAAAAGAGACCATTTTTGACCCATCTGGAAATGAGGGCTTTGCATTTCCATGCAGCCTGAGATGAGAATTGAAGATTTATGAAGATCAGGTTTTTCCTTTGAACTCAAAGCTGTTTTCCCTGGAGATGGGTGCTGCTCCAGGCTCCTAAAAGGAAGTGTCTCAGCCTTGAGGGAACAGATTTCCCTCTGAACGTCCATGAATTTTGAACCAGTCACACACCTCTGTGTGCCTGGAGAGCCTTGCAAGGTAGAGGAATTACTGATAAGAAGCTCAAGTCCTCTTTCTCTTTGTCTGTGGGGAGATGTTGAAATTGCTCCCTGAGACAGGAGGAGCCACTGACTCGAGGTGCTCAGGCAGCAACAAGGATATGCAGGTCTTCTGCCTGGTCAAAGTCCAGGAGCTGGGGTTGCTGTGCATTCCCCCGTGCTCTGGTAAGACTTACAAGGGTATTTTGACTGTACTAGCCACAGTGCACACTGTGCTAGGGCAGGTAGAAGTCACTTATGTGACAAGGAACCTTATTTCACTATGCTTAGTGTATTTCTAAATCACCCCATACAAAGTCCGAAACTTTGAATGTTAAGCTGAAGGTTTTTTCCCAAATCTTCACAATTATTTCTATCATCAGTACTGAAAAAAAAATAAGAATGATATGGTTAAACAATACTATTTTTTCCTGACAGTAGGGGGTTACTTGATATCCTTATTTGTAAAATGGCTGAGAGCATTGTTACTTTTTGCCCAACAAAAAGTGGCCTGAAGCATGTTTATCTGGTTTGGTTAGCATTATGGACTACTAAGAGTCTGAACTGAATGCTGAGGCTGTGAACGTTCAGATCTTGATCTGCAACTGCTTTGATACAGGGGAAGAGAAAAATATTATGTAGGGTACTGATACTGCTTTAGTTTTGAACACAGAATAAAGTCCTTTTGTTTAAGCATAAAGTACAAATGTTTACCTTGGAGCCTTGTATAGTTTTAATTAAAACACAAAGTCATGCCTTTGAACATCTACCTCTGAGTCATATAAAACAAATTCTCAAAATTAAAATTTCTGTGAATAGCAGTTTGTTTTGCTCTATTACTAATCTTAATAAACACACTGCAGGTTAGTCCCATTTATAGTTTTCTGTCTGATCTTCTTAAAACTCATTCTGTGATCAGTTTTGGTCATGTTTCAGCACCTAGCTAATTCTGATTAGCATTGCAATCCACTACAATAAAAGCAGTTTAATAAGAAATTGCAAATGAACCTCAACCAAATCTAGTATAATCAGCTATTTTGCTGACATTGCTTCAGCAGCAGGATTGTCAAGCACAGAATGAATTAGTTGTATGTATGAATGGCTTTAGGACATGTTTGATACTGATTTAGAGAATTTGCATAAACAGCAGTTAAAACTTAATTAAAAGTAAAAACCTTGTCTTATGCTTCTAAGGTTGAGCAATTTTTGCTAAATTTGATAATGAAGAAGTCTGTCCTCAACTAATCCTTTCCACTTTCTCAATCTGTCATAAGCACAACCTCTTGCATTGATTATGTAGGCAGTTGCTATAAGTATCACAATAATTTAAAGTAAGTCTCACTACTAAATGTCCATGGTTCGGCACTTTATTATTTTTTTAATTTTTTTTTAATGATTTTAGGACTGACAAGGTTACTTCTGTGTGGAGCATCTTCTAGTTAGCACTGATGCCATGTTATAAGAATCAAATGCTTTATGACACTCAGGAACCTGGATGAGAAACAGTGGGGAGAAATTTTAATTTATTTACCTTAGCAGACTTAAAAATCCAGAATGCTAAGCGTTAAAAAAAAAATGTAACAAACTAGAATGATAGACTAGTTTGAAAAACATTCAATAATGAGTCTGGATAACAAATTGGTTTCAAATAATATGACCAAAAATTTGGCTTAGAGGCCAGTCTACCGTAATAAGTTTCCTTCCTTTACTCCTGTTGATCTAAAGAAAAAACACTAACGTTTTTAATATTAATGATTTCATTCTATTTATTAATGCATACCTCTGGAATCTTGCATTTGGGTTGTCAGGGCAAAATATCTGAAAGTAAAATGCTGTCTGCAGTTAAAATCTTGTGATATATATGGCAAAATTTCTGAGGTCTTTAGTAAATCTAACTGCAGAGAAAGCTTTAGCTAAATATACCGGCAAGGATCCTTTTCATAGTGCTATATTCTCCACAGAACTGGCAAAGAGGAGGAAGCAGATCACTTGCTGAGCAATAGACCACATGTATTTATATAAAACATTATTAGAAGTCAATACAACTTGGACCAAACTTTCTCATTCAAATGCTCATTCCCTTTCAAACCCCATTGCACTGTCACTATCATTCAAAAAAATCTCACCATAAAAAACTGGAATATGGAGTTTTAATATTGAAATTATAATGACATGAGATTAAAATACTTTAAATTGAGGATATTTTCCTTAAATATAAGAAAGTTAATAAATAGGCATTTTAAAAGAAATTCTAACATTCTAAAATACAGCAATATTCAGTAATAAGCAGCCTTTTTCCAAAGAGAACATGGTTCAATTATTTTTTATAACACAATGTGTTCTACACACATTTAATCAGAAAAGGTTTCAGCTCTGCAGGTGGATTTCAAAATTTACAAAAAGGTGTAATGAACTGAGGGTCTGCATTTGGAGGATACAACCAAGTTATTAAGCAATTGCCTGATTAATAGAGTCAAGAAAAAAACCCAAAACCAAACCAAACAACTTGCTTCTCCAGATCTACAAGCTTATAACATTAAGTATTGCCCTAACTAATGGATAAACAGAAAAAAGAAATGTGGATAATGCATATTGGAATGGAAATAAGTTCTTTAATTTTTCTTTCTGGTTTCTTGCTCTTGATGTGGAAAAAAGTCACAAGGTCGGGATTTATTCTGTTGGTTCTTCTCACTCTGCCTGTAATATAAATTACAATCTTGTATGTTCTTTAAGCAGTGAGGTTAATATGGCTGTGCATTATTATTCTTCAGTCTTTGCCATTACGTTTGATTTCTTAGGCAAAGAATACCAGAAAAACAGAAATACTAGAATTTTTTCTCCTGTATTGTAACAAAAATCAGATAAAAATAACCAGAAAAAAATCCTCTGCTTGAATCATATACACATATCAGGACTGAAGAAAATGAAGACTCTATATATAGAGTAGAAGATATCTTTACCATTTCCAATATATATATGAACAGTTTGAAAATTGCTCTTACTTGTACTGGGAGATTTTTTTTACTTGCAAGACTTTCTCTGTGATTCTCTTAGCAGTTCTTGCCTTTCATCCTTCTACTCGCATAAAGTTTAATCATTTATGTATTTTCTGTCCTTGTGCTCCAACACAAAATCTTTTGACTCAATTAAATTCAGTATTCTGTAGGTCTTGAAAATACCTCTGACATAGCAGCTTAGTACTCACAACACTTTTCATTTTAAAGCAGAAAAAAAAGCCTGAATTGCACATCCAGTCTTTTTGGATGTTCAAGTCTTTGTTGTTTTGTTTATTTTGTTTTTATGGTAAGATATCTTTTCCTGGAGTCTAATTATTCAGTGCTTATCCTCACCTTCTCTAAGCTGTTTCTCATAGTATATACCACCAGAGTTTTAGCATTAATATCTAGAATTTTTCTGCTATTTTGTCTTAGTTTTTTTCATTGTCCTTTTCCTTACAAATCTTCTAGTGAAATACCTATGTGGACATACACTCTTGCCATGGTTTTAAGCTGAACACCAACACAAAAATTTTTTTCTAAAGGAGGCTATGCACTTTTCTGATAGTAGTGGGGTGGGAAGGCGGAATAGGAAGAAAGGGGATAACTTGCTGTGCCACCTACAGTACAAATCATGATGCTGAAATGTAGTACAGTGAAAAAAGAAAGTAATTGGGTACTGATAGACTCACTCACCTAAGCTATTAAAATTTGTGTGAATTTCTTTCCCATCTTTTAATTTCTCTCTGCTAGATAATGGAACTTTTGGCTTCATTGCGTCTTTGTTATATAAAGCAAGGTTTAGAGCATTTCCTGCTAATAACAGTGGATAGTTTTCTTTCTTCTATCTGTAGTGCTTATAACTGAATGTTTTTGTCTCAGTCTGAATCTTCCTGCCAGGCCTATACTAAAACCAAAAAACTGCTGTTTTGTTAGATATTATATAAGAGTTGAGATACTTGTAGAGCAGTTTCAGTTGTGTGACTTGATTATTGTTTTCAAAATCATGCAAAAACTCTCTAGAGGTGGTATGGTTAGATATTGTTCCCAATAGACAACTTATTTGAAAGTCCAAGCAAAAACATTAAAGTGCTGTCATATGCAACAAATGTGTTTTCCTTGTAGTTACTAAATTTTAAAGTATTTGAGAATACTGTGTGTTACTTGTCCATAGCATAAGAAGTATATGTAAAAAATCATCTTTTGTTTCTCTCCAACAGGTTTATGATGCTGTAATAAATATACCCACTTATAAATATCAAAAAGGATGCTTGAGGGAGATTAGTATGTAATTACAAGCTTGCCATTCCTAAGGGAAAATACAAATGTTTATGGGTTTTATAGTTAAATTCAGTTTTGATTATCCATGTTAATGTTGAGGTTCTGAAGTAGTTTGAATTTTTTATAAGGTCTACTGAGGAAAAAGCCTTTAGAAAACTGAACTGTTTAAACAGATAAATAACTTATATCATTGTAGCGTTTTTGTACTGACCACTTAAATCCAGAGGAAAATAGAAAGAGCAAATAATTTTTGACTGTCTGATTGTTTTGTTACAAAACTGTCTGCCCATTTATGCAGAGATCTGAATGTTCTAAACTACATTTAAGAACTGTTTATTGAGATTAATAATTTTAACTGACCTCTTTCTCAGAGAAATTTTAATTTAAAAAGTCTCCTGATAAATAAAGCTGTACATGCATATTTTAATTTAATTGATAATCTAAAAATAGTATTTTGAAGCTCAGAATAGGGGTTTGCTTTTAATCTAATGAGTTAGCGAGTGAAGGCATTAAGTTCATAAATTTCCTGGAAGGACGGTTAGTATTACAGTAGACTGAATTATTTATGGGAAATTGAACATCTGAAGAGAAAAAACTTTTTTGTTCCCATTTGCAAGCAGATACTGACTGTTGCAAGCTTGTTTTTTATTTCCAGATATTTATTAAACAGATGAAGGCACCAATGAAGCACTTATGTACTCTGCTTTATGTGAGGCAGCATCAGATCATGAACACCCAAGCGGCAGCCCTGTGAGGACTCTGGGGCCATTGGCTGCCAACCTCTCTGCAAGGAGAGAGCAACCGTGGGATTCTAAATGGTTCCAGGGAGCTTCAGTGACCCAGAATCAGGCTAACAGGTTGGGCAAAGAGGGATGTGGCACAGCAGTGAGGGCACGGCATGGCAGTTCGCAGGGCAGTTTGTGCAGGCTGGGCAAGGAGCCTCCTGACCATGTAGGAGCAGGCAGTAGAGGCAGCAAACAGAGGTCAGTGTCTAGTAAGGCAGAGCAAAGAGATCCTTTCAGCCCCAGTGTTATTAGCGTACTAATTTGAACTTTCTCAGTTATGGTGTGGGCTTGCCAAAAAGTTCGATCCCCTGTAGCTGCAGAAGTCACTGTACCAGCTGTGTCAGAGGCCTCCAGCCAGACGGACCCACTGATGGCAGACGCAGCTCTCTGGGTCAGGTTGCCAGGAGTGCCTGATGCCTCTTTATGAGGCTGGGGCTCACAAACACTTACTTTGCAGAAGGTGTGCTGCAGTTGAAGAGCTGTACAGTCAGGTGACAGAGCCATGGGAAGAAGTGGTCAGGCTGCGTACTATTCAAGCAAGCAAGAGACTGACCAGTTATTTTCAGAGATGCTAAAGTATTAAGGCTCTTGAGTGAGATCTCAAACCTCCACTGTAGCGGAGAAAGAGATGAACTCAGAACCCTAGAGGGTTTGTCAAGGGTTTGTTAAAGATGAAGGCTGGAAGCTGGTCACTTCATGTACTAGGAGAAAGGTACTTGAGCAGAAGGACAGTGTTGAGTGACTAACGCAGTGTACTGCAAAAGTCTTCCTGGGGCAGACTCAACTCTCACTTACTTTTGACTAAAAATCTTTCATGTGAATGATCTCATACTGATCTTATGGCCTCAGGCCTCTCTTCTCAGATTTTTGTTTTCTTACCTCAGTAACCAGGCATGTCTTTTTTTGCCTCTCCAACTTTTTTTATCCTCTACTTGTCGTAGTGGAAATTGCTTTATCTAACTAGATATTAATACCTCAATTTGATATAATTTGTATAAGTATAATTGTTTTCTTTGCATACTAATTCAATTTGCCATGAAAAAGAATATGAACTCTCATACTTTCATCTGCACCATGTATTTACCTGAATTTTTTAGCTGTTCCTCTAGAACACATGACTGTATTAACTCTGACATCCTTGGGTGCACAAAGAACACACAATTATTAGGAGTACCAAAATATGGAGCAGAGGAGTTAGAGTGCAACTTCATTGTTTTGTGGGACAAAATAGAAATATGATTAAACAATATAAGTTTATGCAGATAACTGTAGAAGTTTTTCCAAAGAAAAAATGTGCTGGACTTTCATCGTACTATCATGTTTCTCAAAAATCCTAGAGTATATTAGTAAAAAGAAGAGAATTTTTGTGAAACTGGTCTCACTAAGATGGCCCACAACTGTGACCTTAAAAAAATGAGTTGTCCATCATCCCTCTAAGCAAGGTACAGAGAAGCTTCCACACCACTGTTTCTTTCTGACTGAGCATATATGCACCTTCAGGAAAACTAAACTCAGTACAGTTAGTGAGGGTAACACACTCAGCACTGTTTCAGATGATGGGGACTATTAGAAATTCAATAACTTTGTAATGAAGAATTTATTAGGCAACAATGCAATTGATCATCTCTGGATTTACTTTCTTAAATGTTGTTTTAGCACTGATAATAAATAATTTTTTATTGTAAGTTATTTTACTGCCAGAAAAAGAAATATTTTGTTTAAAACCAGCTCACACAACACAGAGGAATTAACACAGAGGGTTTTTAAACATAGCATTTAACAGATGCTAAAGTATTAATGCTTTAATAGTATTTTTTAAAAAATCCTGATGTTGAACACAGCTGACATTAGAAAAATTAAAGTTCTAAATGTAAGCAAATGCTTTGCCTTCAAGGAAATCAAAAAACATAGAGTGAGTCAGTCTTACAGTAAAGAAAAAGTGCTGATAGCTGAAAAGACAAACCGTCTTTGTAAAGAATTCTTGTCTTTACACTTTCATTACTGAATTTCTCTTTCTGATTTTTTGTAAATTATTTACTGAATTTCTTTTGAATCTCTAAAATTATTTAATGTACAATTTTGATAATACTATAGCAGATACTGATGATACTGCAGTACTAAAATAATACTAAAACAGTACTAGGAGTACTATTTTGGTGATACTACTGATGTAACTTGAATATATATTCAATATGACAGTTGTCTTAATAGTGAAATGGAATACTTAGAGAAAAAAATGTTAGATATACCTATGAGCTTGCATTTATTTAAATGCTATTTACTTTGCATTATGGACATTGACTGTGGATAAAATGACCGTAATGTTTTTGTACACTTATTTCTAGCTTGGTACTATGATTCAGTGCTTCATGCTAGGATGAGGGAATTTAACTTCATTAAATTTAGGAAACTGCGTTTGAATACATTATCTTTTTCAAGGACTGTAAATTTAACTCTTTCAGGACCCTGATACTTATTATGATGTTATTTCTTAACTAGTACCATGGTGTCAAAAGGATGACTTCTATACAGAAAAAGACCTGTCCTCAGAGATTCTAGAGCTGAAATTTGGAATTTAGGATTAGAGAAAAATATTTTTTGCATCTTACTCTGTCATATAAATTCCTTCCTAAACATTAAGTTTATGTTTAAGCCATATTTTTCTAAATGTATGTTTTCATATTTAATATAATTTTGCTGACTTTTTTTTTCCACTTCAAACCATTAGTTTCTTTGTGTACTGGGTAGCCAGTACAGTATATGTAGCTCCTATATAGCCTAATAGAAAGTACACACTAACAGCATTATGTTTCCTTTTATTGTAGTCTATCCATCTACACATTCACAAAAATGTTTTGTTTGCCTTTTAT
>JAWWMO010000138.1:43971020-44003703 GCA_035047845.1 Dendrocincla fuliginosa
CACTAACAGCATTATGTTTCCTTTTATTGTAGTCTATCCATCTACACATTCACAAAAATGTTTTGTTTGCCTTTTATACTGCGACTGTGCTTTGTGTTTCTGGTTAAAATGATTTTCTGTAATAACCTTCAAATTGTTTTCCTGATCAGTGTACTAAATTATTGGGCCATTTGCCACATATTGTATAGCTTGTTTTGTTGCTCCAAGCCTAATTATTTTGCATCTTTCTGTACAACAAAATGCCTTTACCATCTGCTATGTTGTTCATGTAAACAATCAAAATCTGACTTAGTTTGCACCATTCAGCCTTATTTGTTCCATCTTCTAATCCTTGTATCATCTTTAATCTTGAACATAAATGACCTTATTTCCATGTATGTCTTGAACAGATTCAGGCATCAGAGTCCTACAACCAGACGACCATTTTTATGCTTGATTTTTACAATTAGGAAGGAGATGTACAAGTTGATTACTTTTTACTTCTATTTTTATTCTTTTGGGTTTGTTTTGGTTTTAGTAGTGTTTTTGTTTTGTTTTGGTTTTTTTTGTGAGAGAGGTTACCTTTTTTTTTTTTTTTACTTTCTAACCCTTTCAGAACTAGGTTTTCAATCATTACCAAAATATATTTATACCATAAACCTTAATGTGAACTATTTCTCCTATTATTCTGTGGATTCAAATACTAGGAAATATGGTTTGTATATATGAATCTATGTTTTACATTATTCATCATGATAGTAAGACCATAATGGCTGAACTTAATAGCAGACCCTTAAACTGGGTTTGGTGGAAGGAAAGGGATATTCTTCTAAACGTCAGAGAGGAACGAGGAAACAACAGCATTTCAGGAAACAGCAGGAAAATACCTCTAAATCATCCCAAAAGAACTGGGTAAGATGAAAGATAGGCATCTGCTCAAAAGGCAAAGAGGTCAGTAGTCCAGCTGAAATGCCTTTACATCAATGCATGCAAGTGTGGGTAACAAGCAAAAGGAGTTAGAAACCATGGTGCAATCAGAAATCTATGACCCAACTGCTGTCACAGAAACATGATGGGATGAATTACACATCTGGAACGCTGCAAATAAGGCATACAAGCTTTTTAGAAGAGATAAGCTGGGAAGCAGGGGCTGTTGCGCTCTCTGTTAAGGAATGGATAGATTTTGAAGAGCTGCCTTTGAGTAACATCCGTGAACAGGCTGAGAGCTTGTGGATAAAAATTAAGGACAGGACCAACAGAGGACACCTGACGATAGGAGTCTACTGTAGGTGCCGGACCAGGGGAAGCCTGTCAATGAGGCCTTCTTGCTTCACATACAGGAAGCACTGCACTTGCAAACTCTCATCCTGATTGTGTCTTTCAACTACCTGGTTAATTGCTGTGAAAGCAATACAACTTTCTGTAAGCAATCCAGAAGACTCCAGGGAAGTCTTGGATTCCCTGTCTCTGGATATGTTCAAGGCCAGGTTGGATGGGGCTCTGAGCAACCTGGTCTAGTGAGTGGTGTCCCCCACCATAGCAGGGGAGGTTTGGAACTGAGTGGTCTTTAAGGTCCCTTCTAACCCAAACCATTCTATGGTTTTATAGTCATCAAATGTCAGGATAAGGCAGTTATGAATGGGTCATCCTGACATCCTTTTTCTCTCCAATATTTTGCATCAAGAAAGTAAAGATTAAAACTACTTACCTCATTTATGTGCATCTTTGCCCTTGTGCCTGACATGATTTTAACAGTGTACTAACGGTGTTAAGATAGCTTGGCATCATGACTCCATACCCAACTACACTTGTTCAGTGGGGTGTACTTTAAATACTATTAAATTTATCTATGTTAATGATACTATTTATTCAATGCCATGCAGACATTGCAGAGATAAGGAATACTTAAAATGTTTATTCCTCAAGCCATATAAAATACAAATACAAACCTGTCTTTTGTACTACCCTGAACTTTCCAAGTGCCATTTCAGATATTAGAGCAAGTTCTGAGTAGAATCCAAGACTTTCACATTAGAAGCAACAAAATTTTACATTCTCTTGCAAATACACTGAAGAAGAGCAATGTTATAAAATTGTCTTGTGATACTTACAGGCAAAGAGGAAATCATGTCACCATTGCACTTCATCTGTCACCATGTTTCTTTATACCTGCTCTACTGTTCCAGTAAGCAAAAAAAATCTATGCTTTTTCTTTGTGATAGATGTAGGCTTATAGTTCACCTTGCTTGAGAAATGAAAGCCCTGGTTTATGTGGGTTTGGTAACAGAAATTTCATATTAGGCAGTCAGATTCCATTCTGTGCACTAGATCTGCCTGTTCTATAAGACATAGCGGTAGTTTCCTGTCACATATTTAAAATGACTTAAGAATTGAGGCCTTGTTACCTTCTGTTGAGGTTGTGAAGTTACTATATCAGGATTTAGAAATGTTTACAATTTATCACAAGATTACTTTATATTATTTTTAGCTTTGTTTTTAACTCTGTTGAAAACAGGAAATTGTATACTGTTCATCAACATACCTAATGAATTGTGACTGACATAATTAGTTCCCCCTCTGGTTCATCTTTCCTTTCCTTCCTCTGAATTACGTATTCTCTTTAGATGACGACTAATGTAATTGTTTAGGTTTTTTACATTCTAAGTTAAACCAAAAAACAGTAATACTTGTAACTGCCATTGACATACAAAACAGTACACCGTGAAGGATGTCAAGTTGAAGAGAGAAGGCAAGTAGTTATGATGTCAAACTCAATTAATCTAGTACAAAAAGAAGTTGCCGTCTGCATGTGCAGTGCCATTGAAAAAAGGAAGTTACTCTTAACCAATATAATGAAGAACTCAGTGTGCTCAGACAGAGATAAGACAACAGAGATGAAAATTCATGAATAAAAGGGATCATGCTTTATAAGATGACAAACCATCTGCTTAAGGTTATAGATGTGTGGCAAGAAAGAGAATGAGGTGTGCACAAAATACAAGAGAATTACCATTTATAGAAACAAGGTTCTGTCTAGATGCCAATCCTGCAGTCTTCTTCCACCGACAAATAATAAAGAAATATTGTTTCATTTTCACTTCATTCAAGGCATAGGGAGAATGAATCACTTAAGGCATTAACCATGGGTCCTAAAAGGAGAGCTGCAGAATTCTTCAGCAAATTAGCTGAGCACATCCTTATTTGGAGCACAAAGAAGTTTAATAAAGATAGAATATTATTGTGCCTAACAGTAAGAATGTGCCTGAGAGCCTTACAGGTTTGTGGAGTAAGTCAACATCTTACTAGGAAAAAGCCTAAGTATTTAAAAGAAGACTCTTTCCTTTTTTTTTTTTTTCCCATTTATTGCAGTGCTCCACAGAATGAAATGCCATAGCAAGAGACAAAAACCTAAAAGAAAGTTGCACTATTTTTAAGAATAAAGGCTAATTTTCCTGGGGCAGGAGAGAATAATCCTTTTACATGTGACCTTTGGCTCTGTAAATTACATGGTTTCTGGATCTTTAAGTACCTTAATCCCTCCTGCTAAATCCTGTTCATGCCTGTGTTCTATGCACCCTAAATATTTATTCATTATGATAATGACATAAAATAGAAACTGACTTGTTTCAGTTTTAACAAAATGTTATTTATACTCCATGGCAATAGTCAAATTATTATTTGTAGTATTAGTATACTCTCCAGAAACAATATTAATTGCAAGGGTAATTTACTGTTAGACATATTTATTTGACATTTAATATTGATTCTTTAGCAAAGTTTTCAACTTATGTAAAGCCATGGTTTTGCTCACATTTGCCTGGGGGTTCAAAATGTCACTGAGGGATCTATTTGTGAACAGTGACAGCTCTGTATGAGCTACCAGCCACTTCTACACATCCTCAACAGACCAACATAAAGCCATTTACAAAGCAGCATAACTCTTGCGGAGGGAATTCCTGGGGGTTTCTTTCTGGGGCACAGTATTTTGGAAAAAATCTTGCTTTTTAATAAATACCTGAGGCAGAAATATATTCTTCAGAAAATCATGAAGAGTTATTATTCTACTTCTTACATCCTGTGCTTTTCCCTTGATATTTGCATTGATTAACCCTTTTGCATGGTAGGAAATCTTCATTCTTTTTTTTTTTTTCTTTTTTTCACCTTAGGGATAGTACAAGGCTAAGTTATGTGTGATAAGAAATTTTCCCTTCTTTATCTTTTGATACCTAGCCAAAATAATAAAAGATGAATTTCTGAAAAAAAAAATTATATATATATATGAAGTGTTTGGGTTTTTATCAGCTTGCTTCTCAGCTACCTCAGAGGACAAACTCCTCCAGACTACAGAAACAGCGAAAAGATCCCTAGACAATTCTATAAAAGCCTCAACATTTCTCAAAAAGAACCCTCCAAACACTCTCAGTGTCCCTCAGCCTTCAAGAACTCTACAGAGAAAATGTTCAAGGGACTAACAATAATTAAATATTTAATGCTAAGTTGATGGGAATTAGTTATCTGTCTGCATTCTGCACTTAAACATTTAACTCTCATATAGGAGTTTCCTGGATGTGGTTTTTACCTCTTTGCATTTTGGTCCCTTCACTTTTGCCCTTATTTTTGGGCAAAAATAAACTTTTAATGGGAACTACTCATAAAATGTATTTCAAATATTCTCCTGGACTATCTTTGCTAGAACTCAATGTTGTTTGAAAATTGATAGGGAGAGGCTGAGATCTATTTCAGATTGCACCCCAGCTTCTTAAGGTACGTTGGGATGGGAGGTACTATTGAGTCAGGCAAGTGGAGACGTACATGTGGTAGCAAACAGCTGCAATGAATGGGCCTATCTCTGAGCTGAGAAGCACTAAATTCATGCTTTTAAATGTAAGCATGAAGAACAAACAAATTTGAGCTGTTGGTAACATTTTGAAGGTCAAATGCATTAGTGTGACTCACTAAAGATAGTGTTATATATATGTTATATTGAAGTCTTCATGTCAACCTTACAAGTAAAAATAACGGTGCTTCTAAAATTAGAATTATCTATAATTTAAAGAAATTTATCCAGTATTTTAAGGTTTTACATTTTTTGCAGGGAAAATGCCAAAAGCTGTCTAAATCATGTATGATAATTTAGAGATAACAGAATTGCTACATACAAAAAACAAAATGCCAAATAACGTGTAACACTGTTGAAAAATGAACAACGTTCACAGCATTGTGAGAGAACAGAAAACCAAATTCATGCACAGAAGTATTTCAGGAAAAGATAGTGAAACATTTCTCTCTTGAAACGAGTCAAGGACAACAAGGATTGGTTCATAATAGTTCAAAGCATATCCCGTAACTTTGAAGTAGAAAAAGCAAAAGCCATTTTACAAAAATTGATAGGTAGCCTATGTAATCTGCTTAGGTCAGGGCCACTTCTGATTTCCTGGAAGCGAACGCTTTAGTGAATAGTGAGACTTCTACAGAAATTTTGAGAAAATTTATAAAAGTATTAAGAGAATGAAACAGCAACCTTCAGTGTCTGCTAGTCCAGAAGAGTCACTTTAACAAATCATGGTGTGCAAGTGACATGTGCTGGAATTGCATTTTGATTCTACCATAGTATCAAGATAAAATACAACACCAGAGGTGAGGCAAGTGTAAGTGCCACACACGTAAAGCAGAAAACAACCTGGAGTTTCTAGAATATATGAGCTGTGATTTTCCACACAACTTTAGTCTGAAGGTTCATCTTCAAAAGTGACTTGAGGAACTGCAAAATATTTTGTCCTTTCTCTTTCTTTACTGTGTTTGAATGGGTAAATCTCTATCATCTTGCATGTTCTTTGCCTGTTTTGTTCCTTTGCTTGAAGTTGCTCCTAAAGGAAAATCATTAGTTAACAAATGTGCCCAGTACTCCCCAGTTTTCAGGTCACTTTGTTTACTTCACAGTGCTTGTTTGTTGTTTCTTCAGTAAGTCCCTTGACAGATGTAGACCTTGGAACCTGACCAAAAAGGCAATATTCATCAGGCTCTGAAGCACAGATTTCTCAAGAATGCTTCATCTTTCTTACCCCTTTGGGAACTGTTTATGGTAGATCATTGGTTTCAGTTTCTGAGCCCCTTTTCTGGAGCCCTTTTGGTACTAAACCTACACTCAGGGCACTCACCACCTTTCATCAGCTTGTCTTTTGGTTTTGTGGGAGGGGTTACCTTCCAGGGGCCTTTGCTTGCTGTAAAACTTAAGACCAATTGAAGTAGTGCAATGTGAGAAAAGGAGAAAGCCCTGAGCAAATTGGCTAAAATATCCAAGAATACGGAAATAGCTAAGTCAGGCGTTGTTAGGAATTTTCAAATGTCAGAAGTAGGACTGATGATATTCTGAGAACATCCCCAGGAGCGGTATACCTTGATAATCATCTCTCCTTTTTCACTTTTAGTTTGATTAAATGCAATCTTCTTTTTCTAAAATCAATATTATAATATTAGAACTGTTAACAGTTTCCTCTATATTGAGAAAGCTTACTTAGTAGAATAAAATGTTGCTGCTATTCAGTCTCTGACATGTAGAAGTCATATTTTCAATTACATTTATGATGTAAGCTTCATTTTTTTTTGTAGTTTAAATTTATTTCATCCAGTTCTGACTTTTTTTTCCCTTCTGAATAATTCAACCAATGTATTTCCAGGATTTGACATGAATTTCCCAAATATATTAACCCTGACAACACAGCACTCACAAGTTTCTCTTTTTATAACACTATCTCATACTTCAAGATTTAGAACTATTCAGTGCTCCAGTGCTGGGCCACATTAATACACTAGACTTTTAAGGAAATTTGTTTCATTTACATGTGGACTAGCACTGGTCACACTGTTGTGTGTGTTTGCTACAGCCACTTGTTCAGGTGGAGGTCTTCTAAAAGCAGCTGGAAGAACCCTCACAGTCACTACTGAGCTGCTACTCATGGGTGATGTCAACCACCCTTACAACCCCTGGAGGAACAACACAAGGCACAAGCAGTCCTGAAGGTTCCTAGAAAGCATTCATAGCTTTCATAATTCATAATTGATACAGATGATGGTGGAGCTGGAAAGGTGTGCTGCTGGACCTTATGATCAGTGACAAAGAAGGTCTGGCCAAAGATATGAAGGTTGGGGGTAGCCTTGGCTGCTGTGACCATGAGTTCAGTATTCTGCAAGTGGGAACCAAGGCAATGAGCAAGATTGCAATCCTAGACTTCAGGAGAGCTTACTTTGGCCTCTTCAGGGAACTTCTTGGAAGACTCCCATGGGAATGTGCCCTAGACGGAATAGCTGTGTGCCTCTGTGGCCAAGAAGGCCAATGGTATCCCGTGATGCATTAGGAAAAGCATCGCCAGCAGGTTGAGGGAGGTGATCCTGCCTCTTTACTCAGCCCTAGTGAGATGCATCTGGAGTGCTGTGTCCATTTCTGGGCTCCTCAGGACAAGAATAACATGGAGCTCTTGTAAAAAATCCAAAGAAGGGCAACAAAGATGATTAGAGGATTGGAACATCTCACTTATGAGAACTGGCTGAGAGAGCAGGGCCTGTTCAGCCTTGAGAAGACACAACTGAGGGAGGACCTCATCAATGTGTCTAAGTATCTGAAGGGAGCCAAGAAGATGGAACCAGGCTTTTCTAGGTGGTGCCAAGCAACAGGACAAAATGCAACGTGCAGAAATTCAAACACGAATTTCCATTTGAATATGAGGCAGAACTTCTTCACCATGAGACTGATTGAGCTCTGGAACAGGTTTCCCAGAAAAGTTTGTGGAGTGTCCTTCTCTGGAAATATTCAAAAACTGTCTGGAAATAATTCTGAATAACGTGGTCTATGTGACCCTGCTTGAGCAGTGAGATTGGGCTCTAATCGTCCCTTCCAACTCTCCTCATTGTGTGACTCTGTGATATAAAAGATCCATTGAGTCAGATGCCAAAATGGTATTTCTCTTCTCAAAACTACATTTAGATTTTCAGAAGAAACCCTCTCTCTTCTGGAAACTAATGACAGTAACTGATCTGAGGCTATGCTCCATAGAGATAAGTCTGAAGTGCCTTAAATGTCTCTACGGTCACTGTAAATTTATCACTCAGAGAACAAACTACTGAGTGCTTCCATTATTCATGGCTATCCTTGTTCTTTACACACCCAGAGGGAAAAGGGGACACCATGTTTTTCTAGTGGGCATGTTATGTTACTTTGATGAAAAATGGTTTTGTAAACTTCTTTCTGTTACTCTCACTATATTTGAAAGATTTATGTCAGCATTCTCCAGTGAAGGACAGAGAAGACACTCCAAAAGATATGTGTGTTCAGCATGCAAAATTATAATTTTTTAACTACTCTACCTTCTGATTCAGTGAAATTAAATTCCCTCTTAGGCCATAAAACCAGTATTGCACTGTATTTTAGACAAGCACAATATACAGAAAAAATCAAAGAGGTAAATAATATTTTCATGGATTCATAAATACAACAGAAGCAAGAAAACTGTTGTTTAGTAAGGGGAAACTTTATAAAGGCTTACATGCAAAGTGGAAATTATTCCCTTTTCATCTGCCCCACATTCTGTAGATAGATCTTCACATCTGGCTCAAAAATACCAAGTAATCTCTTTTTAATTCACAGATAACTCACCTCCTCCTACAAAAAATAATTCTACAGCAGTTGTTTTAAATCACTATGCTTTACATGTTATAGGTCATTGTAAGGAAGAAATATACATATGCTACTTTCAAATATGTATGCAGGATAGTGAGAAATAAAAATGATGTCTTCACATTTATTTTAAGAATTTTTACAGTTACACTGATATTTACAAAGAAATATATTCATGGTGATTCTGCCTGGAACATTTTATTAATTTTCACATTTCTATTTATTCCAGTCATGCTTTGTATTAGTAAGCTTTTTTTTTTTTTCCAGTACTGAGAAAAAATAAACTGTTTTGCGATTTGCGCAAAAGGCAAGTTTAACACATGATGGAGTAGAATTTAGGTTGCTATGGTCACTTCTGTGGTATCAAATGTTTATTGACAGCATTCCAAAACTTTTTCCCTGAGGCAAGAAACAAAATAGCAAGTTTGCTTCTGAAGATAAAAATTGAATTTTGCCATATATACTTAATAATTAATATACTCCGTATACTAGCTGCTTAGAATAACTCAAATGCTCTATGAGATCCAAATGTGATTTTTATTACAACTGAATGAGTCAGCAATATGTACCCTGTCAGTAATATGCAGAACCTTCTGATATTTAGAATTGCTTTTTGCTTAGCCGTGTTTTAGGTTTACATAGCCCCAGTGGTAAAATAAACATGAAAAACCATCTGGTCAAATAAATTCAGAATCACTAAATGACTTACTCTCAAATGACACCAGAAAGAAGGCTCCTGGGAAAATGTTAACAAACAGTAATGTCGCATCACAGCTCCTATAACTTTGTCTCAGCAGGTATACCACAGAGCAAGCTGTCTGCCAGTTTCATTAAATTATTTGGAAATAGCTCTGCGTTATGCACTAGGGTACATTTTCTGAAAATACTATTTTGTTAAAGTTGAAAATTATTTTTATTGATTCTGTCAGTTTACAATGTGTTACTTTTAGGGAATGGTGAGCTATGGGAAATTGGAATTCCTGCCATGACGCTAACCTGATTCCATCAACGCTTCCACACAAATGATGAGCACTGATGAGCACAAATGATGAGCACAAATGGTGAGCAGCTGTCCCTTTAAAACCTTCCTTTGCAAAGAGAAAATAAATGCTGAGAGAAGTAATGAAAAGTTGTAAATTTCAGAAATAAATGCAAACTGTTAATTATATTGATGGAAATTCTAAAGTCAGGTTTCCATTTTTATTTAGGACTGCATTTCTACAATACCTTTTATTTCTTGTGCTCTGTGAATATTTAAATTATTCATTCCTCTTTTTGATTTATCAGCTGTTATTCTTGATCTCAGATCTGCAATTGCAGATCTCTGATGTCTTCTAATGGCCATTGAATTTACACTGTAGTTCATAATTCATTTCAGTGGGCCTTTTTTCCTGTACCATTTTACTGAGATGTCTTAGTCTTTCTGAGTGTGTCTTTCAAACTCATTTCATTTCTGAGCTATCCAGAAGCTCTGAAATCCCCTGATTATGAATGTAAAAGATGTTTTGACTTTTTTAAAGGTTTTGACTTGACTAAAAACACAAGTATGAGGTAACAAAACAAAAAAAACATCACACCTAGAACTAATTTTCTGGTTCTTATAGTTTCCTACATAATCAGATCTCCATAGAACTGATTTTCAGTTAATCTGATATTTGTGCCAAGGGAAATTCTGTTCCTGTACTGTGTCTTCTGATGGAAAGTGTCTTGCCTTCAAGATAAGATGGATAACAGGACTTTGCCAAATCTTCTTGGTGAACATATTGAAAATCCCTAGTAGAACTATTAAATTGTGGCCATCTATGTTAGACAAATCACATATGCAGGTGCAAGCAGCTTCTCAACCTTATTACTCTAAGAGGTGTGTACCACCTAATCCTCAGGAGGTAACTGGAAGAACAGTTGGTTTGGGTATTTTAACATGGTTTCTAAAATGTATTGTGTTGCTCTATGACAGCGCCAGAGTGTGCTTAAGTCAGCTGTTGCATGTTGCTGGACTCTATCTTATTTAAAGACTCTACTCAACTTTGTATCTAGGATAGTGCCTTGCTGAAGAGGTAGTGTCTCATACGGACTGTGAATGGTCTTGAATTGTAAAGGTGCAGAAAAGACTAATTTTATTGTTTCATTAATTGTTGACATTAGATTGACTTTCAGTATAGCTTAGAAAATGAAATGAAATGTAAAGACTTTAAAATATTTCAAGATGTTTCTATTAAAAAAATTAATTATGAAATAGATTAATCTGTGGTTGTCAGCTTTAGTAGCATGATCATGTGTTTCATACAAACAGATTTACCTTTTCCTGCAGGTATGAACAACAAATAACAAATCCAACCCTGGTCTAGAATAGATCCAAAACTCTCACTAAAATCATTGTATGGAATGGACTTCCCAGCCTCAGCTCCAACAGATTCTGAAGCTTGGGAGAGGCAGTACAACACTAGGCTTCTTTGTGTGTTGAAACTGCCCTGTCATATTGAGAAGCTGGTGTGTGTTAAAATTTATCATGTGTTTTTCAACCTCTGTTGTTTCAAATCTTTATTTTAATTAACCTTTTAGTGCTGTGTTTTTAAACTTGGCTTAGTTCAACGGCTTTGGTTATGATTATTGGCATAGCCTTATGATAAAGCATATTCTGTTCAGCTATGGAAATATAATCAACGATGTCATTTCCACTGTTCATAAAAAGCAAGGATGTGTTTGTATTTTCATTACAGACATGAACTTGTGTCTGTGATGACTATTGAAACCATTTCTTTGAACTACATTATTTTGAGCTGCTATACTTTTTTTTGGACCCCTTGTGATGACAATTTCTTGACAGTCACAAGGCACTTTCTAAAATCTAATATATTGCTCTATACATAGGCAAAGTTGTGTATTGACTTGTTCTCATTTGAAAGCAAGTATAAGAGGCCTGACACAGACTGTGAGAAAATATACTTTGGAAGAGTTAAAGGAGTTAGCACGACGTCTATCATAAACCTCAGACTCCTCAAACTTGAATGACAGAACCTGCTCCAATAAAGAAAATATATTATTGGCATTTTATGTCTTATAAAATGACATGACTGGGTTTTTTTATACATTCTCTGTATAAATAAAAATAAAAAAAAATAAGGTGTATAACTGTCTCAAGTAGTCACAGTTAACTTTACCATAAGTAAAGAGGCACTTCCTTATCACAAATAATTCATATTTTGAAGTATTTTTTTCTTCTAAGAAACATTTTTTGCCTTTTTTTTTTCTCTGAATAGTAAAATGTTTATTGCCTTACGTTTTCTCTGCAATGCCTTCTTTGATTTGGTAAGAATTTATAATGTATTTCTTCTTCATATGGCTAGTTAAGAAACAAGTTACAGCACTTTTCTTCCAGTAGTAATTAAGTACTCTAATTTCTTCTTGAAGAATGAATGAATTCAGTATTCCTTAGAAATATGAAACTAAGTATGGTTATCTGCCCACTCATAGATTTGCTGGTTGAGACACACACTCTGTCTTGTCCAGAAAGGTCTAGTGGATGGGCTTCAAGTTGTGATTAAGACTCAGGTTTTTGGACCCATCTAGTTATATTTCCTTTTCAACCCTCTGAGACCTGCCATTCAGCCATTTATTTGTTTGTAAGCAATTTAGATGTCCACAAGGACTGTTTACATATGCAAAGGCACTACATTAGAGGTCTACCTGAAATTATTGATTCTTCAAATAAGTTTTCTTATTTTCCAAATACAGAATTACTGTAAGCCCTGGGTTGATCATAACTTTAATTAGCACTGAAATAGAAGCTTTGAACAAAAAGAAAGAACTCATTAAGAAAGTGGTTTGTGGTCATAGTATTCAGTTTCAATACCTAGTCTAACACACTCCAAATAGCATAGTTACATGCATTAAAAAGTATGGGGTTTTTTCTACTTCACTTGTGAAAAAAAGTTACAGACATAAAGAAGTTACCCTTTACACCTTTCAGACCTTGTTCTGACTCTATTATCTGAGACATATTATTATGTTGTCAGCTGCTTACTTAGAAAGTAATCTATTCTGTTCTCTGACAGAAGAGAAAGTGAAAAATGCCTACAGTGAAAGCTGTAGCTCAATGTTTACACAGGAACAAACTTTCATTTTTGGACTCTATGTATAATTTTTATTTATTAGTGTTTGATTATTATTACATCGACACTGGAGTTGCAGAGATAATCATTGCTTGTGGTTTCTGATACTTAAAAAGCAAATGAGTTCTGTACCATTTGGATGTTACAGACCAGGCAAAAAATATATCTCCTTTTATACTGGGCAATATAACTCCTTTTTTTATTTTGCCTTAACTAAGGAGGATGATCAAAATTTCTAAGGAGACACTGCTTGAAATATTTTTATAATTTCCAGGTACTATTCTTAAAATGACTCATTTTATAGAATTTGCTTTTGAGTGGGGAGGTTTGTTTTAAGATAGACAAAAAGATTGGAAGAGTTTAGCATCAAGTCTGGATGAAAAAAAAAAAAAGGAAAAAAATCTCAGAATATTCCAAGTTCTGTAGAAAATTTTGCTTGACAAGCAAAGATTTGAGCTTTTGAGATTTGACATAACAAAGACTAGTTAAAGAAACAATAAATTTATCTACTTACATTCACTTAATTGTTTCCTTGTTGATAATAGTATTGATTTCCATGATGAAGTAGTGCCTTTTTTACCTATTGTGGTTTTTTGTAGAGCAAAGCCAATGACATATAAAAGACATTTTATGCCACTTTGTAATATTATTGTGTGGGAGAACACATCACATATACAGAATGGAAGTGTCACCTTAAGAGATGGACAGATGAAGATTGCGGTGCTGCTGTTTCTCTGGACTCCAGCAAACCCACCATGCTGCAGACCCTGGCTGTTGAAGTTTAAGAGTTCTGTGTTGTTGCCTTCTTCTCCCGTGGGTTTGCCGGCTTTCTCTCTGACCCTGATATCTGGTTTCAACCCTCAGTTCCTGTGTTTGATGGCAGCTTTTCCAGTTTGCACACCCTGCCTCTGACCTTGCCCAGCGACCTCCCAAGCCACATAAAAGCCCTCACAGTCATGTAATAAATGGCTTTTTTCTCCATTTTCACCTGGCAAAGAGTGAGGTGTGCAAGAGTCTGTTATTCCTCAGTCCCTGCTGTCTTTATTGGAAACACATTAAAATATCTGATGTTACTTTGAATTGCAAGAGGAATTACATTAAAAATGTTAGAATAATATTTTTATTATAGAAGCTGCTTCCTAAAGGGTCACGTAAGAGTTCTTAGTATCAGTAACACATGAATAAGACAGCAGTTTTAATTAGTTATTATAGAGAAGGAATAATATGAAGTTGGAAGAAGCCCATTTAAAGCTGGGGTCACTTTCATATGTTAATAAAGTTATTTTTTAGGGTAGATGTAAAAATTTTAGCAGAATATTTATTATTTTTTTGCCATTACTGGAGAGCTTCATGCATATTTATTTTCCACTGCTTGCATTAATATTCTGAAAACTGATGTATTCTCACATAATGGGGAAAGAGATAACTGCTGTGAATGCTAGGATATGAAACCAGATTTTAGTTTAAATAGTTGCCTAGGTGTGGAATAGCATATGTAGAAAAAGATTGTTAAATAAACTTCTCATTTTACTGAGTCACTGCTTTGGTAACACTTTACAAATACGATTGACTGGAGGATATCTCATTTTTAAATAAAGTAGGGCATGTAAGTGACTAAGATTAATCCTTTTGGAAACTGAAAAATGGCAGACTTTCAAATCTTATAAAGTATACTGTAAAAAAACCCCACAGTGATCTGCAGAAGAAAATAACTGTCTTGAAACTTCATTTTGTAATGACGGAAATGTCTGAACGATCATTAATTTGTTTTTCTTTCTCATATTCAGAAAAAAATAGCATTAACAGCCCTCCAAGAGTAAGACAGCAATTTTATTTGCAGATGGAAAGGATCACAAGACTCAGTAACTAGTTCTGCCTCCTTCCCAGCTATCTTCGCAGATGAGGAAATAATGTTAGCCAGACGGATCTCATCTCCATGTCTCAGGGCTGATTTTCTGTGAAATGAGTATTATCATGAGAGATAATTTTTTTTTTTCCTTTTGGCCTCTAAATGTTAGGTATTTGTACATGAAATTCTTCAATCTGAATTATTTTTCTCTTTATGTCTTTATTAAAAAGATATAGTCAAGAGATATCCATTCTCTAACTAGAAATATGTACAATTTTACCTTAAGCCAGAATTGCTGGGTTTTGTTTAATGTTGTTTAATTTGGTTTGGCTTTTCAGTTTTGTAACTGGGCTTATTTGGTCATTTTCAGGGCTTATTTGGTCATTGGCATTATCTAATACAAAAAAAAAAAAGAATCACCCTTGTTTGGAAAAATGTGCCTGGTCAGCTCTGAATGTAAACATTTGCTTGACTTTAGCTATATTCCTCAGAACAGGGAAACCATATTCATGAACTGTGTCCTACAGTAAAATAAGAGTATATGTCATTTGGACCGCCGATGTGAGAAGTAAATCTGTATATTGGGGTGGGTCTGTGATGCTTCTTATAATTCTTAACCACTCCAAAATTTTTTTGATTGACTAAATGAAGGAACTATGAAGAACATGATTTTAACCATCTGATATATTTCTTCTGCTAAGTTACAAATATCTAGATATTGGGTACCTGAACCACTTACCCAACCTTTGAAAAGTATTAAGGTCAATGATGCAGTTGAATATCTTTCTTTTTTTCTTTTTTTTTGTTAAAAATGAATACTTTCAACTGATATAAAATGATTGCTCTGGAGTATGAAAGCTTTTAGATACAGGGCAAGGGTAAATGAAGTGAAAATAGAAATGTAAGCTTTGTTCAGCATGAGCCAAAGGATCTTAGAGGTGATATGAAGGATACATCAACATCTCAGGGGATTGATGATTCAGTCTTGAGGTCCACTTGATCTGTAATAATTTTACTGGGGTTATACTTTGGCAGTTCCAGTCAAATAGTACAAGATAATTCCTAATAGAATTATGCTTTATGATTAGATTTATCAGCTTTTCAACTTTTATCCTTTCTGTGGATTAAAAGTAATTTACCTTTGGTAGCTATGTTTCTTGTCTCCTAATGGTTGATTTCAGCCTTTAATTAAAGCACTTTTTTCTTTTGTCAACTGCTACAAACCTCAGATCTTCCTATCTGTGCTATTTCTTATGTACTGTTCTTGTACCATGATTTTCCATCTTAATGAAGGGGGAGAAGGACATGGTTATTTAATGTCTTAAAAAATAATATCTTAAATTTATTTTATATTATTGAGTGTTACATTCTTTTCCTCTTAAAAGAATTATTTTAGGGAATATGTAGTCAAGCTTCAAAGCAATAATACATCAGGACCAAAAAGAAGGGGTTTCATTTACTTTGACATCTATATTTTTCAAAAGTATTTCCTTCCTTTTTCCTATAATTTATAATCTGAGCACTTAAATGTATGTAATAAAAGTGCCACAATCCCCTTTTGCACTATAGGCTACATGCTCATTCAAATGCTTACACTGCTAATAATTTTTTCCTAATATCTGTCTAAACTTTTCTTAGCCTCAAGACATTGTTCTTCGTCTCTCATTTCTTGAGACTGTGACTGAGATTTTTGTCATGTAAACTGTCACTGTGAGGGCATTTGTAGGCTGCTGAAAACACATAATATCCCCTTAGTATTCACCAGTCTAAATTACATACATTGAACTCACTCAGTCCCTATTACAGGATTTATCCTCTAGCCTTTGTGTCAGCCTTATTTCCTTTGTAATTTCTCTATGTATTTTTTCTATTTTGGTTCCTGTGTAACCAAAGACATGAGCAACCTGTAGCTTGGCCAGACAGAAAAATGCTAGTACTACACTAGGGCAGTAAATAAATGTTCATATATTCACAAGGATATTTTCCTGTGTTGTTTTTCATTGGTCTAATAATGTCTAGTTCATGGGACTTTACTAACACACATTTCTTTCTTTTAATGTTTTGTCTTGAAATGTTGTTTCAGTTGTATAAAAGCTACATAGAAATTTGAAAGTACATTTGATGTACTAACGTAGCTCTTCATCAAATTAAATACTTCTTCAACCATAATAGTAATTGAAATCACTTTCTGATTATTCCACTGCTGTGCAGTTGAATTGATCTGATTCATTGCATCTTTGATGTTTCATTAATGGTTTTCAAAATGCATCATAAGAGTGTGTAGGTTTATGCATTTTATATAAGAAACACAAAACTAAGAAAAAGCTTTTTCTTCAGCTTTAAACAAAATATAGAGGTTATGTACTATTGACGTTTGGCAAATGTTATGCTGTTCCCTCAAATAAGATAGGAGCTGTTGGATTTTGACTTCCTTTATGAGTTCCTGATGTTAACTGTTTTGCCTCTATCTACTTTAGTCTCAAACACAATCTGTTCTGAACATCCAAAATGCAAAGATTAATGTTCTGACACACATACAAAAGCACAGAAACAAACATACAACAGAAAATGAGAAAGAAGCTGAGCAATATTTATTGTAGAAGTGTAAACATAGAAACATATTAGCAGATTTATATTGATTCATAGAGTCAACAGTAACTATCCCTGAGCACCTACCAAATATATTTTTGCAATGAAAACCACATGTGTACACTATTACTATTGCTGCTGGTGAATACAGTACTTTGAGTGTTGGCTTCAGTGCAAGTTTCTAAAAGCACCACTTTGAGAAAGAAAGAAAAAATAAACCCAGCATCTTTGGGCATGATTTCATCTGAAGCAGTTCAGAGCCATTTCTGGGAGAGCTACCAAGGTAACTGCAGTGTTAGACACTAAAGCCCACCTTGGTTGTGCTCCACTGTAGCGGGGTAGTTGGCATCCAGTGCATAGGAGAAAGGAAACAGGAGCTCGCGGGATAACCTCTGCCTGCTGAGGTCAATAGATATTAAGAATTAAAATGTTGCTGAATGAAATAGTCTGGCTTACACAATGCAGGCTTTTCTATTCTGAATTATATTCTTGCTTTGAATCCAATATTGCTGTTGAAACAGAGTGAGCCTGTTGCAAAGAATCCATTCTCTGCCACTCCGATAGGAAAAAATCTTGGATAAACATTATTGTGATCTTGATTTTAAAATTTTTATTACAAATAGATTAATCTTTGATAGAGTGTTTTAATTGTAAATAATGGTCTGTGTTGGTTTTGGCTGGGATAGAGTTAATTTTCTTCAAAGTGGTATGGGACTACAGTACTACAGTATGGGACTGTATTTTGGATTTATGCTGAATACAAGGATGGTAATGTAGAGACGTTTTTGCTATTGATGGGTAGTGCTTACACAGAGCCAAGGCCTTTTCTGCTTTTTTTTACTGCCACACTGGCAAGGAAGTTGGGTTGCATGGGAAATGGGAGGAGACACAGCCAGGACAGGTGACCCAAATGGATCAAAGGGATATTCCATATCTTATGCTTATCTCATGCTAGGTATATAAAGTGAGAGGGAGAAGGAGGAGGAATAGGGGATGTTTTGAGTGATGTCATTTTCTTCCCAAGTAACCATTATCTGTGATGGGGCTCTGCTCTCCTGGGGATGACTGAGCAGCTGCCTGCCCATGGGAACTGGTGAATTAATTCTTTGTTTTGCTTTTCTTGCATGTGCAGCTTTTGCTTTCCCTATTAAATTGTCTTTATCTCAATCCACAAGTTTTCCAGATTTTACCCTTCTGATTCTCTCTTCTACCCTACTGGTGGGAGAGTGATCAAATGGCTGTGTGGGGCTTGGTTGCTGGCTGGGGTTAAATCGTGACATGCTTACACATTTCTTTTGTCTTATTGCTAATCTGAATGTTGGTTTCTGCAGGCACACGTTGGATTTTGTTGCATCTTCTTTCCACCTCCCTATCCCCCATTAACTATCCTGCTAAACAAATTGCACTCTTTCCTTATGTTAGCATCATTATTTTTATCTCTGATCCTCTCTGAAAAAACTTGTTACTTGAAGTCATTGTTTGTAGTATAGTTTAGTTCCTCTTTTAGAGGTGACAAAACCTGGAAGTGTTGTGGGCAATACCACTAGCCTGGCACTGTAAAGTTTGATTGGAATTTTTTTTGTTTTTCTGATAGACAGTTAAAGGGCAGAAATTTGAGCATCTTGCAATGTCACCATTACAGAAATTTCCAGCCTGACTTTTCTGATCATCCATTTTACTCACAGGCAAATGGCTGGAGCATCACCGGATTTTCGAGGGGCACCACAAAAGTTCCACACAGCCACACTAGTGACATTTAGCATAGACAGTCATACAATGGGTGGATGGACTGGATCTACTTTAGTATGCATGGTTATTTCAGAATAAATTCCTTTTCCTGACTCTTTAGGTCATTAGTTTAATTGTAGGCACATTATTGTTTTGCACATCCTGTTCTATAGTAGAGAAAGTGAACTATCTGGATTATAATACTGTGTTGTTAAACTGGCATCTGAGTGCCTAAAATAGGTTAAACTGGCACTTGACAATTCCTCTGGGCCTTCATGAAGACACCATGTTCTCCTGTCTTGACTGCAGAGAACTGTATTAGTTTTCAATCTGTGTTGTCAGGATAGCTGTACTTTTTAAAGTTACCATATATTCTCATGGATTTTATTTTTTTTCGTAACTACAGGGTAAAATTTATGCACAAAAGAAGAGCTAGCAAATACAACATTGTAAGTGATAAACTATTTCAATTACATCCCATTAAAATTCAGGAGGCAATGTAATTAATTTTCTATGAGTAAGAACTTATACCTACTGACATTAGGCTAGATTTGGATTTGTATGCAGATGCTCCTACCATGTTAATGGCAATGACTTCTCAGTCTGCCAGCAGCTTTAATTTTGTACAGAAATTAGTTTGATGCTCATGACATTTCCTCCTATATTATTCCACTGTAGTTAAGAACACGTAACTGCTTCTATCCTAAACGTTTTTCTGCTACAGATAGGATTCGATTTAATGTACAATTAAAAGGACTTAAGATATCAAGAACATCAAAGACTAAAAGTTTGATTTTTTCCATCTGAAATAAATTTTAAGATTGTTTATCAGTAAGGCTCTAAAATAAAATTAAAAAAAAAAAACAACAAAAAACAATGTTAAAACCTTGAGTACAGCCCTGCATTACAGAAAACCCATTGAATCAATTTTATGGGTTCTCACAATCAAAGTAGCCTAACAAAGAGTTTAACACAGTTTAACAATTCTGCATATATGTTATAACAAGGCACAGAAATGGCAGTTTTTGTTGCTGTATTACTCACTAACTCTCTTTCAGATTTGTTTCATTTTCATACATGATTATCACAGAAAGGCATGGACACACATAAAGCTTTTATACAAAAAGCAGTCCTTTTGGGGAAGCATCTGTGCATTTAAGCTTAACAAAATAATAAAAATATTATTAGACCATTAGAATCCGTATGGCAGAGATTTTACAAGTAGAGGTGCTCAAGAGGGGGAAAAAAAAAAGCCTGAAGATTTTAGTGGTGGGAATCTGGTGAAATTAAATTTTTATGGCTGTGAATGTCAAAACTCCATGAAAAGAAAAAGTTTTGGTCAGGATGAGCTGATTCATGACTATTCCCATGGTTGTATGGTAGGGACAAAGGAGAGAAGGAAGAAAACCATTTTGTTGTCTCTGTTAATATTTTAGTTTGCATCCCCTAAGTAATGAAGCCAAAGTATGTCAAGCAGCTGGTATCTATCACTTGAGATGGTTCTTAAGCACACCCCAAATATGACACACAGGTCATTAAAGAATGCTCTTTCATTAATAATTCCCACTGTGTACAGTTTGTCATCATATCTTCACTGTGAGCAAACATAAATAGTTTGTAAATATTCCCTAAGGTATATATAAATGTATATATAAGTGCGTGAACAAAGTATTGGATGGAGATTTTTAAACTTAAAAAGCTTTTCTCCTCATCCCAGCTACTATTATAAGTAAAACTGAAAGTGTTTCAAAAGTTTCCAGGAACTGCTAACTGGTTTTAAGTGTTAGGCATACAAAATAAGAGACCAAATAAGTGATTTGAAATACATTTGGAAAAACTTGTTCCTTTTTAAATAGCTGTATATTGTAACTTGCTGTTGCATAGTATGGGCAGAGGATCTTGAAAATGATCTCTTCTCTGAGTAGTACCTGAGCAACTTGGCAATTACAATAAGGTATTAAATAAATAAATAGTTCACTTTAGCTTTGATATTTATTGATGTATATACCAATGTTCTGACCTCTTTCAAGACAAAATTATTCTGGGTGAATGACAGTACAGGAATAGGAGGTTCAGTGAAGATGTGTGTTTGTATACATCAATTCGTCTGTTAGTACTTTAATATCCCAACAGTACCAATGAATGGTTCAATTAGTATAGGAGTTAACTACTGGACTAGTTGGTAAAAGTAGTTAACATTAAAATGCATCATATCTTCACCAAGAATTTGTTCCAAATCTAATTTTCTTTTTGAAATAATTAGAGGTAGAAACAAAAAAAATAATCTGAGATATTGTTTGAAATGGCTCATACTCTGTCACTGGAGTGTCTGAATTATTTCCTTGGTCTTTAAAAAGATGAAACTGAACCAGCTGAAGCACAAAAAAACCCCCTCTTCTTAATCCACCCACCTGCAAAAAATGAGGGCAATAGTTCATGTAAAAAGACCTAGTACAAAGTTGTAGATATCTTATATTTAAACGACTACTTGCAAACACATCTGTTCAGAGAAAAGCTCTATTTTCACTTTTACCTGCTGCTTAAAGCACTGACCTCCAACACAGGTCTGGGGCATAGCTTTGATTTAACAATACCTGAATGACCCTTAGGCAATCTGTGCAACACTCTGGAATGTAATGGGTAAAGACCAACAACTGTCATTCACAGTATTTTTCTAACCTGTCTCCTGTCAACACTTGAAAATATTCAGACATATTCGAATTAATCGAAGGGTCAAAACATGACCTTCCAGCATCTCTTTCAGTCTTTTCACAGAATACAGGTTTAGATCACATAATGATGTAGAGATTATATATTCTACGACCTGAATGTTAGCCTGGAAAATAAATAAACTTTGCAGTTGAATGTGATCCTTTTTGCTTCCTGGCTGTAATCCAGTGTGAGCATGCAAGGTTCCTAATGTTTTTACATCAGAAAAAAGCATTAAATATTAAACTAAAATTGTATATAAAATATAGGGTCCAAGTAGAAATAAGTAATTTCTTTGCTCCCTAAAATGAGAAACACCAATAATGCTTGTCTGATGAATAAGGATAATAGCATATATTTTTTAAATCATATAATATTGATTTATTAATCTCAGTATCTTTCCTCCTAATTGCTTTGGTTTTTTTGAAGATCAGCTTATTTACAGTTACTGTATGCAGTCAGTGGCCTCATGATTTGCATTCAGCAGAAAGTGAGTAGATGTAGAGTTGTCCTTCAGACCAAAGGAAAAGCATATTTTACTTGACACAAATACACATATAGCTCTTAAAAATGTCAGTTTATGGCCAAAAAACTGTTCAAATATTTGCTTCCATAATGTGTTACCTAAAAAGCCTGGAACAAGTATATTCAGTGTAAGAATTTCTGATTAAAAGTGGGAAAAGACCATGGAAAAGGATTTATGAATTTAATGGGATTACATTTGAATTGCTAACTGGTTTCATTTTTATGAAAGTATGAACTTCCACACAGCCTGTGGAATTGCTGTTATACTGTGTAAATGACATCTGTACCAAACTTTCTCTGTGCTGGTCACTAAATCTTCCTTATGGGTCTCATGGGAAGTTACATTTATTGGTTTCCTAAATCTGGATTACTTTGTAACACCAAATGGTTCTTCAAACCTTCGACAGTTCCTAAACCATCCTGAGAACTATTTTCAATTTTCCAGTTTCACTTTGAGAATCAAGTGCCACAGGAGATAACATACAGTATTGGGTTATTGCTATTTCTTACGTAGCCTGTGCAAGATTCAGTTTTCACCAAAACAAAGGAAGGCCTTTAACCTTCATGATTAAGAGACTTGATGTACAGGTTGGGACTGACTTGATTTTCTCTTAAGTGAAATAATGCCTAACTGCCTGTTTGGAAAAAAAGCAGGACATGAAGTTAATTCTTAATATACTACTACTACTACTACTACTACTACTACTACTACTACTACTACTACTACTATTACTACTAATTTTAAAAGGTACATCTCACAACTTTCATCAGCAAATATGGACCTGATGCAATCAATTCAATTGTGGTTTAAAAGCACTGTTCTGTCTTAATTATTATTTTAATTGTTTCCTGATATTAAAGATATAGCTGTGCCTGCATTATCATTTTGATGATGGAGTTTGTGCACAGATTCTATGATTATTGATATTACTCAGCAAATTTAGATGGTATTCTTTTGTCTGTTCTAACCTAAATTTTAACTCTTCTTCAGGGAAAAGGCAGTCCAAGCAAAAGGTTGGCTTAGTTTAGGCTCTGTCTGTCTTTGAAAAGCTGTCATTGTGGAGATCTATAAGGGAAACAGGTATATAGCTAAAATAATGTTGGCAGGAAGTAGCAGCGTTTCCTGTTGATGTTGTAGGATGCATAGTGCTTGAGAAAAATCAGAGGAAAAACGTATCTCAAGAAGGAGTCACAGGTGACAATAACTCCTAAGCTGAATTAGAGAGAAAAATAAAGGGATGTTTATAACAAATATTTTATTGAAGAATAAACGAGTAAGAACTAGGTAGAGATTAACAATTTTTCTTCAGTGAAACGGAAGACCTGTATTTTGACTGGAACTTTACTGAAAATATGCAATCATAGAATCATAGAATAGTTTGGGTTGGAAGGGACCTTAAAGATTGACCAGTTCCAACCTTTCTACTATGGACAGGGATGACACTCACTAGATCAAGTTATTCAGGACCGCATCCAACCTGGCGTTGAACACTCCCAGGGATGGAGCATCCACAAGCTCTCTCGGCAACCTACCCCAGTGCTTCAACACCCTCTGAGTAAAGAATTTTTTTCCTAACATCTAAAATATATCTATTTACTTGACCTACTTTCCATTATCTGATCTTGTAAAACAACATTCTTACATTCCTACCTGTAATACAACCTCACAGAGTTACTGTAATGTCTACAGTAATGTGATAACTGACTCTCAGTGGACACGATTGTATTTTTATGCAGTTTTGGGTAAAGCTCTTGTCACTGAAAAACCCATGATTTTTTTTGGTGGGCACCTGAATGTGTAAATATAGGCCACATAAGTGATTGAGTGGTGTAAAAAGAAATAACTGATTTTGCATTTTTTTAATTTTTTTTTTTGTAAGGATGTATATAGAGCATTTAAAAAGACACCTTGTAAAAAAATTTCTCATTAAAGTAGATTCTTTGAATCATCTCTAATTGTCTACTTAGATGAACTTCACTTTCCTTTTCCACAAAACTATGATGGTTTTTTCTATAGAACAGTTAAAATTACCTGAGTGATGGAATGGGGATATTACACTGCATGGTAATTGGAGAAGACAGGGATTTTTTTGAGAAAATTTTGCATTTTTGTTTCTTTTAAATGAAAAATAATATTATCATACATAAATCTATATGTATATATCTCACACTAATTTCTACAAAGATTTTAATTACCAATCTAAAAATTAATTCTAGCATGTCTGAGAACACCCCCAGAAGAAGGATAAAACAGACCAAAAAAAATGAGATTAGAAAATCCTAATTTCCACCCCACTGCTTTCTGCTGTTCTCAAAGGTATATTCACAAGACCCCTACCCCACAGCCAACATGTTTCTTTTAAGCATGTGCTCCTCCTGCACTAAGTGCCATCCCCCACAATGACTGACCACACAAGAGTTTCAACGTATTGCAAAGCGTAGTCCTAGAGGTTTTGTTCACAGAATCACAGAATATGCGAAGTTGGAAGGGACTCACAAGGATCATTGAATCCAATGCTTAGCCCTGCACAGGACCATCCACAAGAGTCACATCATGTGCCTGAGAGTATCATCCAAACACTTGAACTCTGTCAGGCTTGATGCTGTGCCCACTTCCCTGGGGAGCCTGTTCCAGTAGCCAACCACCCTCCGGATAAAGAACCTTTTTCTAATATCCAACCTCAACCTCCCCTGACACAAGTTCAGGCCATTTCCCCAGGTCCTGTCACTGGTCACCACAGAGAAGAGATCGGTGTCTGCCCCTCCTCTTCCACTCCCAAGGAAGTTGTAACTGCAATGAGGTCTCCCCACAGTCTCCTCTTCTCCAGGCTGAACAGACCAAGTGCTCTCAGCTGCTCCTCAAGGCCCTTCATCATCTTTGTTGCCCTCCTTTGGACACTCTCTAATGGCTTAATATCTTTCTTATATTGCGGTGCCCAAAACTGCACACAATATTCAAGGTGAGGAAGCCCCAGTGCAGAGCAGAGCGGGACAATCCCCTCTCTTGACCAGCTGGTGATTCTTTGCCTGATAGTTCCTGTTTTTTGACTGATACTGAAGTGGAAAAAAAGGCAATACATTTTTTCTTTGTGGAAACCATCCCCTGATCACTGAGAAAGCCTGAAATCATAGCATGTATTGTGTCTCCTTTAATCATTCTCCATTGAGGACTGGAACATTAGAGACACTGTCCTGTAGACAGTGAGAAATGGTTGCCTTCTCAGAGGCAGCACCTTGCATTTACAATTCAATCAGGTACAGGCACTGTGATGACATTGGAGCCAAAGCCATGAAAAGTAGGTGACAGACATAAGCATATTTTTTCTCAAACATTCTGACTGTTGCAGCAGGAAAGTGGTGATTGGAAGAGAAGATGCTGTGGAAGTGGGGCAGTGATGTTCTGAGCTGGTCCTTTTATGCCTTCAGATCAATGTGCCTGTGTCAACTTCCCCCTCCCTGCACTCTGAACTAACTTCCTGGAGAGCTCGAAAGGGTTGGCTGTGCATGTGTGAACAGAATGGTGTGAAAATATAGTTTATATAAGAGGTGGGCAACATGTTAAATATAATAGGAAGTGGATTGGTCTCTCTCTCTTTTTCCTCTTGCTCCCTTTGTCGACCTGAGTTCTGGACTCTCCACATGGCAGGACCAACACAGAATCTAAGGACTGGTGATCTTTTTTCCCTTTCTCTCTTTTCTGCCTTTATTTCTACTGTCCCTTGCTTTGCCTTGGCAAAGTGTTGTCATAATCTACCCCTTACTCCATACTGAGGCTTGTTGTGAGGATTGGGTGCTTGTTGAAGTGTGCTGTAAAATAAAAGACTTGTTAGCCAATACCTTTGAGAAGCCTGTTGTGAGGAGTGGGAAGTTTGTTCTGGTGTGTTGCAAAAGTTAAGAGCTTGTTAGCCAACAATTTTGAGACTAAATGATGGGCTAGTTGGTGGAGTTAAGGTGACTACACAATAAAACCATATGAGTTCCCTGACACTTTGATCGGTGTCTTTGTTCAACCTGATGAAAATTTATAACAAACATGCTCCTCTACGCCCTCCTATTGAGCAGGTTATGACAGTAAAAAAGTGTGCCAAGTAAGATGATGAGATCTAACAGAAACTTAAAGTGTGTGAGGCACTTGCTGGGTTGCAAATACATCTTTTGAACTCCTTTTCAGTCTATTGAAAATTGATAGATGCTGTGTAATACTTGCATCATATTTAAAGGTTGTGGTTTTAACTTTAAGTGAAAGGGAAAATGGTCACAGGATGACTGCTGCTCAGGTGTCAATAGTTTCTGCTCAAGTCAGCCTCCTGTGGTTCATGTATTAGTACTGTCAGAAGCACTGTCTGTATGAATTGAATAATTACTGACAGTCAAAGCATTGGAAACATAATGAATAAAGCAACCGGGTAGATTTTCAGGACTTCTAAATAGTTCAGAAATTTGATGATGGTTTTTATATGTCATTATATCTTCCTACATTTTGTGTGTGCGTGTGCCCAACTTTATAGAAACTGGTGTAAATATTTTTTTCTGTAATAGCTTTTGTTTGCCTACATCCTATTATATAAAAAAATTGTTTAGGTATTTTAGAAATAACCCTGAGGGTAAGTAAATGCTTACTTTAATTCAATTGTTGGCATTTCTTAGGTTTTATGGAGGAGCTGGGAGAGTTTACGAGTATCTGAGCATCCTCAGTAATAGATTCTGACATTTTTGACTTCTAGCCAACAAGGTTTAGAAAGAAGCCACTGCCATCTCTGTGACAGAGCAGATTGTACACTGCATAGGATGCATATACCAAGGCTCCTTTCCAATGTGAAACTTAAAATGAGATATGTCTGGAGGGTAGGAACATATGGTTGCTCCATGAAGTCGTTTATAGGAGACACTTCCTTTTCCTATCACATCTGTGGCACTCTAAGATGGTCTTTTTTTTTGTATAATTTACTCAGTCAGAAGAATTTACTACCTGTATAATATGTTCCCATCTAAGTATTTCTAGTTCCCAGAAGAGCCAGCTCTGACATCCCAGAGGGCAAGCACAAGAAGTACAGGCTATTTTTTTCCCTTTTTATAATTCTGTGGGGCTCCCAGCAGAATTGTCCATTAAGGGTTGCAATTTTAATATAAAAAATTACAAACCAAAGAGAATCTTTTCCAAAGGCAATTTTTGTTGGGAAGTGTGCCCCATTCAATACACCCTTTTCTTTAAATCTTGACACCTTTGAAAAGAGGTAAAATAATTGTAACATATAATATAAACTGAAAAAATAAAAAATACTACATTATAATTTCAATAAGTAAAGTAAGATATATGCAAGTATCCCCCAAAATGCCACAGGAGTGAAAACAATTCAAAAGGTTTATTTGAAGGCAAGAACACTAAAAATCTTACAAAGCAAAAACTGTCCATGCTTCCTGAGCACGGGGCCTGAGAAAAGGCAAAAAAGTCTTTTTGTTCCTGGGCTATATCATCACCCCTGGCCTCCCTCCCCCAGGCTCACTGCTGGCACAGCCTGTAACACTGTGAGGATTTATGTCTCCTCAGACTAGAGAGATACTGTGATTTTTCTCCAGTGTGCAAAGGTAAAAAGAGAGAAAAAACATCCAACTATTTGTGAGAAAAGTACTCTTAGGTAGGAAATGTTTCTTAAGTGAAAATAAGTTCCAGCTTCCTGTTACAAATTCTTCTGAAAAGGGAAACATGTTTCTTCAAATTCACATACTATTTTACAGTCACAGGAGGCTTTTTTTTATATTTTTTTTTTTTTTTTAGTGGGAATGACCAGTGAAATGAGATCTTTATTTTTACAAGTGAATTTTTTTCTCGTGGTTCTGGTGAAGGCACTTGAACTTTCTATGAATAAATGAAACATCTTCACACCAGAAACCTGAATTCCTGTGATTTGTTATAAAAACACACAACCAAAGCAATTCCTGGTAAGAACGGATTGTAAGGGAAAACATGACCTCTGAGAGATGATGTTGACTATACAAACTCTGTTGTGCATAAAGACTCTATTAAGAACTGAATTAGTATTAAAATCTTCGCCAAAATATTAGGTAAACAAACCAATTTTTACTCCAGTAATGGAAAATTTAGGAAAAAAGCTAAAGCTCAAGCATTTTTCAAAGGAAGTTTCTTCCATTTTCTCTTTTTCCTTTTTTTTTTTTTTTTTTTTTTTCAATGCAAGCACATTTTAAAAATCATCCTAGCCATTACTGGTGCTCATACACACCAGCATTCCTGCTCATACCTCATCAGCAAAGATTTATCTGAGACAGAGTCCTTCTTGTTGTGGTAAGATATTGATCTTTTGCCTGTGAGTGTTAAAATAGTTAACTGTATTCTGTGCCACTAAGATATTTATAACCTGATATAAATATTGTATTATATAAATACATATAATACATATTTATATAATACATATATAAATATGTATTTCTGATCTGCCTTGTTCTTTTGATTTTATCTACTTTTGATTTGCTTGATTTAAAAATCATTGTGCTATCTTCTAAGACTTTCTGATATGGGGCAAAATATGTGACTTCCTCAGTGTATTGCCCACATAGGAAGGTTCTTTCCAATAAATAATCTCTGTTAGGTCTCCCTTTACTGAGCAAGGAAATCTCCACTTAAAACGACAAGATTTCCTTTGAACAAGTAAAGGAGCTGTTGTGGTTTTCTTTTTTGCCCAGGTGGTTTTGGTAACACAAACCAAATAGCCTGGGAGAACAGAAGAGTTATCCTATATAAGTACATTTGTAAATAGACTCTGGCGGTCCCAGCTATGAACTGCTGGGTCATAGTTGTGAGCATGCTTGCAATCCCTTTTTGCCAATTGGGAAATTAAGGCCATTATTATAGGGATGAGAGATATCTGTGTCATATCCACACTGGAAAATTTACAGCTGGATCTTTTGGGCCAGCATTTGGAATGGAGGAAGGGAAAGATTTTTGTTGCAGGACAGTGTGAGAGCTACTATCCAAATGCAGGATTTTTGTAAATTTAATTTTATTATGTACCTCCACATGTCTCTCTGCTCCTTCAAGAATGTCAAAACTTGTCTGCCTAATGTAGAAAATCATCCTGCTAGTATTTAAATAGTGTGGTGTTTTTTTTTTTTTGTAGTGTGAAATGTTTTAAGTGCAATAGCACCTAAAGACAAATGCTATCCTTGGTGTTATAAAGAGCTGATGCATTATCAATGCATTAATATGTTATCAATGTTATTAATGTATTGTATCAATGCATTAATATATCCATAATGAAAACACAAGTTGGTACATCTTGTAGAAGTTGTAGAAATGTAGTTTCTTCAAGAGGGAAAACTGGAAAAAGAAACCAAACATGGTTACAGAAGTGCTTTAACATTGGGAGAGGCTAATTTTTGTATTTCCAAAAGTAAATGGGAATCAGTCAAAATTGTATCAGGTTTATATTATTGATATTAGAAAGCTCACAGTTGCAATTACATTTACATGCAAAAAAAAAAAATTATGAAAAATATATATGGCCTGCACATGTATGGTTCCTTTCTGTGTTTTGAAGTTACTTTTCCCCCAAATGAGCAGTTTTTGATAAATTTGTGTGTTTACTTTAAAGCACCTCTGGCCTGATTTCAGTAAATCAGTTGTCTGATGTCTTGTTTGTTTCTGAACAACAGACTGAAATAATATGTTTCTGGAGTGTAAACTAACCTCATCTATCCATAAGAAGTGTGAAGCTTCATAGCTTAACTTTGGCTTTGGGCGATGTAGTGACTGAAAGCCAGATCCTCTACGGTGTAAATTAAATTAATTCTCCTTTCCTGCCTTCAGTGACTCACACAAATTTACAGCAGCTGAGCACATGACCTTACACTCAGAGTCAATTTGTCCAGAACAGATACAGACACTGTTGTGAAATAAAATGCATTTAGATTTTTCACATTTTCTCCTGATATTTTTACTCATTCATTTCCGTTTTGCCTCCCAATGCCTTTGGAAGTGAGGCAAGAGGAACAGCAGTTAAATTTCATTTAGTGAAAAGGTATGCTACAGTGGTATTTTAGATTCATATAGTACAAATCTGCAGCATTTTTGTATATATTATTCTTGTACTATGGGGCTAAATTATGCTCCACCATCCCTGTACTTTTATATCAATTTGCATGGCAGATGTAGACCTCTATTTGAAAAAAAAAAAATGATTTTAGCATATTTTTCCAATATCTCAACTTTTTATATATACTAGTGATCACAATTCATCCATGAATTCAGCAGCCTTTTCTTTACTTTAATATATGGTGTCACCCTGACTTACAGGATGAAGATATGACTTATTTTTCATATTTTCTATGTTTTTAAAATGGTTTCAGTACTCATTCAAGTGTGCAAATAGGGACATAATCTTCCTGTATATTGTACTTGTTTTACAGATGTTGGTGTAGCAACTTGAAACAGCAACAAGATGTCAGTGAACATGACATGCCACATTATTTTTTACCATCTGTATTCAAAGACCTTCACCAAACTAATGTTTGTATCTTTCTCTCTGAGGAACATTTATTGTCAGTTGAATTAAATGGTTTTAATCCAGATACTTTCTTCTGAATTTTAGGGAACAGATGCTCTGCCTTTCTACAGAGTCTGTGTAAGAGCATAGGCTGATGAAAATGTGTGTCTGTGAGGCAGGAACATTGGGCAAGTTTTTCTGAAGTGTATTGTTGGAGCACTCACTACATTTATCTGTCTTCCTCTAAAAGCATGCAACTTCCAAAACACTCATTTTCTTTTCTGATCATGCTACTAGACAAATCATTCTTGCCTAGATTTTTATGCAGAATTTTTAATTGAACTATTTTGGTGATAACATGAATGTATTTATCTAACCTGATGAAAGGGTAAATCAGTTTTTTAGTAAAATGTGGTCATAATTACATTTTTATTCAAAGGACTGTATCTCAGCTAGGAAATCAATTTGATTAAACCCAAAGTTCCTCAAAACAACCCTACCTTCTTCTTCCCACTGAGTAAATCCAAGAAGTAATTACAATCTAGCAGACATAGCTTTTCATAAACAAGCCCAAATGCCATAGGATTTCTTTATAGAAAGCAATAAACACAAGGCAGGTTACAGTATATATACAGGGTAGGCAGTCCTCACCCTGCCACTTTGCTGGAACTGATGATAATAACTGATAACAACGCTTTCATGCCAGGATCTCTTTAAGGCATTCTTCATGATAATTTTTTTTCCAGCCACAGCAAAACAATGTTAACAAAATGTTAGCTGTCAATATTATTGTAATGCAAAATTTCATACACATGCATAACTCTGTGCTGCTGAGGCCTCTGTAGGTACAAAATAGCTGTACCATAGTTGCTAGGAGACAGTAAGGCTATTAGTTTCAGCTACAGCATGACCTGGGTCTGCTTCTCTAGGGCATCCTTGTGCTGTGGGCAAATCCTTCAAGGAAAGTTCAAAAAGCAGTAAAAAATTTTAGCAAGCTACTGGGCCTCAGCTAAATAAGTTCTGAATGGAGAGTATCAAAAGATAGCATAGGGAAACAGGGATTTAAGGGAAAAAAATTTCTTCATCTTCTCTCAGAAGTCATGTATAAAACACAGTGTACATTTCAGGTGGAATATTGATAATAATTGTTGCTACTGAAAGTCACGAGTTGACTACGGTTTTGGTTTCCCTAGGAAAAATAAATTCACTATTAAGATAGAAGAATGGGACTCAGCAGATCACAGGTTTTAAGGAACGGATTATGCTGGACATCTCTTACAGTCTCTTACATTGCACTGCCCAATGCACTTTCCAATTTTTTCTGGAATATGCCTATAATTTTTGATACATTTGGAAGACAAGTTTATTCTTGATTGTACCATATAAATTGTGCAATTTATACCATGTATCTGTGCTTTTGTTGCGTCATCTGTGTAAAATGGGATATTTTCTTCTGCACAGAATAGAGATTTATTAATGGTTGAGAATTGTTCTGATACAATGGAGATTGAAAGTATTTTTGAAGAAAAAATGAGAGATTCCTTATTAAGTGGTAATGGTTATGGGAACTAAGACAGAAGAACAGAATAGCAGTTCAAGGCTCTTTCTGGTACTTTGAGTCCACAACAAAAATGGATAATACCATTTCTATTTGCTCCTTGAATGTTTGGAACATTTTAGGAAACGTAATCTATCAATGTAGTATAAATATTTCCTTAAAGTTTGAAAATATAATTTAGAGTTTGGGATTTAAAAATATTAAAATGTATCTTCATGTAGAATCAGGCAGAAGGTACTCTAAGCACCCAAGCAGTGATTTACGATTTAATCAAGGCATAGGGATAAGATTTATGATAGCTCTTTCAAAGGTCTGCTTCTTCTGGTGTAAAACTAGGTGAAAGTGATGTTGTTGAATGGATTTTTTTCTGGGAAGGAGGTAGGAAGTAAAATGAGGTTTATCAATGAGCAGGGAGACAGTAATGCTAATGCCTCATTTCTATGACTCAGCAATAACAGAATGGTG
>JAWWMO010000138.1:44003803-44070388 GCA_035047845.1 Dendrocincla fuliginosa
AAATGAGGTTTATCAATGAGCAGGGAGACAGTAATGCTAATGCCTCATTTCTATGACTCAGCAATAACAGAATGGTGGCATCACATCCCGTGACATTCTCTTTCAATACTCAGCTGAATTCAGAAACATATCTATGTTTAGTAAACTGAATGACCAAGGTAGACTTCTATAGGAAGGAATGCAGACATCTGACTTAGCCTGTTATGGCAACATTGTACTTTCAGAACCTCTGAAAATCAGAGATAATCACAGTGCCCAACACTCATGTCATTTGAAAATCTCAGAACACTTTACAGTCTTGGCCAAACATTAATGTTCTTTATTTTACCTAGCCATGAACAGCATTTTGGATTAGCCTTCTTGTTCAGAGTGAATAAGAAAAGAGCTAATCATTCATTTTATTTAAAAAAAAATTCTGAAGACTTTGGATTTACATGAAAATCTTGTCCAGAGTAAAATACCAAGCTAACTTATGAGTACCATGTTGAAAGGAGATAGAAGCATAATTTCTGATGTATGAGTGAATTTTTTTCCATTCTGGAAACAACATCACACAAATATTGTAGACTGTGTTTCACAAGTTGCTCAGCAAACTCTTTTGGGTTTGGGCTATATAGCTACCCCATTGGAAGTTCTATAAAATATTAATGACGGTGAAAGTTTTAAAGGACCTTTAGGTAAAAGGCCCTCTTTAAATTTATTTTGAAAGGAAGCAGGAATCTAACCATTTCAAATCTCAAATTAACTTCCTGAAGTACAGTAAAATTAGAATTCAAGATAATTTTTCTTACTGCAATATGAAAAAAATATTCTCTACATTACTGTATCTTTAAAGTCAGAATACAGAGAAATTACACTAAGACAGTAAGCCAATTTAATTTGCTTCATCTGCATGAAGCACCCTCTTTACATATGGTGTAAAACTAGAATTTTCAAGACATGCAATCAGCTATGTAATACAACAGGCTTGTCAAATATAAGTGCATTTTAAAAATGTAGTTTGTTTTAAGCAGATTATGAAAATCAACATTTAAATAGAAGATATAAATTTAATCTCTAGTTCACAGAGATTGTCAGACCTACACAAAAATAAATGGGATGTATTTGTTTCAACACTACTCAAGTGAGGGAAATGTTTAATATTGTGGCTGCCCCACTTCAGAGAAGATAGGAAAGTGTTAACACTAAGTTACTAGCAGTCTTCCCCAGATTTAAAAGACAGTAGATAAGTCTTTGCTACTTTACTACTAGTAAGATGAAGTCTTAATTTTTTTACTTTTTCTGAAGAGATTTTTTCAAATAAAAGAGTAATTTTTCCCATATTCTGTGACTACCTTTGATAATTAAGAACAGTCAATGTATGAAGATTTTTTGCCACTTACAATAAAGTGAAACTCATCTCACTGTGTGTAGAAAATATATTTAATCTATATACTGTCCATTTTCTAGGATACAATCTAAAATATTAAAGTACACTTGGGAAGGATCAAAATGATTTATGTTAATAAAATATTAATGATTATTTACACATGGTGATAAGAGTTCATTATTCTATGTCTGAAAGGCAATATATCTAGGCAGGATTTTCTCTGTTACAGTAGAACAGATATAATTAAAATCTCTCGGACTGGCCTGAATTGCCCCAGGAAAGAAGTTTCAAAAGAGGATTTTAATTTGCTGAATTATGCAGTTTTGTGACAGAAAAATCTCCAAACCAACACTCATGGCATGGGAAGATTCCTGGTGCAGGCCTGTTCTTGCTTTATTCTTTATAGATTCTGTATTCTGTTCCTCATACAAAAATTATCTCTGTATTTACATGTCATCTCACCTTTATTACCATGTTGGGTGAAGAAGGAAAGACAGCTTATGTGAACAGATATTTTTACTTCCTGAGACTTGATTACAAGTAGGTCTTTTAACACTTATCTTACTTAAACTACTTCAGAATTGATAGAGATGCTTTTCTTTTCAACTTTAGAAACAAAAGCCTCCAGGCTTCTCATTGGAGAAGTGAGGATATTGAGCAGTATTACACAATGTTTGTTGTAATGCAGTTGTGGGGTTAAGCTTCAACATTTTTTTTGTTGATCTCTTTCAAATGCTATAAAACAAAGAAGTTAAACAAATAAACTTTTAAATATGACATTACCACTGGGATATCCTTTTCAGGTCCTATCATTAAATGTTGCTGCTATATCTAGTTATTACAACTACAGTTAGGCCAAACTAGGCTTTATTAACTTCAGTTTCTTTACAGTTAGGATATAAAATATGTCTTTGAATTGTCTGACTTTAGTATTTGTGTTTTGTGACTGGTAACAAAACATATGTGAAGCATTTCCATTTGCATGCATATCACCTGGTGGTGAGAATCAACCGCTGGTTCCCACAAAAACTGCAGTATGTACTACCTTTGACAGGTAGTGTTTGTGGTGGTGATGATTATGATGATGATAATAATAATAAAGGATACAGAGATGAAAGAGTTTTGCTTTAAAAGTTTGAAGAGTAGTTTTTTAGCAATAAGATGAAAGGACATTTTGTTAGCCCAGTAGAAAAGGAAGGAACACAATCATAAAGGGGAAAAAAACCTGTGCATGATAGCTCAAGGAATGTAATAAATTAATTAATCAATTATCTTATGTGAAATTGGAAATAATATTTTCCTCTTCTAAACACAGAAACGTGAACAACAGTATACCAAATGGGCTGAAACTTCAGCAATGTCGCAGCCTGCTTGACTGTTTCAGAAATCAATATTTGCATTAATTTCCTAGCTTTAAAAGTAGTCTGATGAGATGAAAGGGATTCTCAGAGAAAACGACACGTGAGAAAAATGCCTATAGGCCATTGGTTTGTGAGGAACCTTGAGGGAAAATATCTTTGACAATAAAATATGGCTTGCTTTGTTACAGAAATTTGTAATTGAGTTGGTTGCCATATTCTCTTTCTGCCTGCTTGCTCATTTAAACCATTGGACACCTGCAAATTCATTTTAAAGATATATATGTATTATCTTGTTTTCCTTATTATCCCTTATTAACCTTTGTAAAACATTAATTCTCCTTGTCCTAATACATAAATCTCATCTATATATAATGGACCATTTTAGTACAGTAACTAGTAATAAGATTGAGAAGTTTTCCTGGGCTTTGTTTGTAATTTTTAACAAAAATTATTTCATAATAAATGACCTTTTCATAGTTGTGTAGTAGAGTTTAAGTTGTGCAGCTGTTTCTGGTTTCTCACGGTGGAGTGAGGTACAGCAGGACTTCAATGAAAAAAAACCATCAGTGATCTAAATATTATTACCATCTCATCATACAAATGTATACGTGGGTGGATAGTAGGTTTAATTGCTTCATGAGGCTTTATGGAAATTTCTGGAGCTGTTAGAGCTGCAATTCAAAAAGCAGAATTTATGACTGCTTATCACTGAAATCTAAGCTGGTTGTTATCAGTAGTGTGTGAAAACTGTTTTACATATAGCATGTCATCTTTTGCTACTAAGATACTGGTAAAGCACTTAGGTCCCTTAAACAATAAAGGAAAGATGTGAGACTCATAGATTAGAATCACTGAACAAAAGAATTTTCTGTGGTGCTTTTCTGAAAAGTGTTTTTCCTCCATGAAAGTGCCTCTGTAGTAAATCTAATCCTTTAGGCTTTTAATCATTTTATGTGAATGTCTTGTAAATGTCTGTGCCTCACACTGGGAGCCAAGTGATCTTACAGTAAATATCATGGCAATAAGATGATGAATCTTTGTGTCTTGATAAAATGATGACTTGGATTACTTGATTATCACTTAGAAAAGACGTCATACAAAAAGCCCAGACACTGGGAATATTAATATTGACAAAAGGAACAGGAGTAGGTAAAATATATATCAACTTGTCCTCACTTGAAAATAGACACTCTAAAAGGTACGTTTGAGACAATTATCTAGGCCTTGTAAAAATGTGAACATAAATACATACATTGTGGAAATGTGCAACCATACCTATTAGTGATCTTTCATCCCAGAGTACTACTGCATTTCTTTAAAATTGCCTTGGAATAAATATTTCAAATAAATATCTGGAATGTGTTGGAATAAATAACGGTTATTCAGAGAAAAACAATTACTTAATCAAATAGTCTATGCCACTTTAAGAGGAGAAGAAAGATCTGTCTTTATAGAATGGCAGATTATAACTGCAGGAAATGGAGTATCAGTAGTTTAAAAAGTTTTCGAATATCAGAATTGTTGAATCTTAGCAAATGTCTTAGTAACTTACTATATTAATAAACTTTACTATATTTTACTTTTTTACTATATTAATAAACTCTTTATTTAAAGAGGTCTATAATTTGAGAAAAAATGTTGCTTTTTTTTCAAAATTCTGGAACTAGTGTTGAACATTAAATGTTTAGTAAGCATCAGACAGCTGTTGCTAGTGAAATATCTTTTTGTGTGTACTACTTTTGTGACAGTCCTCAAGTTTTTAGGATTGAGATGACGAACAGATTCCCTAGAGAGTAATGTAGAAATGTAGTTGAGCAAACTGGAATCCTTTATTCACTCTATAAGGGATTGGGCCTGAATTACTGTAAGACTCCAAACTCGCCTCACGAGTTCATTGAAAGGGTTTTATGCCAAAAAGATATAAGGTCCCAAAACCCACCTGGACAGATTTATTTAAGGGGCTGTAGGTTCTTTTATTCTCTGAGGCTGTGCATGGGAAAAATGTGATGTTTTTCAGGAGATCAAAATAAAACGCTTCTATTGACAAACTTTGGAATAAAAGGAATCTTGGAAAAAGTTTAAAGCATTTCACAAAGCATTGATTTAGCAAATTCCAACCTACCCAGGTTTAAGTTACCCAAATATTAAGAAAAGGATATTAGAAGAAGAAGTAGAGAGAGAGAGAGACAATTATAGCTACCACTTTAGATCCAGTGTAGAACCAGCTATGACAAATCCAAGAATGATAGGGCCATGAGTTGTGGAGGACCTTGTGGTGTCAGTTTTATTTGCTCTGGACTCCTACATCCAACCCGCCCGGATGGGGCTTTTGACCTGCCAGCCATTTGGAATCTGGGTTAGGAGCTCCAGGGGATGTGGTGTGGGGTTTCAGGTGTGCCAAAGGCTAATAGCCATTCTGGGTTGGACTAGAGGCTTCAGGGCTAGGAGGTATCACGGGTGCACTGTCCCAGTTTGGCACAACTTGCCCTGCCCCTGCCATTGACAATTTCTTTCAGTTTCTCCCAGTTACAAATGAGGTACTTTAGGCTACAGCCTTCCAAAGTCTGCTAGCTTCAGAGATTTGCTTCAGGCTTCTTGCCGCTCTAAGGAAATTGTTAGGAAATTATCAGAATGAGGTTAACTTTTGGGAGGGGAAAAAATAAAATAGCAAAACAGTATGCCTGTGGAAAAATGAAGAAGAAAACAAAACAAAACAAAACCTGATGGAAACCTGGTAGTGCTAGCAGTAAACAAATGTGATGATCCTGCACTGTTGCACAGCAGACAAAAGACCAGTATGAGCCTGGGCTATTTACAAAACATGTGCATCAGAGAGTCCTGATCTGTGTGGTCTGTCTCTGAGCTGCTGACCTTAGGCAAGGCATTTTTCATAAATGTATTTCCTTTCCCTGCTTTAAAACTCAAACAAAACTTTCTTTAGTGCTCTAAAAATCTCTTGGGATTGGATAAAGTTTGTGTGTTACTCCTCAGGCCAGTGTTGCAGTAACACACTGTTAATGTTACTATTGTACCAGCAGCTACAATAGGCTACTCAGATGTACTTTTTGTTCTTTAAAAAAAAATAAATAAGAGGAAGGAAAGCTTTGACAACAAGTCTAAATATGTTTATCACCTGCGCCCAGATGGTTATCTAAATCTAACATAATTTTCAACTCCCTGTTATAATTCTTGTTGGTGAATGATTTCTCCCTATAAATCATGGATCTTTTTGACTGCAAGCTTATAAATCATAGAATCATAGAATATCCTGATCTGGAAAGGACTCACAAGGGTCACTGAGTCCAACTGTTGGCCCTGCACAGGACCAACATGGGTGAGAGTATTGTCCAAACACTTTTTGAACTCTGTCACGCTTAGTGCTGTGACCACTTCCCTGGGGAGCCTGTTCCAGCAGCCAGTGACCCTCTGGGTGAAGACCCTTTTCCTAATGACCATCCTAAACCTTCCCTGACACAACTTCAGGCCATTCCCTCAGGTCTTGTCACTGGTCACCACAGAGAAGAGATCAGTGCCTGCCCCTCCTCTTCCCCTCACAAGGAAGTGGTCTCCTCTACTCCAGGCTAAACAGACCAAGTGACCTCAGTCATTTCTCATGTCACTCTTCACCATTTTTCTTGCCCTCCCTTGGATGCTCTCTGATAGTTTTCTGTCTTTACATTGTGGCAGCCCAAACTGCCCACAGTACCAAAGATGAGGCCACCCCAGTGCAGGACACAGTGGGTCAATCCCCTCCCTCGCCTGGCTGGCGATGCTGTGCCTGATGCTCCCCAAGACAGGGTTGGCCCTCCTGGCTGCCAGAGCACTGCTAATTCACATTCAACTTGCCATCAAGCAGGATCTCCAGGTCCCTTTCGGTGATGCTGTTCTCCAGCTCCTTGTCCAGTCTGTACAAACATCCAGGGTTGCCCCACAGCAGGTGCAGAATCTGGCACCTGTCTTTATTAAACTTCATATGGTTGGTGAGTGCCCAACCCTTTCACTTGTTGGGGTCTCCCTGCAGAGCCTCCCTGCCTCTGAAGGAGTCAACAGCTCCTACAAATTTAGTATCATCAGCTAACTTAGTATACCTTCCAGTCCTGATCTAAGCTATTTATGAAGGTGTTGAGGAGAACTGGCCCTAAGACAGATCCTTGTGGAACTCCACGAGTGACAGGCCACTAGCCTGATGTCATCCTATTTACTGTAGCTCTTTGAACCTGACCCATGAGCCAGTCACTCACCCATAACATGATGAGTTTATCAGGCTTTGTGTTGGACATTTCACAGGTTGAATACTGTGTTCAAAACTTTCACTGAAATCAAAAATATTGCATCAACTGGCTTCCCTTCATCAACTAAGTGGTTACCTTGTTGAAAAAGGAAATTAAGTTTGACAAGCAGGACTTGAAGCTATGCTGGCTGTGACCTATGTCTGTGTTGTCCTTCAGGTGTTTTTCAATACCTCCCACAATAATCTTTGCCTTATTTTACCAGTGACTGAAGTGAGATTGACAGGCCTTTGGTTTCCAAGGTCATTCTTCTTGCCCTTCTTGAAAACTGGGACAACATGAGCCAGCTTCCAGTCAGCTGGGACCTCTCTAGATTCCTAAGACCATTCAAAAATCATTGTGAGAGGCCTTTCAATTCCATCAGCCAGCTCTTTGAGTATTCTCAGATGAATTGCACCAGGTTCCACAGAGAGGGATTCAGCTGAAGCATCAGATCCTGAACGAGTTCAGTGTCAACTGGGAGTTGGTAATTCTCACAGTCATGTTCCTTCAGCTGAGGGTACAGGGACCTGAGTCATATACTTTTCAAATATTCTAACTTGTTGTTGCTTGCTATTCTCCCTGAGTCACAAGGACATCTTTCATAATGGTAAAACTAGATCTAGTGAAGGTGTTGTTTCCCGCCCACCCCTGGGAAACTCAGAGAAAGAATCATTGAAGTCACATAACAGTGTTCTCTGGCTGAGCAACATACACAACATCAGGAAGACTGAAAGCTTTTCAGGATGCAACATTTTGAGAACAATGCAAGATCTGAAAAGCACTTACTACTTCTTTTTTATGACCCTGGTTACTATCATGCTTCTGTACCAATTGCAATTCATCACTTTGATGCAATTATGATTGATTGCAGAAATCTTAAAATGAAATAAGGGAAGACCAGGTACTAGCTGATGTGTAAGGTAAAATACTAGTTTTATTAGGACTTTTACAATTAAGACATTCTACCAAGTAACAAATTCAGCTTGCTGAATGATTTCAAAGTGGGCAGTTGTTTAATCTTAAACACAGTTCAAGATAGTCACAGAGATGTCAGGAAAACTCATACTGTCAATTTATTAGAGCTAGACAATCATCACCAGGACAAATATTTCAAAAAGATGACTAGGACAAGATGATGAGATGTCAATGAATCAAAAGTTAGCATTTCCTTGATGTCTTTATGAATGACTTTTCATAGCTCAGAGTCTGTTGCTTGGTTGCTGTGCGATGCAATTTGCTCATCTGATTAACAGTTAATACAAGGTTGAATGTCACCATCAGACACCAAACACTTGCAACACATAGGGTAAAAGCGTTACCCTGAAAAGTTGAAAGCAGCTGTTAGCAAGCTGTCAGAGGCTATTTTATATAACCAGTTGCATTTAGCGAATGGTTGAGAGATAGGAAAATGACATTTTACAAAGATTTTCTCAAGAGAATTGAGAGCAGCATCTTCTCAGAAGACAAAGATCATCTTTTGGTGTCAGAAAATATCCTGTGTGACATCAAAGCTCATCAGCTAAACTGGAACAGTGAACAGCACAGACAGTGTGAAAGACAAACAGTCCTATCTTTGTGAAGGACTGTGATATGCTATGACATCTGTGAAGACTGGAATAAACTCTCATGCATAGTTACACTCTGATCTGCTGAATTATTTGGAAAATCTAAATCCCCATTTCAAGTACATTGGAGAAGATATTGCATAAAGTATCATTGCACTGCATTTACTGCAATTTGAATTTTTTTCCCCATAAATAGGGTGATTTACTTGATAATATCCTTGCAGTGTTTCAATACAATTCTTCCCCACAAAATTAAATTACTAGATCTTATTCACAGAGGTAAGTGCTAGCTTAATATTTAAAAAATTGAAGCACAATAAGGATAAAATGTTTTCCACAGGCTTGAAATGTATAAGTGGCTTTTCCTTTGATTAAAAAGAACCAAAAAAAATGCTTTCTGTGGACTTTAATATTCTGTAGTTGTGCATAGAATGTAAGGTTCTTTCCATTTCACTGCTCTTCTGTATACAATCAACAATATTGTTTCTAAATGCAATGACAGAACTGCAATTGCATTAACAATTGAACTATATTTATCCAAGTATTTGCACAACACTCTTTGGAACCCAAAATGAAATGTTACCATCTTGACTGGCTACCTAGCATATTTCTGAAATGATTGTTTTAGAAGCTAAACCATTGTTAATCTTCAAAAGACTGCATAACTCTAAAATATTAAAAATAAAATTAAAAATATTAAATAATAATAATATTAAAAATATTAAAATATTTTAAAATGTCACTCTGCTGGTATTTAATTTCATTCCATGATCAGTAAATATGTACAAGGACATTCGAAATAACTCATCAGTAGAAAAAGTTTTCATGTCTTTTTTTTGTGTGTATTTTGGTTTCTGTTTCCTTTTGGTAAGAACTGATTAGGAGGACACATAGAGCAGAGTGAAAAGACAGTATGTAGGACAGAAAGAGAGGAAAGGACATCCAGGAGAAAAAAGTGATGGGATGAAGGAGCAACTATGAAATAGAGTGTAGAGTCAATGTGAAAAGACCTAAGAAGTTATAGGGCATAAATAAAGTACACAGCCCATCAGTAGCTGGTGGAGAAATGCTAGTCAAAGTTGATGACATTTTCACTCACTTATTAGCAGCCTTTGCAGCTACCATATGCATCTTCATTTCTTCTCCCTAGAGACTCTTTTGTAGATGGTTTTACTGGGTGCAAATGCATCACATTGAACCAAACATCTCCTGAGGGAATCTTTCCAGTGTTTTCCTGTGACCACAAAATTTAAAGTGAGGGATTACCATAGTTAGTAGCCTTTTCATATCTCCTATTTCATCCTGCCTTGTTCTGTATCTTATCGTATGTGGAAGATGGGCTATTTGCAGTGCATAATGCTTGCAAATTTTTCCATGTCTCTCCTCATACATTATTCAGCAAAAAATATTCTGATCGTATAAACATATTTATTTTGGAATGAACACTTTGGACTGAACACATATATAAACATATCAAGGTATGGGTTATTCATGAACTATTTGTTTTGATTTTATTTTGAAGTCTTCTGTCTTTGTAGCACAATTGCAGTGGATGCTACTGTATTATTATTGCTTACTCTTCTGTTCTTAATAAGTTAAACAAGATTTTGTGCTAGCCATATGGAGAATTGTCAGCTAGATACACAGGAATTGCAAGGCTATATTTTTCTGACAACGGAAATAAAAGAACTATTTAGATACTTTTAAAAATGGAAAAGGTTCTGAAAAGTGTTAAATTAAATTCATAACTTTTATTCAAATGATTGTATATAAGCATTTTTTCTCAGTGCTTACTCATGTGGAATAGTATCGATAGATATCCTCAAAGCAGAAAAGAGTATTATAACTTATCCATGGATATAAGTGTCATATCTTGAGTAAAAGTAACGACTGTGGTTTCACTGTCCTGCAACTGTTGTCTGTGTTTGGAAAATACAGTGGTCTAGTATTCTCCTCTCCCCCAGGGCTGCCCCCCTGCAATAGAGCATGGCAGTGGAGCACAGGTTTTTACAGATGAGAGAAGGTGGTAGCAGCCCAGTGAAGGGATTGGTTTGCTAATCCTAAACCAAATAAGTGTTTGTGTTACTCTAGTTCTGAACAACTCTGCATGTGAGACAACGAAAATTTTGCTGTCTTCCACTAATCTGCTTGTTTTTTGTTTTGTTTTGGTTTTTTGTTTGTTTGTTTTTTTGTTGTTGTTTTTATTTTTTTTATATCAGGGAAAACACTTAGATTTCTGTTAAAATAGGAGAGATATTAGTTATAAATATTTTTGTCTTACATTAGGGAGTGAATCTAACATGCATGATGTCTGCCTCAAAATTACTTGGCTGATACATCTTGCATCAAACAAGCTGAACAAAGACTGAACAAAGGTAGTCTTTTAAAGGAAAACAGGAGAACAGGCTTTTTAACTGATGACAACTCAAAGTGAAACATGCTAAAAAATCAAATCGATTTTGAAAATTGATGAAATAAGAGCATAGATTTGCTTTTTGAAACCTTCTATGTTGCAGAAAATCATTAAAAAATGATTCTATAAAGAAAGATATACCAAGTGTATTGGCTGAAACTTAGACACAATTTAGAAATAGGCACGAATATCCCATGGGAAAGATGATAAAGCATTTTAAAAAACTATCAAGAGAAATTATGAATTCTATATCTTTTCTAAATCAGAACTGGAATTTACCTTTTAGCTTCATTCAACTTGTTGGCTTCAGTATAGGTGGATGTATATATTTGTCTGCATTGCCAGAAGAGGCAGAGAACGTGATTTAACGAGACTTTCTAGCTTCAAAATCAATTCTGCTGTTGTACGTTTTTCAACAGGATGAACAGAGAGGAAGGGGAACAACCATGATGTACCTGTGCATCCATGACAGCTACAGTATCTTTTATAACTTATTTAGCAGCCAGCAGCTTGCTCTACAACCACTTCTCTCTTCCTCCTCTAGGTAGTCCCTGTCTCTTGAGCCATGGGAGAATTTGCAGGTATCTGTGGCTCATTTTATTTACAGAACAGGTAATGGAGAGCAGGCTACACTAGCAAGCCTTTTTATGATAAGCAACCTCTCGACCTCTGAGAATATTTTTAGTGACATACTGGCTGCATGATATATCTTAATTTTTTTCCTTAATGCTGCCCTTTCACATGTGAAGCAGTGGCAAGTTTTACATAAATAAAACTAGTATGCATGTAATAGATTTACCATGTTTAGAACATCTGAAAACTAGCTGGCATCTAATTTTATTTTATTTGACTAAACCCATACATTTTCTGCAATGCAACTCCAATTTGCAGCAAATATATCAAGTGACAGGCAGACTTTTTGAAGGAGTTGAAGACAAACAATTTTTTCAACAGACAGATGAATGCCAGTGGTGTGAGCAATTGCAATTTATTTAAGAAACATGAACTTTCAAAAATCCCTTTTTGAAATCCTACTTCCATTTTTCTGTGTTATGAATGTGACAGTCTATGTTAGCACAGGGTAATGTAACAATGCAACTCAGAATCAATATATGAAAACTATAAGAATTGCTGGAGACATGTCAGAATCAAATTTCTACTGCACATAGCAACTTTACTACTTAAAATGGATATTTTAGTTATGCAGATTGGCTAAATGTGTTCAAAGCGGGTGTTAAATTCACTGGTCTATGCCCTGAAAATCCAGCTGTGTGCTAAGCTTCACCGCAGACCTTTGCACAATCACCTTTAGGTGTAGGAACAGAAGGAATTTTAAATAGAGAAGTTGTGCCAAGTCTCTGCTTCTGCGTGAATTTCATTTAAAATAAAGTTATATTTTAGTATTACAAGCCAAATACTCCACTGCTTTTATTCTCTGTGTTTTTTGATTCTTTTGAATTGTTATGTTATCCAACAGTGGATTTAATACTTTAATAACGCATACTTCTGAAAGTTGAATAAATAAAGTTGAATAAACAATGGACTGTTTATTGTTAATGGATTACACATATAATTCATTGCACTTATTAAAAAAAAAAAAAAGAAAACCAAACACATCAGTCTATTTACTGAATATTTGTCTCCAGAGAAAATTTGCAAAGTATTAGCCTTGCAATTTTTAATCATTTTACTAATCCACTACTTTTATTCACAGGTGGCAGTTAAGACAGTATGTTAAGATAGACAAGAAGTGAAATAATTAGACTAAGGTGAAAGAAAGAGGTGAAGGGCAGATGTTATAAAATCAGTTAATCCTATCAGCTGCTTTTAGATATCTTTGAATATCAGATATCTAATAACAAATATGTCATGAAAAATTAAATGTAATGATTCTAATTCTAATAAGAGTTACGTTCTAATCCTGAAATATGGTTCTTAAGCTCAGTTTTCACATTTATTTTTGGTTTAGTGGAATGCACATTTAGATTATGCTGGATAAGGTACAGAAACGGACCTTGAGAACAGAGATCGGAATGCAAGATTATTTTTACTGGTACCACTTGGAAACTCTTTGGGTTTTTTGCTTGCTACTCAGCTCAATGTTGAAAATTTCTGACAAGGAAATTTTTACAGTTGAATAGCATCTAGCCCAAAGAAAATTTTAGATGCTGATGATCAAGAAACAAGACTCAAATGAGCTAAACAAAAAACAGTGTAGTGAACACTCCACGTACAGTAGGGCATAGAAGTGATAATGACTATTAAAAGCAGAAAAAACCCTGACACTTTTGCATGCAACTTCTCTGTACCTAATCTATAAACCTTCTTCTCAAAGTAAGGAAACAAAGAAAGAGAAAGCATGAGGATTGATGTTACTTAGTGATGTCATAGTTTTATAGCAAATCCATACCCAACTTGTCTTTAAAACAGCAGGAGTTAATTAACAGCTTTTGAAGCGTAATAGGATGACATAAATCACTGACTTAATTCTTTCATAGGATGTCTTTTAAAGTCTGGTTTATAACTAGATAAATCAATTTTGGACCATCAATAAGGCAATCAAAGGCACACACTCTGACTGCAGTCATGCTTCTGGGGTAGTTGAAGGTACTATCTCACTATTCATGCAGAATATCCCTTAAGCGTACTCCATTTTTATGCTTCAGTCTTGAGCTTCAAAAGCTAAAACAACAATGATTTAACCTAACCTACTCTGCTGTATGCTACTGGCATGCAGTCCAAAGAATGGCTTTTGTCAAGGTTTACTTTCCACTTGCATGTTCTGCAAGGAATTTGTGGGCTGTGTTCACTCATTAATATGAGTATTAGGAAAATGAACATTAATTCAGTAATGTAGTAAAAAACTATTACTGATATTATGGTAACCACATCATTATATTTGAGGAGATAATGGTTGTTCTTATAGTAAAAAGTATGATATCTAATAAACTCTGTCATGACAATACACCAGGTTCTCTGTTACACAAAGAAAAAATAGGCTGTGATATATGATTCCAACCTATGAAGCATGACATGTTTATCTTGGCATATTAAAAAATGAAAAGTTGTGGCTTATTTTGAGACATAGTACAGATAAAAGCATATGTTAAAATATTCTGTCATCACATCCAGAAAGAGAGAAATTAATTTCTAAAAGGAAACTCCCATTTAGGCCCAAGCCCATATTGCAGTTTTGGAATGCCTGCTTCAGTTGCTCCTCTATGGGTTTCAGGTAATTGTTTCTCTCTCTTGCTACTTATTCATTTGAACAAGTATTTAATTCCATTTCACTTCACCTTCCTGCTAGTAGCATTTTCCTTGTTGCTTTATTAATATCTGTGATATTCAGCAGTAATAATGGGAAACTCTCTTCCATGCCCACCTTCCTTCTGTCTACTGAACACACTACTGGAAATCAACCAGTCCATATCCCTTAGCATCAGCACCTCTTTTCCATCCTACAAGACGAAAAGCACAAGAAAAATGTTCCTCCCCTCAATAAGATCAGCATTTACTGATGTGTTGCTCCTTGCAGAGCTGAGAATGAGTACTTCTTTCTTTTGTTCATTCTACCAAAAGAGAAGAGGGCTGAAAGGATTTGAGTAAGGGTACATATGCATCTGTTACTTATTACACTTTGATTAGCTTGCTGCCTCTATGGTTTCCAGCATACTGTTTAGAATAATAGATTTGTGAGACTAGATAAGCTTGGACACCTGAACAGTGGCAGGTGAATCAAAGATTTCCTTACACACTGAACTTTTTAGCTATTAGGTAACGCAAGTATTTTGGTCCTGATGCCTTCTAGTGGATGGTCATAATTTTAGAACATGAAAACCACTGCTCCGCTTTCAAAATTTACCTTGTTTTAATCCTTCTCTGGAAGCTTGGGCAAGGGTGGTACATGACTGCAGCAGTGTGCCTTTCTGAATTCAGAAAATTAGCCACCTGGCTGTAGTGTTGATGTGAGCAGGAACATGTTGGATGACTCATCATTGCAAACCCTGATACAGTATTTCTTCCTGCTTCAGTGAATGCTTCAAATGATTTGGTGATTTTTATGGAGTGTTTGCAGCACTTGCTTCACCTCGGTTATCTAATTGTCATTGCTCCTTAACATCCTGGAGGCTTTGCTGAAGTTTCTGAGATGACATTAGTCATGTGTCTTTTTCTTAAAAAAAAAAATAAAAAAGAGCTTTGCCATCCTATTCAGGCTCCATTGTTCTCCTCACAAAATGACGGAGCAAAATAGGGAAAACCAGCCATGGAGTTCAAGGCTGTTATTTTTCATGCAGTAGAAATTTATGTGAAGGAAATACAGGCAAGGCAACATAGGCAGTTGACAAGTTGAGTCCAAGCTAGTTCAGAAGCAATGAACTTGATGAAGAAATTGCTTTATTAAATAACATGGAATTTCTTGTGCTGCAGGTCAGAATTGATCACTGTGATGATTCCCCCAGACCTCAAAATCTATTAGTTCCATTTAAATTAATTAGAGGTACCTATCCAGATTTGTAAGAAGTCGACTTACTACCTCCTTAATGAAGAAATCCTATAGTATTTAATTAGGATGAATCTGTATAGTGTTGTGCTTATTTAATAAGATTATGCACGTATAGTAATTACTCTACAAGAAACTGACATAATGGAAAATCACATGACTGTTTCTGAATTCAATACTATGTATTGCTGTGAAGTTTTCTGCTAGGTTTTTACTGGGTTGCTTAAAAGAGCTATGAAAAAAGCTACAACTTTCTTACTAATACCATAGGTATTCTAAAATCTTATGTGATATTTGCTTCAGTTAAAGAAGTGTTTCATTTGTCTTAAATTGGGTCTATGTACTGTGTGTGGAGTTGTAATTTTGTTACATGGAGCATATGTCGTGTATGAGATATGCATATGCAGTCCAGAAGTCTAGTTAGAGGTGTGTAAGTGAAGAAAGGGTTTTGACAACAGCTCTGGGTTGAAGAACAAATACATGTGTCTATTCTTCAAAAGGACGAACTGGAATCTGAATGAATCAGTTTGGGAATCTGTACAGACTCTGATTTTCCCAGATACATTACACATAGGCTATATAATGGGATGATAAAGTTCAGTACTTGTAGGTGTGTAGTATTTAGGAAGAGCATGGCTGCTGATTAAAATTCTCGATTGATGCTTGATAGAAAACTAGTAATTGGTAAAAATGCATAAAGCAATATCCAAAGAACTAATTAAAATTACACAGAAGGCAGCTATGCTTCAGTTGCTTGGTATGACAGCTGGATTTCAGTCCTTCAGGAGTTTGACGATTTGACTGTCCTACACCACTGTGATCACCGCTACACACTGTTCTACTGGCTGCCTGCCATACTGCCTGAGTACCCAAGAAACCTGACTGCTGTGTCACATCCTCAGTTTTGCAGACCTGGACTCCTGTTGGTGGGATAAGCAGACTTTGGAGCGATCAAATGAGTCTATTAAAAAAAAAAAAGCAAGTTTGTCTAGTTTCTGGAATGCCAGTAATTTGCTGTGAAATCATAATAAATTGATCTGGGCCATACATAATAAAAATGTTATTTTCTACAGTTATTTAGTCCTTCTTTCAAATATGTATCAGTAATTTACTGAGTAGATCAATGCCAAAAGCTACAGCAATGCTTTAGGACTTTAGAGGTCATTAATATTGATCAGAAGCACCTGATAATAGTCTTATGATTTGATTCTTATCAAAAATAATGATGTTTTCTACTTGAGTAGGATACATAATTAGTCTTGAGGTTTTTAAATTATTTGGCATATTGTGTTTTTGGAAAAAAAATAAAAATAAATAAGAACTGTATTTGCATTTAGAATTCCATATATGCAGCATATGCTGACTTTGAAATCTATGCCCTAAAGAGCACCTCAGTATTCATTAAATTAATTGTATTGTTTTTGTCTTAACCAGAATCAAACTTTAGTATCCAAAGAACCGATATGCTGAAAGAAAAGGACTTTTTTACATGTATTATCTTTCCAAGGAAACTGTATATTTGTTGCTTGCTGGTAATTCAAATTAATTATGAACAGACTTTTAAAGCAGATAGGTTTTTTTTCTCTTCATTATATTTTAATCAAAAGTTTTGTAGAGTTTCCATTTAATATAGCAGGGATGTATCCTCTGGTTGCCACAGAATTAGATTTTTATGTCTAAAATTATGCAGAGACTGATTTAAGATGTGATGAAGCCTCTTCAAGTTACTGTTGTCTGGTGTAAATTTTGTGGTAAATTTTGACCTTGTCAGGTGAAGACAGTTGAATTATGATTCAGTCTCTGTGAGAAATGATATGTCGACCATATTAGATTAATTTCCTGTAAACTTCACCATTTTGCATTACCAAACCTTGTAGATGTCATCTTTATCCATCATCATGCAATATTTTGATGTTGCTTATGGAGCGCTTCTCATTTAATTTTTGGCTTTTCTACAGATCTATTTTACTTTAAAAATACGCTTTTTAAGTTCTATATTTTTGGTTTTGTCTAAGTCTGCACAGTAGCCATTAAAAAGTTAATTAACATGGCTTAGTTTCTCTATAAATTATTTGACAAAATTTCTCTTTGAGAAAGACTGGATTTTTTTTTTCCTTTTTTCATATTTTCTGTGAAGAGAAAAGAAATGCCCAAATTATTGTTGTAATTAAAGCAAGGACTGAAATAAGGAAAGTCAAAGATATAATCTCATATTCAATATTCTTTCTAACTAGCTGTCTGTCTGTCTTTGACTTAATTTGTAGCATTACACTCTAATGAGGAGAACTTAGATCTATGAAAGGAAAATAGAATAATTTATGGAAATAGGAAAATCCAGACATATATCAAAAGGAAAACTGGGACCCTAAAGACAGACCTTTAAATCTGTACTCAAAGTGTTTCTTTTTCTTCTGTGAAAACTATGTGTAAAAAGTAATGATGAGCAGGGTTTCCTGATAAATTACATTGGCTTAACCAATCAAAATTACAAAAGAAATAGCCTATTTCCCAAGGCTTATATGCAGTGGAAATTCTCATCCATCTACTTAAATCTTTCAACTATTAACACTCTTGAGGAATTGTGTTCCTAATGAGAGTGCCACACTGTAGTTCAAGCTAATTTATATTACAAATTTATCTTATTAAGCTGAATTCAGAAGGTGAATTTTATTCCCTTTGTTTTTATTCCACTATTAATGATTTTTATCTGTCATGGAATATCAATATAATATTTCCTTTCACTTAAACCATGTAAACAGGGTAGGTTTTTTTTTTTTTAGTTCTGTTTACTTTTTCAGCTTCTCATAATCAAAGGTGAGAATGTAAAAGTGTTGCCTTTAACTGAGATTGCTCTAAGCCCTATCCTGTTGATTATATTCATCCTCAAATATACTACACACAAACTGTTGATTTTCTTCTTCAATTTTTCAATAAAGATGTCTTTTGAAGTGTATTTATGAAACTGTTTAACTTTGAAAATAAGCAGTTTGTCCCAAAGGAACTTTTTTTTTTTTTTTGGCTTCCTGTAAAGGCTTTTAATTCCATTTAAGTTAAAATATAGAAAATATGATGTTTTATATAGGAGAAGTGTTTCTAAGTTCATTTTTTCCCAGTTCATGCTATTCGGGCACTCTCATATTTTGAACAATTTTTTTTTTTTTTTTTTTTTACTTTCCCAGTCCTTATGAATATGGGTCACATTCATCTCTCATGTATTCTGCCAGCAATGGCAAACAACTTTCTGCTCTTCTGAGCAGCTTTAGATCAATATTTGTTTTCCTTAATGTACTCAAACATTTTTCCATTTTAGTTCCAATCTGTTCAGTCATCTTTATTGTTCAGTTTCTTAAAGATTATTTGACACCACTGCTACACTTTGTGATAAGAGATAAAGAACAATTAAGGAAACTATATTTCTGACAACAATGTGTATGATGCCTTTGTTCTCAGCATTTTTGTGGCTGAAATTATATATTCAAGGTAAAATACTCATGAAATATGAAAAGAAAAGGAATTTGAAAAAGATTGAGAAGGAAAATGCCATGTTTGATAAATAATACATTACTTTAAAGTGTCTTTTTTTCCAAGTGATTTTGTCCCTTTTATGCCATTCTTTATTATAACTATTTTTCTTCATTTCTAAATAAGTAGTTCTTATTTTCTCAGTGGATTATCCAGCAGAGGGAGCCATGGACATGTACACTTAAACTGTATACTGCTAAATCATAGTCATTAAAGAATAATCTTTAGGTTTTTGTGAGATTTATAACCCAGTTCTTCTCCAAACTAAGAGTTGCTAGGTGACCTGTGGCCAACATATTGTAACCTAGCAGGAAGCACTGGGACAGTGTTCAAACAACCTTGTCAGGACACTGTAAACATCTGATGTTCGTGGCAGTCTTAGAAATCATTAGGGTATTGTAGTATTGGGGAACTTAGCATATATAAGGAGTACCTTTGATACCATTTCCATATTCAGATGTTGAGCTAAATTCAGTATTTATTTGCGTGGTCGAGACTGTACTTTAAACGACAAACTGTTTCTTTTTGTTATCATGAATTTGTGTGATAAGAAATGCTTTTGAAATTAAAAAGTTTTAGGTATGTTGTATAGGCAGGGCATACATATTGTAAAAAAATTTTATGCTATTTATATTATAGATCAACAGTATATTCAGGAATAAGTTAAATTATAAAGACTTGATGACATACTTCACTTTTAAGATAAGAGGAACTAAGTTCAGAGGAAAGGAAAGCTGATATTTAGGGCTCAGCATAGAGGCTGAGGACCACAGAGGAACTTCCTATTTAACCCTCTTGAAATGCAGAAACCTGGAGTTCTGTGTTTATGATAAGAGATTTTTGCTAACCTTGGAAGACCTTGGTGGAGCTGTTGCCACTGTTCATCGATATGTAATTGTGGTTTCCTTTCCTCTGCTGACCTGAAGAAAATTCAACAAGCAGGCAGATTCCCTGAAACCTAAGGTTTTTTATAAGGTGCAGTACCATACCATGATAGGTGGAGAAAACTACAGTTAAACTTTGAGATTTCCTTTATGTATGGTTGCATAGCTCATCTAATCAATTCTTGCTCAGATGTGCATTCATGTATAGATTTACATTTGCATCAAGCTTGGCAACACTATTTTAATAGTTTTTCAATATATTTCAAACACTACAATCCACTGACTTAAAACCACTGCTTTGTCTGGTAGGTACTACATAGCAACGGGCACATAGCAATGGCCCACATGTGCAGAACCCTTGCTTCTTGAAGCATGTGTGGCTATGGCCAATCCAGGCTGAAACCCGTGGCTGCTTTTGTAGTGATATGCCAATATGTTGGGCAAGTGATTCAGCTGACTGTACAAATCCTTTACTTACAGATCATATCACACATCAGAACAGTTTCCCCTTTGAAAAAGCCCCGTTTGGAGCCTGACGATGAAGCTGACCAATGTGATTAAAGACCAGAGGGTGGCAGCACATCTGTCACCACTGACTTATACATCAGGGCTTGTTTCTGCAAATTTCCATCTGCAGCGACAACCATGGTTCCTAACAATGCTAACATGTATCAAAAAATTTCAAATTTATGCAACCTTGAATTAACTTGGAGTGTCAACTTGACTGTGGCATTAGGTAAAAGGGCTATTGAAATTACAGTACACAAGAGAAGAAAGGAAACATGTAGATATGTTCTACTGTTCTAAGCCTGAAAACTAACAATAGTCTACAATGACAAGTGGTTGGTAAAAATATTGAATAATTTTTGGAAATATTAGGAGCAATCTTAGGTTTTCCCTCTTCCTGACTCAATTTTTCTTCATTTTCTATGAGAAAATGTTATAAGTAAAATACTTAAAATACAATGCCTGCTTTAATGCTTTATTCAAGTCTTGTGTGTGTTTAGTTGACGAGTCTTGTGAGTATTCACCCTTTGCATCTTGCATTGTGTTTACAGACACTATATAGATAGATAGTTATTAGACCAGACATCCTAGTAAATGGTTTCTATTTAACAGGTTGTAAAATGCTTCCAGAGACTGTGCATCTTAATTAGGCAAATCACTTTTTAAATCCATCCTTAGCCAAATAAAAAGGTAAGCATGCTCTATGTTCCACTCATTTTCGGATTCTGAATGGCAGCCTAACCCATTCTGTCAGAAATGTTTTCTGAAGAGGAATGCTATTAAAGGTCTTATTTTACTCTGTGGCCAGCTTAAAACTGAAAGCCCAGATGATAGCAGCAGCACAGACCAAAAGCTTCAAAGAATACTTCTCATTTTGTATTAATTTATGCATAATGTGGAAATAATTATTCATCAGGAGCTGTGTGAAGTATGAAGTCTGGTAACATTCAAAATAGCAACAGATTTGAAATTCTATCAAGCCTTTAGATATCATAAGATGACTTCTTAATGGCTAACTATGTTCTTTACTTAGCAGTAAATATATAAAATATATATAAATCCGTTACTATGACATGTGAAGTAGCAAAGGGAGAATCCATTTCCAGCTTCTTCTAGTTATGTTCAGTCCTTTAGAAAATCTATATAACAGCCTCTGTCTGAAATGATTAAAAAATCAATAACACACTTCTTTTTTTGAGAATTGTGTTTTGATAACCTTTCTACAAGTACTGTTCTAGACATCCTTTACCACTTGCCTGGCTGCATTATCTGTAATTGTCTTTTAATAGACTGAGACTAAATTATTAGAAAAGCGTTGCATCACCAGGGAGTAAGGGTTGTCAGATACCAGTGAGATGCAATACATCAAATGCTGTTGTGTACAGCCTTATCGCATGTGCTGTTTGTTTTTTGGTTGGTTTGTTCTTTCTTTTTTCTTTTTCTTTTTGTTTTAATAGAGCTTTTGACCCTTGCAACCCACTCTAGTTCAGAACAGGCAAACTAATGAATGCAAAACTACATGCAGCTCCATAGAATTAATGAATCAATGAGAACAACAACATACTGGATAAAAAGTTCATGACCTGAAAAGCAGATACTGCAAAGTTTCTTTTTAGCTGAGCATATGTTTTTTTTTGACTCCACAACTAAAGACAGAGTTCTTTAGGAAATCATAGAGAGGTTTGCTTTGCCACCACAAGCTACTTACTTTATTCCTCCAAAGTAATCTTCTAATTCATTGAGAAAGCTTTTGAACAATAGTTGGACAAGGCCTTGGCAAGTTCTTGAATGCCTGGGTTTTAGCTCTGGCTAAGCAATTTACTTTGTCATTTAGAGTAATATATATATAGAGAGAGTGTGTTATCACCTATGTAAAGATATTAGCAATTAACAGCTACTTACAGGTTGACAAAATTTAATTAGATGAAGTATTTGCATAGTGTTTTGGTATACCCAGCATGTCTTGATTTATGTAATTTTTAAAATTATTTTAGTGATGAGTGATCATTTGCCTCAACAGATGATCAAAAAAAGAGCTTGTTGAAAATGCCCCCCCCCAGTTTAATGTCAGGACAAGGTAAGTATGCATTATGATTACTGAACACTCAAGACAGGGTGGTGCCATAGGCTCGATGAGTGTCTGGACAATAGAAAGAGTCTTCCTCCCTAGGTTAGTGCCGGCTAAGGCGAGGGTCACCTCGACCGTTGAGTTTTTGGCAGGAACCGGATCATGAGGGAGAGTTAACCCAGCCTTCACATGTGAGATATGCTTTGCATGTAGAGCTAATGTGCTAAAGTGCAGAGTGGGTGGCAGCACAGAATGGCTGCTTTCAAGGTGACAAGTCTCCCTTTATTTTTATGGGCAGAGGGACTCACAGTAAGAAAATATATGTTATGGAGGAGCAAAGGTGCATTAGAACAAAGTTATTTCTTGTTTAGAGAAAAGAGGAGTACATATTTGCTTCACAGGTTTGGGGAACCTGCTAGGAGTGGGATAGTTATACTTTCTAGGCAGTAACCTGATCATTTCCTTTGCTGACACAAGAAGCTAATCTTTCTCCTTACTGCTCTCCAGTGTGCTTGTGTGCTTCAGGACAAATAGGAAATTTGTTTTGGCACTACTTTATATGGGTGCACCAGACAGGAAAGCCTCTGTGTAATATCACCATTACCCAGTGCATCTATGCACAGGACACAATTTAGTCACATGAGTTTATTTTAGGCACCCTGGTATTTTTTTTTTTTAATTTATTGTCATGCCCACCACTTTGTGCTTTACTGATGATGCAGTCCATAATTATTTCTCTTAATATTTAGACTGTTCTTGATTTTTAGGAAAGAAAAAACATGAGAAAAGATTTCTTGAATGGACAATCTGTCTGTGCCACAATCAAAAGTACCGTGGCTGATTCTCTGTGATTTAGTCTGAGAAGGGAGTCTAAATTTCAGAAGCTGAGGTCTCAGGTTCTTAAGGTATGAGTCTGAGGGAGAATATATGTATTCTGATTTTTCAAAGAAAAAAGTATTGTTTCAATAGACACACTACTTTTTGTCAAGCACCACAAATAAATTTAACACTGTTTTGACTTTTTTTGGGCCAAACTGTTTGTACCATCAAGTTCATTCTTTATAGAATCCTGAATGAAATAATAGTTTTAGGCACATTATTACAGGAAATACTGCCATTTATCCCTATGGGCAGGGGAAGTAGTGTGGATTCTGTCATTGATCTCAGTAGTTCTAGGATCTGCCTTTGAGAAATGAAAATCAGAAGCTGAGCTTCTCTGGCAATTTTGGGAAAGCATAATTAATTAGAAGTACTTTTTTATATTTAAATTAATAAGATAGTAGTTCTTGAAAGGCATTAATGAGAATCTGAGACCTGCTGAAATCAGTGGGAGTTCTGTGATTCACCATCTTAGGGCCAAGATTTCATCAACTGTGAAATTTCCTACATGTTGCTTTTGCAAGTACTTTAAAGAGAAAGAAAACAAACCTGAAAGCTGAATGACATAATGACATGCTGGAATATTTGGCCTCGTGTAAGCTACCTTGCAAAGCTAATGCAAAATATAACTGTTATGTTGATTTTGAGAGACACTAAGAGATGAATACAGCTTTTGTATTTTATCTGATTTGCTAGTTTATGGCCCTGGAAAATCATGGTGCAAAATGTATTTTATAGAAGTCAGTTGTTTGTTTCAATAAATTGGGAATATCTCAGAGGAGGAAGGGAAAGGTTATTTTTGTATCAGAAGACAGAAACTGTTATCAGTTATCCGTATTGTCCACATTGTGCCTGTACAATAGAACTTAGCTTGGAACTGAAAAAAAACTAGCTCAGAGCTCAAAACCAAGTTTGAATAACCTTCAGAAATCTATATTTTGCCTTTTCTCTAGATACTAGGCCCAAGAAAAATGAGAGAGATTTGTAGTACAAGTTTGATTTATGTTTCCATTTATTTTACCAACGGAAAAGAGAGAATAAAGCTTATAATAGAATAAAATTTGCAGAATTGTGAGGTTAGTCTTGAAGCCAGCTACTTTGAAAACTCCTCTAGATGACCATTTGATCTGGTTGCTGAAACTTCTGTGAATATTCCATGGCCAGCAGCAGTTAAAGAGTTTATCCTGCAAGAACTGTTTCTAAAGAAAACCCCACTGGATGCACGCATTTGAAATAGCTAAGGTATTAATAGGCATTTGATTTTTCTCATCCATAGAAGGAAATAAATCAATTGTTTGATCAAGTTAAAAGATGTTCTGTGTATCTTATGTATGGTAGACTCCATTGAAATGTATTACTTTTAATCAATTGCTACTTTGTTGTTCCTTGAACTCTTCATGATTATGTCTCCTAGGTGTGCACTGGCATATTGTTTGCATGTTTAGAGGAAAGATAAACCTGAAGTTTTTGAAGTAAAAGACACTGTCTATAAATTTGTAGTGTAAAGGCTTGTGAAACTTGCAACAAGTGAACTGCAGATTGAAATGTTTGCTTCTATAAGAGTACCGAAATAGCTCTGACATTTCTAGACATAGAGAATGTATGGGCAATATCCTTTTTGTTCTCTATACTAATCACTTGCACAAGGTGCATGCATTATTTGTAATCTGAGTAAATGAATTTTGCAAGCAGCATCTGTGTTTCAAAGAAGTTCACAGACAGACTTACTTATACACGATTATTTCTTTAAAAGAACTGTAAAACTGAATTGAGATTTGGTAAAATAAAAAGAATTAAAATGAGGATTGGATGCATGAAAAGAAATTAAGTAAGATTATATGGTCATTGGATTAAATTTTGGATACATTTGCACACATTAAAAATTGCATCTATATATTTTATTATTACTTCCTTTTTATAAGATTGTATGTAGAAATTAGTACTGAGAATGTTTTAAGAAAGCAGGAATGATGTCATGTTCAACTCCCAAAGAGAGGGTTTTTTGGATACTGTGAGATTATAGAAAAAAGGTAATATACGGGAAGACAACAAGAGTGGAAATATAAGTCTTAAATTATTCAACAGCCTAAAAATGAAGCAACTGTATCAATTTTATAAGGCTGTAACCAGAAGGAGAATTAAAGTAAAAGATGGTTTGACCAAACCAGTGAGATTAAAAACATTTTTTTGAGTGATCTTAATGAGAACAAGATGTATGTCACGGAAATGAAGTGATATCATGAGTAGCTATTTGCCAAGGTATGGATTTTTACTGAGCTGTAATCTAGGAGAAAGAAGCAATGGAAAGGCAAAAATCAGATGGTTGTAGCAGCTGATTTGCTGGATGAATCTATAACTCTTGGGTTACAGGCCTGGGTACTGGGACATCACTGGAAATGATGACTTAATAGAACTAGATTGACACAGGAGTTTAGTTGAAAACTTGGAAAATTTTAAAGGATAAGACACTAATTACATTGAGATAGTTTAATTTTTAGAGAGCCCCTGCAGAGAGACCTCAAAAAATTAGAGAGGCAGGCAATCACCAACTGTATTCATTTAACAAAGGCAAGTGGTGGATTCCACACCTGGGATGGGGCAACCCAGGCTGTATGTATAGACTACAGAATGAGAGGCTGGAAAGCACTGCTGTGGAAAGAGACCGGAGGTCCTGATTGATGGCAAGTTGAATATGCGTCAGCAGTGCCCTGGCAGCCAGGAGGGCCAATTTTGTCCTGAGGGGCATCAGGCAAAGCATCACCAGCTGGGCAAGGGAGGGGATTGTCCCGCTCTGCTCTGCACTGGGGCAGCCTCACCTTGAATATTGTGTGCAGTTTTGGGCACCACAATTTAAGAAAGATATTAATTTATGAGAAAGGTTTAAGGTATATATCAAGAAAAGGTTTCTCACCAGGAGGTTGTTGGGCACTGGAATAGGCTCCCCAGGGAGGTGATCACAGCACCAAGCCTAACAAAGTTCAAGAAGCATTTGAACAATGCTCTCAGGCACACGTTGCGAACTTGGGGATTGTTCCATGCAGGACTGTGTTGGACTCGATGATCCTTGTGGGTCCCCTCCAACTTAGCATATTCTCTGATTCTCTGATGTTCTGTGATTATGATGCAGAGCTATTGACAATGCATGGAAATCTCTTTTAATACAAATTCCTTAATCTAAGCATTTTCAAAGTATTTATGACAGCATTTTAATTAGGCTTCAGTTAGATTTTATATGATCCAGTGCTTTGCACATGGATCATAGAATTTTGGAATGCCGCAGCTTGAGTCTGATGCCACATGAGGTAAATCTCCCCTGATAATTTTCGGGATGGTGCAGCATAGTGTCCTGCAATAGTGTAGCATCAGAGAAGATGCATAACCTGGTAACATTTCATACAGTTAGAAAATGCATCTGAGTAATAAAGGATGTTTTATTATTCACATTCTATTTTTGTTAAGTGAGGAAAGTAGAGGTAATAGTCCTGATGAAAAAAATCAACTAACCAACCAAAAAAACCCCCCAAAAATCCAAAGAACAAAAAACAAAACAACCAACCAACCAAAAAGCCCCCCAACCAACCAATAAAAAAACCCAAAACACCAAAACCCCCCAAACAACCAAAAAAGTACCCAGCAAAAAAACCCACCCCAAAATCAAACCAAAACAGAAAAAAACCAAAAAACCCCAGGAAGATGCAATGAACAGAGACCCAAATTGTTGGTCAAAAGTGTCATAGGAAAGTTTTTAAGAGAGGTATCCTGACAAGATATTTATTCAGTATTTGTTGTTATTTTCATTCAGAATTCATTTTTAATATAGAAATACTAAAGCAATTATTTAAAAAGAAAGGCTGGATTATAAATAAAATTTTAAACTTTTTGAATTGCTTTCAGTCTTCCTGGCAGTAAAGGAAGAAAATGCTGATGCAGAGTGAAATTTTATTTAACTGTCTTTGATGCCATGTCAGTAGGTGGTCATTGTCACTTCAGCTGAGCTGCCAGAACTCTAACTGTGTGAAAAAAATCAGACTTCTTGGAGTGCTGCTGCTTCTGTCTTTCCTGTTTTAGGTTTAACAAAGCTGGATATTTGGTAGGTTTAACAAAGCTGTTTTAGGTTTAACAAAGCTCTTTCTGAGCAAGCTACAGAAAGATTAGTGCATATTTGACAGCTTTATATTTTTTCAAAAGTTGCATTTATTTTAGTTATTATAATGCAGAAACTCACTATAGAAGACAGATGATTGAAGATCGGTTTATAAACCCAAATCTACATGAGTCATTAGAGAATGTGATATAATCCTATATGTAAATCTCATATTGGCAACTGCTTGCATACTGAGATTCTATATACCTCTGAATAAGTAAGATTTATTTTATTGTATTTCTATTTTTCAGGGGTTGAATGCACAAATATAATCACAATTCTCTGAACTTTTCTTATCTGTGGAATCTCTTCTTTCTGCTAACATGCTCTAACTAAATTCATATCTTTAATGAGAATTTTCGCTGGAAATCAGGTCACTGATAGCAACTACACAGCACTATTACTTTCCCATCGCTGCTTTGATCATGTTATTGCATTCTGTCTTGCTCCCTCTCATCTTTTTAATTTTCATTACATTTATCACAGAAGAGAAAAGCTGGAGACTGTTATACTGTTTATAAACACAGACCAATATTTTTAATTATGATACATTTGTTTAGACAGCTAAATAGATTATTTTAATTGAAAATGAAGCATCAAAGATTAGAAATAGTGGTTAAACTAGCAATTTCTGTCAAAAGATAAGATCTTCAGAGAGAATGTAAAGACCAAAACTCCTTCTAAATAGTTAGGGATGGCAGTACCATAGTGATGGTTAAGGGTGGTGTACAGTACACAGCACAGGCCTATGGGCAATAAAAGCATTTATCCTAAAGCATGGAGCTTTGGATGAGCTAAACTGTTGCTGCTGTTTCTGCTTCTACTTTTTCCTTTTCAGTGTTTCCTCTAAAAGGGCAAGCTGTTATTGCATTAAGAGCAGAGTAGCAATAACAGACAGAAACGAGCTGCTGGTGAAAAATATTTTCTGCAAATGATCAAAATTTTTTTTCTGGTGAGTTTTCAAAGTTCAGAGAGCAAAGAAGGGCCCTGTAAAAGAAGGTAAAACTATGTCTGCACAAAGTAAAAAAAAAAAAAAAAATAAAAAAAATGGTTTGGCGACAGTTGTACAACATTTATACCTGGAGTGATTACATAGCAAAGTCAAAAGACTTAAGACTTGCAATACTGTCTATTATTCATTACATACAGAGGAAGGTACAAGCCATGCTGCAAGGAGCACTGCTGTCATGTGCACGATTAATGATTGTGGCACTCATGTGGAATTGGGCAGCTTTCAGCTTCAAAAAGCTATATTAATAAGGCAGATACTTAGGGAGGGAAAAAAGGGAAAAATTAAAACATTGACAATAAGACTTAGTAGATTCCACAGCTTAGCTGAGGTTTTTTTTTTAAATCCATGTAATTTTTAACAGGAGTTTTCCTGGGACTGGGTGAAGTGTTGTTGACTTCTCAACTGGATATGGTAAATCATACACTTCTGTTTAATTTTTCAGTCTTTGTGGCAACCCTTTATCTGTTGTGTGTGCTTCCTTGACCATCAGGGTGTCAAGAGAAATGTAGTCATGGGAATGCCATTTTATAGATCTTCTTTTGGCAGAAAATCCTCCACCTGTGTGCAGAATCACATTCCTTTCTCAAGCTCCGATGCAAGCTAAGCCTCCTTCCTCCCATATGGTCAGACAAGGTAATTATGCAGATAGCCGCAACTGCACCAATAGATTAAAATTAAACTCTACATGAGTGTGAATTTTAATGGTTTCTTTGTCTCTTCTTGGCACAGACCAGATTTTTATTACTGAATATATTAAATACAGTTACAGAAGATACAGTCAAACAACGTATAAACCCTAAACCCTAATTTGCTAAAATGACAAAGGTTCAGGAGTGGCCCAAAAGCTCCTGTTCCAGATCACAGAAATGAGATATATGGTACAGTCTCCGTCACCTTCTTTAAGCCAATTAACAACTCCCAACAACAATATTAATAGTCATCAGAATTCTTGCATGAATTATAACCTTAGCATTTCCCATGGTTATTTCTATAAGATTTAGGTATGAATAGTTATTTTGAAATAATCCATTAAAATAAATCAGAATAAAAGAAAACATAGAAAGACCTTGAATAAAATTCCAGTCTTGGAACAAGTATTTGGCAATTAATGGGTTATCCCTGCTACTAAGCTCCTATGTCCTACTAACAAATGGAAACAGGATTGTCTATTTTGACAGGAATTTTTTTCCTTTCAAACAGTTCTCACAGGGCATTCTCATGGTTTTTGTTTGGCTAAAAGCAGATGGTTTTCATTGTTGCAAGGCCAGTGAAAGATTGTTTATACAGTTTCTTATTTCAATATGGAAATTTAGTGTTATGGCTTAATTGCACTTGCATACATAATACCAGGTATGTAGAAATCAATGTAATTTAATTCCAAACAGCAGCTAAGGAAGCATCATGGAAATGATGTTCAGAGAGATCAAAATTTAAATGAAGATACCAAGGCTTTCCATTCATGGAGCACTGTTCTGAAGTTAGCTCGAAGCTTGTTTGCATTGAAAGGCTGGAAAGTGATCTGAATGAGTTTAATGACAGACATATTTCATTAAAAGGGAACAACCTTAAAAGTATCCGTCAAGCCATTCCTCTTAAACCATTTGACAAATGTTTATGCAGTTTAGTGAAAAATCTTAGGCATCAAAGAAAGTGGTTGCCATTCTTTTCCCCTTCAAGTTCTTGGGTTGGCAGTAGCACTGCAGGTAGTGTTGGGCATGGTGCATCTTTGCCCTTTCCTAAGGGTTGGCTTGAACAGCCCAGAGTTTAGTCCAGATGGGATTGTTTGCCTTGGATGCTTTGGACAGGAAAGAACAAGGCCAGAGGGTGGTGAATCTAAAAGCTGGAATAGGAAACAAATTAGTTTGGTTGCTGGAAGGGGCCGATCACTTCCTGAGTAGAACTGATGAGCTGCCAAGGACTGTCATAATGAAACATGCCAATGCCTCCTGGGGACTGTGCTGCAGACTTCCCTCTCAACGTGCCTTTGAAGGAATTTTGAACAGACTGATGCCAGACAAATTGTTAGTGCTCCACTCCTCCCCTTTCGTTGTAAATACTGGAGTTATTTATTTGAAAAGGCCTAGGACTGTGACATCTTTCTAATGTAAAATGAAATGGTTTATTCTGTTTGAATCAAATTTTATTTATGCCTCAAATTGGCAGGACAAAGCGTGAGGCTTTAATTTTGCACCTGACTATCAATTAGACAGGCATTAAGAGCAATTTAAGCAGAAAATACTGGATAGACACCACAAGCATGGGAAAGATTTTTTTGGTTGCTTAAATAAAAGTATTTTCTGTTTAAAGGCAATTAGTCAATTTGCATAAGAATGTCAAATTAAATAAGATATTTTGGTTCCTTAGCATCCTTTTTGATTCATCTTTAAAGAAAAAAAAATACATATAGTTTCAGATCATTTGTAGTAGTGCTAATAAAACATACCTGTCATATTAATTTAGGTATGCTATTGGTGAATTGTGCCATATATTCTGAAGGTTTTTGACGGTTATTTTTGCCTCCTCTTTTTAAAACTCATGCAAATACTGTTATTTATCCTTTGGTAGAATTGAACAGCTAGAATTTTTTTTTGGCCCAGGTTTTTTTCAGTTTGTAGTAAATTATTTTCCAGTTCAATGTTTTGATAGTTTAATGTAGACATCACTTTATATTCTTGCAAATAAGTTCATAATGATGATTATTTAGGCAGAAGCCTAGCTTTAATTTGTTTTTAGTGGCATTTAGAGTAGTATTTTAGATAATAATAGTAATCTGAAGTAACAAAAATGTTTTTTTTTTAAAAAGTAGAAAATAATTTATTGTGTTTTGTACTTGTTAAAGACTGGAAGATGGGAGAAATTGCTAAATTTGGACTGCAAAACATACAAAGTAAAATAGATACCGAAGAAGCTTTTTGTACAATGGATTAAAACCATGGCTTTCTGTTTGTCTCTTTCCTATAGCCTGAATACAAGCTTTGCATAGTCAATATCGGAGACAGCATCTTCAGAGAATCAGTTATTTAAATACAGCAAGAGATGTGTTAAAAACATTATTCAGTTAGATTCATTACTAATTCTACCATTACTAATCCGTTACTAATTCTACTAATCCTATAATAGGGAATGTATCATCCCATTATAAGCACAGTTTAGTGTCTTTGCTATCAGTGTCTAAGCTTAGGCCTGGATGATCTCATAAAACAGAGAGCTTAGAGACAAAACTGAATACTCCACATTTTATTATTTCTTTTCTTATTATGTAAAATTCTGTACGTCTCCTCACAAAATTAAATATAGGAAAGGTGGAATTTCTGGTCTACTCTCTGTCCAAGAAAATAATTTTATTAATAGTCTAAGGGTTAGATTATTCTCAATCTTCTTTTTTTCTGTCTTGTTTACAAGAACAAAATTGATTCTATAAGTTGCTAAAGATAATATCACAAAAAAAATCAAATTTTTATTAAAAATTCTTTCTTTTGTGTTACTTTTAAGAATGTTTCATTTAGTTTCTGAAAAATCCTACTCATCTATGTTTCTTTCTCCTCTGACATCATTAAAGCTTTGCCATGGCTTTCAGGTTTCATCCCAAGTTGAAAGCATTTCTATAGTTTCCTGTCAGAAGGAAAATCTGCAGAATTTGCTGACATTGAAGACTCCAGAGACTTTCTTCTGTTGCCTGAGCATATCTATCTAGTGCCCTTGGAGGTGCCTTGGGGTCTGCTGCAGGGTCTCCACATACTTCTCCAGGAGGGAATAAGTTTCCCATAGGTCCTGCAGTGTATCTGCCAGCTTCATGCTGACATTTCAGCATGTCCCAGATGGCACCAGGTGGGCAATTGAACTCAGCTTTGGTTTTGATTTATGTGCCAGGAAGCTGAAGTTTGCAATCCATGATGATAGCTAGTGTTGTGAATTTGAGTAATTAAAATCATCAGTGATGATTTTAGACATTTCCTCTCTTTATTTTCAATTGTCTACCAACATAATCATAATTTCTGCACATTTACTGTAAAAAGTAATTTCTTTCACTTGCACAGCCATAAAATGTTATCCAAGCGAAATCAGCACCCCAGTGTCACAAACCTAAGCATTATAGTTGAATGAGTATAGATTAAATAGGAACTTCATTGATGCAATCTATCAAATATAGTTATTTTCTTCCCCCCCTTTTTTTTTTCTGTCACACTAACATTAATGTATCTTTGTTTATCCTTGAATTGTACTGAATTTTGCTAAAGTCTGGTTTAAACCCAGTAAGAAGCCAAGCCCCATGCAGCCTTTGCTCACTGCACTGTCAGAAAGTTAGGAAAGAGAACTGGGAGAGTAGATTCTGGAAAAGTCATGGGTTGAGATAAAGACACTTTAACGGGTAACGCACAAGTCACACACAAGCAAAGCAAAACAAGGAATTAATTCACACTTCCCATGCACAGGCACCTGCTCAGCTGTCCCCAGGAGAGCAGGGCCCCATCACACATAATGGTTACTTCGGAAGACAAACAGCATCACTCCAAATGTCCCCCCATTCCTCCTCCTTCCCCCTACTTTATATACTGAGCATGATGTTCTATGGTATGGAATATCCCTTTGGTCCATTTGAGTCACCTGTCCTGGCTGTGTCTCTCCCAGCCTCCTGTGCACTCTCAACTTCCTCATCAGCATGGCAGTACAAAAAGCAGAAAAAGTCCTTGTCTCTGTGTAAAGCCCTGATTAGCAATGACAAAAAATCTCTATATTATGAACCCTGTGCTCAGTGCAAATCCAAAACACAGCTCCAGTCAATGTGAAGAAAATTAACTCTGCCTCAGCCAAAACTAGCACGTTGGCAAACAGAATTTCATTTCTGTAAATTTAAGGAATATGTAGGAATTAGCATGTAATTTTCAAATGGTATCTGAAAGACCAATATGTTGTCTTCAGAACAAATTAAGTTTAAACAAAGCAAGTTGAATTCATGACAGAAAATAATTTATTAAACCTTTTGGCAGAACAATTTATTCTCTTATGAGAAGAAATAATACTTCCACTATGGGAAGGCAGAATGAGATAAACACATTCTCGGAACATAACATAAAGGACATGTAAAGGGAATAATAGTCTCTCTTAAAACATTGAACAGATGTTTACAACCTAAACTGCAGTAACCTAAATTTTCTGGAAGAGACTGAATGGAATCAGAAAACAAGGGGCTTTTTTCTGTTTTCTTCTTCTTCTTAATGTAAGTGAGGGTGGAAAATAAAAGCTAAAATCTATCATGCTTTCGGGACTATGCCTAAATAAGACCAATGCTTTGGGGGAGAATGCATATATACATGTATATAAATGTATAACTTCTCCTTGTTTGAGCCATTTGTTCCTGACACATGATGTCAATTATTTATGAAATGACCTGTTCTTTTAAATTGCATGTTCTGTTCTGTCTGCTACCTCCTACCTCTGCTTCGCTGAATGAGTATCTGTCCACTATTTACATGCTTTTGACAGTTTCCTTATTCACTTGATGATGATCAAAGGATAGATTTTTTTGTAGTACTTAGAGTCATGAAGATGCAGACAAGCACCAATGAGAATTAGATACTTAGGTACCTTTGAAAATTTCATTTGATGACTGTTCCCTTAAAAATCTAGTCATGCATACTTATGCCCATCCATATAACTGAAAGGAACTGTGAATCAGGATTTATGTAATGATTTTTTTTCAGCTGATTTGCAAGCCTTTGAGAGTAGATCAAAATTCACTTTAATTGATTTTCAAAATGGACATTGAATCATTCTTTCATTATCCTCTTAGTATCAGCTGAATACCTGGATAACAAGAAAGGTACCCAATTCTTTATTATCCTGTACAGAGGAGGAAAAGCACTAAAGTGCTGAGAAAAATGGCACCGAGAGGGAACAAAATTGTAATAAGGATTTCTATAATCCTGCTTTTCATTCTCTATTGTAGGCAGAGAGCTAAATACAGGCTAGGGGGTTGTTATACAATGGGAGATATATTATTGAAACATACAGAGAAACACAATGGCAGTGTAACCAAAAACCAGAGGATACTTTTCTTCCCTTTATTTCTGTTTCCCAGTGCCCTAAGAGAAGAAGGCTGAGCTGTGCATGGGTCTTCTCCATGTACCACAAGTTCAGTCGGTGACAGAGCACCTGGAGCTATGTTTGTACTAATGGTCCTTAGCAATTGAAATGTTCAGATCCTGTGGCAAAGACCTGTGCTATCCATCATCTCTCAGTCACAGCTGTTCACACCGTGAGAATTTCCTTGTGCTCCATAACTATCCCAGTCTCCAAATGAATGTGTGATACCCAAATAGCAGAATGACAGCTGCCAGGGTATGTGTTGGGCTTCAGAGTATTATGAAGAATTTTAGGCTCTTCATAAATGGAGCTTTTTCCTAACAGTTGGTTCTCTAGGAATCTTGGATTTGACTCAAAGGTACGCGTCTGGATGTCATGTCCTTCCCAGTCCCAGCCGCCACAGGGCTCTGTGGGATTTCTGAAACAAGTATAATTTTAAAGTGCCTTCTAGGCAGGTTTGAATTATGCTTTAGTTTAGCTTCTGTCCTAACAGGCATTAAAAAACTGGAAAATCAGATTAAAGATAGTCTTCCATTCCTGTTCCTAAAATGCACAGAACTTGAACCTGCAACAGAGGCTGTGGTATCTATGTATTTTAGATTACATAAATTTAAATACCTTTCAGTTTATCTTAGCAGTAACTGAAGAAAATGGAGACAAAATACCTGAACACTAAAAATGCTTACTTGGTTTTGTTTTTAGAATATTTTCTAATCTGTTCTACTGAAAGTTTCTCAGTCCTTTTATTTTTTATTTTCTTGTATTATTATTTTTAACTCTAGTATCACCATTAAGCATTTTTTTCAGTGTAATAGTTTTAAAAGCTTCTAGACACTGTCTTTTCTGCAAAATGTTGAAAATATCTGTGTTAGAAAACACATATATGTGTATTTACTCCTTTGCTGATTTTCAGGCCATAGCTAGCACATGTTTTAATTAAATTCTAACTATCTGGTTCAATTTCTTGGATTACTGAAGGTCATAAAGGGATAAAGACACATGTATCAATAATTTACACCATTTAAAAATTGAAAAGAAGAACACCAGAAGTAAGAAAGGAAGAGTAAAAAAGACTAAAATAATAAACATTGATTTTCTTCTCTGATTCTCTTCGATCTTTGGCAATCTTTTGTGAATACTAATTTACTTATTTTTTTCCCCAAGGACAGTACAGCAAAAGCCATTGTATTCAAAATGCTTCTTACTATTCCTGTTTCATTTTATTGGTTGTGCAGCATTTGGGTTCGTTAAGCTCAAAGGTGATTTCTTTGAGCAATGAATTTTTTAACATTAAACATTTAAAATATATAAATTTATACTTCCTGTTACTGAAAGAAAGTGATTAATAAACTTTCATTTATACTTCACTTTATACATTTCAGTATCCTCTGCTTTCAAGAAATTTAAGGAGGCTATGAACCATACTAACTTTTTGCATGATCTCTCTTATGCTCCTACAAAATCTCATGGAGACCTCTTGGCAATAACTCATCCAGTAACAGCACAGGAGTGCAACATTTCCTCGCTCTCTTTCTTACTGAAAATCTCAGTGAGTATGAGCCAGCAGTGCCTTTGGCAGCCAGGAGGGCCAACCATGTCCTGGGGGGCATCAGGCAAAGCATCACCAGCTGGTCTAGGGAGGGGATTGTCCCGCTCTGCTCTGCACTGGGGCAGCCTCACATTGTGTGCAGTTTTGGGCACTGTGATATAAGAAAGATATTAAGTTATTAGGGAGGGTACAAAGGAGGTCAAGTGAAGATGGTGAAGGGCCTTGAGGGGAAGCCGTATGAGAAGCAGCTGAGGTCACTTGGTCTGTTCAGCCTGGAGAGGAGGAGGCTGAGGGGAGACCTCATTGCAGTTACAGCTTCCTTGTGAAGGGCAGGCACCGATCCGTTCTCTGCGCTAACCATTGACAAGACCTGAGGGAATGGCCTGAAGTTGTGTCAGGGGAGGCTGAGGTTGAATATTAGGAAAAGGTTCAAGCAGCGGTCGGTTGGGCAGTAGGAAAGGCTCCCCAGGGAAGTGGGTACAGCACCAAGCCTGATACAGTTCAAAATACATTTGGAGGATACTCTCAGGCACACTCTTGGGGATGGCCCTGTGCAGGGCTAGAAGTTGGACTTGATGATCCTTAGGGATCCTTTGCAACTTGGCATATTCTGTGATTCTGTGAAAGTCACACATACAGTTTTTTTGAATTCTCTAACAAAAGAAATTACTTATATATAAATATATGTATGTTAGAGAGTTTTCTTAGAGCACTTTTAGCCCATACTTGAAAACAGCATTCCAGCACTATCCTCCAGAGCCACTATAGCAATGTAATTTTTATTTCATCATAAAATGTTAAAAGCCAACAAAAGAAAAGTTTCAGATGGAGGTAATTTGATATTTAGTATCCTTCAATGATTTGATCAGAAAACATTGCATTTCAGAAGGATCTAGCAGGGCATGTAGTGATAGGACAAGAGGGAATGACTTTAAGCTGAAATAGTGTAGATTTTTTTATCAGATATTATGAAGAAATTCTTTAAGAGTAGTGAGACAACAGAACAGGTTGCCCAGAGAGATTGTGGAGTCCCATTTTGTGGAGCTGTTCAAGGACAGGCTGCATGGGTCTTTGGGCAACCTGGTCTAGCGGAAAGTATCCCTACCGTTGGCAGTGGAATTGGAACTAGAGGAATTTTAAGATCCCTTCCAACCCAAACAATTCTATGACTCTATGATTTTTTTAAAAATCTTGGACCTTGGGAAACTGAGATAACTGGGAAACATATTTTGTCAATAAACTGAAAGGCATACCTTCAAGTGGAGCAACTAGAAAAATAATTTATTATACAGATTGTGACTTCATTCTGTTGTTTATATTTGGTTGGCTAAGATTTCTTTTTAGTATTCAAGTGCAACCATCACTCAACCAGGAGTACACTATAGAAAGTATCTTGTTAAAAAGAACAACAAAAATCCCAGGAGACATCTAGGAGAAGCTGTTATCTTCACGAGAAATTAAGCTGCCTTTCCTATTTGGTTTAGATTCAGTCTGTTGCCTTTTATCTGCTTATACCATTATCTTCACTTTTTAATGTAATTTCCTCTCTATTTGTATTATGAAAATTCACTTATCACAATTATATTTCATTATGGCCTGTATCTGTGGTGGGTTGACCCTTGGCTGGGTGACAGGTGCCCACCAAAGCTGCTCTGTCACTCCCTTCCTTATCTGAATAGGGGAGAGAAAATAGAATGAAAGGCTTTTGGATTGAGATAAGGATCACTCACCAGTTACTGTCACAGGCAAAACAGAATTGACCTGGGGAAATTAACTGAATTATTAACAATGAAATCAGAGTCGGGTAATGAGAAATAAAAAACTAAATTTTAAAACATCTTCCTCCCACTCCTCCCTTCTTTGTGGGCTTGCCTTCACTCCTGAATTCTCTACCTGTTCCCTTCCTTAGCAGTACAGAAGGATGGGTTATAGAGGTTGAGGTCAGACACATATGTGTTGTCTCTGCTGCAACTTCCTCCTCAGAGGGAAGACTCCTCACACTCTTTCCCTGCCCCATCATGGAATACCTCCCACAGGAGACAGTTCTCCGTGAAGTTCTGCAGTGTCACTCCTTTCCACCAGCTGCAGTTCTTCATTAACTGCTCCAGCATAGGTCCCTTCCATGAGATGCAGCCCTTCAGAAAAGGCTACTCCAGTGTGGATCCTCCACACTGTCACAAGTCCTACCAACAAACCTGCTCCAGCATGGGCTGCTCTCTCCACAGGCCTACAGGAGCCTGCTCTGACTTCAGCTTCCCACAGGATCACAGCCTCCTTTGGGCATCTACCTACTCCAACGTGGGGCCCTCCACAGTGTGCAGGTGGATCACAGCTCCACTGTGAACCTCCATGGACTACAGTGGGACAGCTTGTTTCAATCTGCATCATGGGCTGCAGAGGAATCTCAGCTGCAGCACCTGGAGGACCTCCTTTCCTTCTTTTGTTCAGTGACCTGAGTGGATGCAGAGCTGTTGCTATCACATATTCTCACTCCCCTCTCGGGCTGCTGATTCTATAGCACAATAACTTCTTTTCCTTAAATATGTTATCCCAGAGGTGCTACCACTGTCACTGACCGACTTGGCCTTGGCCAACAACAGGTTTGCCTGGGAGCCAACTGGTATTGACTTCACTGGACACGGGGGAAGCTTCTGGCAACTTCTCACAGAAGCCACCCCTGTAGCCTCCCCCGCTACCAAAGCCTTTACATACAAACCCAATACAGTATTAAAAGAAACACTGGCTAGATTTAATGCAAAAGTATCAGATTATTCAGGGAAAATTATTAGTTAAAACACTAAAGAAATACTTCAGTGGGGTTGAAAAACTTTCACATATCATTGAACAAAGGATCATTTATTTGTCTGTTTCAGTTTGAGAACAGATTTCCAAAACATCCTTTTTTGACAAGAGCAGATCATCTGTGCTCAGTAGGTTACTGGTTAATCCTGTGGGAATGCCATATCAAAAAATCATCACATGACCATAAATCTGTGTTACAGGTAGTTAGTGGACTCAATTCATCCCTGGCATAACTTGGCATTGGAAATTGAGGCAATGTTTGCCTTTCTGTATTTGTGCTTTATCTGATTAATGAAAAACCTGTTGGTTATTAAGACAGCTATGTTTTTTCTCTATGAGTTTCAAGAACAAGAAGATACATTCTCTCTAAACTATGAAGTGTGCACTCAGTATTATTGTCATTTTGGGGTCTGCATGTAACAGTGTTTAAGAAATATATGAGACAAAATACTAGAAGATGCAACTCTCATGTATCTTACAAGCAGTAAACTGGTGACTTTAACTTAACTTCAGAATGCAACAGGGTACTTGTATAGTATCCATAATAAGAATAAAAACATGTGGTGGTAAGGAATCAGGCCTTTGATTTCTTGGTCCCTCTTTCTATTTTAGCTTCCTACACAGAACTTATCTGAAATTACAAATGCTATATAAGTCAATGTTTGAAATAGTTTCTCCAGAGGTTAAAATACATTTTGAAAACAAATTTCTCGTTGGAAAAATTTTAGAATTTTTAGGCAAATGATTTTGTAATCATGACAGTGCATTATTTGCAAATGAATTAATTCAACTAGTCTAAATGCCATGGAAGTTAATGACAGTGATCAAATTACTTCAATAATAACAAATGGAACCTAAAGGAGAAATTCTTCTATGGATAAGCTAGGTTCTTAAAACAAAATATAACAGGGAAAAGCAATCCATAAAAGAAAAAAGATAATCTTCTCATGGAAAATCCAGGGGTCTTTTTACATTCCTGTAACATCTGAGGATGAATTTTAGTTCAGTTATCACTGATACATTTTGCAGGTTTAAGATGTCAACCTTCCAACTTTGTTGAAATTTGTGCTTTATAGAAAAGAAATTACAAAAGTCTTCAAACATCATTTTCGAATTCTACTTCTAGATTACGTGAAGAATTTTCAAAGCTTTGGCTTTGGCTTTGAAAGTGCTACAAGATACAACATTAGAGTGACTATGTCTTAGAAATACAGTGTGTAGGAGAGTGGAGTGTTGGGATGAAAGTTTATGTGCCCTTGTGTTTCTAGTGTGTGAGCTCAATCTCTATAAAGACATTTTACTGCATCAGATTGATTGTTTTCATGAACCAAAACAAATTAGATATATGTGATTTTTCAAGTAGCAAGATATTGTGCAATGTAATGTTCTAGAAAAATATGATTCAATATTTTGCTATGTGTGGAGTGTGTTTTTGGAACATTATCTCTAATATAAGTGCTGTGGCTGATTCGAATATGCTCCTTCTGCCAGCTGGTAAATGTTTCTTATGTGTATCATTGGCCTCTTTTTTCCATGTTTGCTTTCTTCTTGTCTGCCTTTCTGTCTGTATCCCAAGAAGACGATGGGTAGGATATGGGTATAACATAACAGAGATATTGCTCTGAAGTTTGCTAAAAGGCTTCAATCACGACAAGAGTAAAATCTGAACTGAATTTTTCATAAAGGGTTATGGGCTATATTCATAAAAATGCAAATAGTTGTGCCTCTGATAGACATAACTTCCTGCAAAATGAAAAAGATTAAAATTCACCCATCCATTTTAATTTTTACAAACCCATTATTCCCCGCTGATAATGGCTCATTCTGATTTTGTTCTACATCATAAAAGGGAGTTGGGGCACAAATACATTCCTTCCACCAGACTTGAGGCCACAATATTTGCAGTGTTTTAGTTCTCACTGATGTTATGTTCTACTGCTGTGTTAAAACCAGGCAACCATTTGAAAATACACTTGACCTTGTATTTCTGTAACTATACTATTACATTTGCAACTATACAATATACAAATGCAGATATAATAAAGGAAGAATTCAAGGAAGAAAGCATTGGCATCTCTAGTATGTAAGAACATGTGACCCGCTAGTGAAACACAAGATGAAAGGACATAATTTCTTAGTTCACAGGTTAGTTCCATTTTCTTCTGAATTGCTTTGTTTTTTTTCATCAGAAGAAAATGTCGTGCCTTTTGACTGTGTTAGCCTATTTATATTTTCTGCAAACACTAGATTAGGATGGAATGGTCAGTTACTCACGGACTGTGTTCTCAGGGGTATAACAAAATCAGTTTATTAATAACATATTTTGACATATATAGGGTTATTATAATTAAGAGGCTGGGTTATGCTAAATGAGGGATGGATCATGTAACTAGGGAATACATTATGTTTATGAGGGGAAGCAGGTATCTAGAGTTCATCCATTACTCATGACACAAGGGAAGGGGAGACAATGGATGTTGCTAAACAGATTTTGGGTACAGGGCAGGGAATACACAGAAACTGCAAATGTTGTCAAATGCAAATAGAGTCTTTAGGCATCCAGAGATGGGTCAGTGTTGCAGATTGGATTAACTCTATCCTTTTTGGGAGGCCTCCTGCATTCTGGTATTTTGCAGATTTGTATTCCCACATTAGTATGTAAGAATCATGCAAATTTCCCTTCTTTGCAGTCCTGGAAGGAAGTCTTTCATTTTTAGTCTCCTACTAATATTACACTGCCATTTATTAATTTGCTGCTATATACTTTCACAAAGTGGTCCTTCTGGTAAGACTTCATATTTATCCCTCTATATTCTTTATATTTCCCATTATCCCATTAATCTTTGTAACACTTGAATTCATGCTCAGTTTCTGAGTTTCTCATAGTGCTCATCTCAACACTGGATTCCACCTTTCATCCCCATACCTCTTTCAGTAAATTTCCATGGGAATAGAAATCTGTTATTTTTTCTACAAGGAAAAAAAATATGCAAATCTGACAGGAAAAAAAAAAAAAGAGAGAGAGTCCCTCCTTTCTATGACTCTGCTAGTCTTCCTAAACTTGAAAGACTCAATCCAGGTCCCAGGTCAGTGTCTATCCTCTTTTATTTTCCTATGTTGCTGCTTCAATGACCTGGCACCACTGTGTCTCTGTCTGTAGCTGTTCAAATTTAGATGTTGAAGCAAGGGGCTAGTCCAGGCTTTTAAGGTCCCTGCAAGCTGTCAGAACAACTCACTCTTCGGGAGCTGGTACTGAGCATCAGTGTACCATTCTTACCAGCAATGCTGATTATTTTCCATGAAATAACAGCTACTCTTTCTAAATATATCTCTGAATATATCTCCTGAATATATCTGGAAAGTAATTTTGTAGTGTTTATAAACGGGGTGTTTTTAATGACCAAGATGTCACATATACAGTCAAATCTTCTAACTATATTGTCTTACCAACTACTCCAGTTAATGAGATGTGTGTTGTGAGGGTTACTTTATGCCTAATATTGTATATAATGTCTCAAGTATCATTCTATTGATATTTAATTAGATATGCCATGAGACACTCGCATATACTCCAAATTCTTCCTTTAATTCATTAAATAATGAGATTGACTTCTGGACTGTGACTCCACACTATGGATATTAAACCCATAGTTATAATTTAATTTTTGGAATCTTAAGTCCCTAACAAGCCTTAAGATGTGTTTGTCTTACTTTTTTATTTATTCTTCTCTATTTAATCTGAAGAATTCTCTTGTTTGTTTCAATTTGTTTGTGGTATCCTGCTAAATTTTCTGTTCTTGTATATAATGTTCTTTCCTGATCAGTTTTAATTTTCATTGCTTTTCCTATTTGCGGTAATCTTTATAGAGGTATTTTTCTGCACTTCTATATACCAAGGGATCTTCCTCTACTCCTAAAGTCAGTATTTGTGAATAATTCCTAAATTCTTTAATGAATACCTTCAAAATATTCATATTCATATGTTTTTGAATATCATTGAGACTCTTCTGTAAATTAACAAAATATCTGCTTCCTTTTTTGAACATATGGAACATGAGTTGATATTTTTTCTTAGGATTCAGACTTCAAACACTAGGATCAAAACATAAATTTTGTTCATTTGCTCATTTTCAAACGGGAAATTCCCAGGGCCTTTCCCTTCCAGCAAAGAACAGTAATACCATCATTACAGACAGTTACTTTTTCTTTTCCTTTATTTCTTTTTTTAGTCTTGGTTTGAAGGCTTTTCTCTGTAATGATCATATTTTTTTTGAACTACTGTTCCACCCTTTCCAATTTTTTGATATGTTCACTTCAAAGCTTTGCTGCTTAGTGTGTGAAATTCATCTATCTTCTGGGAAAATTCAGGCTTTCAGGTTTGACAGTTTATTCAGTATGTTCATTATCTTCTGTATGAAATAATTTGCTTTCTACTATACTTGCGTATTGTGTTTACATTTATTTATTTAATTTTTTTTACTATCAGGTCATTATTTAGTGCACACTTATATCCTATAATAAAAATCCAGACTCTTAGAAGTGTTTTCTGTCATGCATGTCCAGTTTATATTCAATATCCAGGGTTTTGAGTAGAATACATTATTCTCCAACTCTTCACAGAGTTATGCTCTGTGAGGGATCTTACACATATTCTCATGTATTTCACAGAATCACAGAATGCGTAAGGTTGGAAAGGACTCCAGTGGGTCTTCTTGTCCAACCTCCCTGCTCAAGAAGACCCATCCTAGAGCACATGGTACAGGATAGAGTCCAGACAGTTCTTGAATATCTCCAGTGAGGGTCAGTCTACAACCTCTCTGGGCAACCTGTTCCAGTACTTGGTCACCTGCACAGAAAAGTTCTTCCTCATATTCAGGTGGAACTTTCTGTGCATCACTCTCTGCCCATTGCCTCTTTTCCTATAGCTTGGCACCACTAAGAAGAGCCTGGCTCCACTTTCATCTTGACACACTTCCCTCAGGTACTTACACGAACTGATGAGGTCCCTTTCCAGTTGTCTCCAGACCTAACAGACTCAGGGCCCTCAGCCTTTCCTTATAAGCAAAATTCTCCCTTAATCATCTTTGTAGCCCTTCATTGGACTTGCCCCAGGAGCATCGTGTTGCTCTTGTCCTGCGGAGCTCAGAACTGGACACAGCACAACAGATGCATCTCACTAAGGCTGAGTTAGGGATCACCTCCCTCAGCCTACTGTCAATGCTCTTCCTAATGCACCCCAGGATACCACTGGCCTTCTTGGCCACAAGGGCACATTGCTGGCTCATGGACAGCTTGTTGTCCACTAGGACTCCCATGTCCTTCTCAGCAGAGCTACTTTCTGCACTCTAGGCAGATATAAGCACTGGAGCAGATGTCTTTATCTCCTTTCACTCAGTGTGCAGGGCTGCAAGAGTGGTTGCCATCAGACAGCCCATGTGGGGCTGTGTATTCTTGCAGCTAGAAGGCTGCAGAAGGCTCTATCTCCATGCTTTTTGCACAGGAAAGTGCATGTTATTTGCATGCCATGCTTAATGGAACCTTATTTAAGCACTCTTCCTGCCCAGCATACTCTCTTGTTCAATACTTTACCTCTAAAACATATTAAGGAAAATATCTAGACATAAACAATACTGATTTCCAGATTCAGTCCATGCCATGTCTTTACCAACCTGACCCTGAGTGTTCTGAAGGATGATCTTGGAAGCCTGCTTACCTCAAGCCTACAGTTCTACTAGAAAAACTTCAATACCTTTGGTGTGGAAACATGTAAAGGAAAACAATGGCACCAAATAGTTTTGAAAATATGCTTATATAGATGCACAGACATATTTTTCCTTGAGTCAATGAAAACTTTAGTGAGGAAGAATGAATTTAGTGCTGTAGAAAAATAAGAAAAAGCTTTATGCTAACTTTTGGTTAGATGTGCAGGAATTAATTATCCAGGTTTGGATCTGGATTTGTTGTTGGGTTTCTTTTTGTTGGTGCTGGGTTTCTTTTTATTGTTGTTGGGTTGGTTTATTTATTTGTTTTTGTAAGGGATTGACTTTCTTTAAGTACAGACATATAGGAAATGAAGATAGGTCAGCTAGGAAGTCCATGAAACTATACCACATTTTTCATTAGAAGGCATCAAATAGATAAGACAACAGCACGAAATTTCATTTAGTGAAAACTAGTTTTTGGTATAAGATAGTGACAGCAGGCTGTGACCAATCCCTGGAAAATTGATTTTGTGGTATAATAAAACTGAGTATTAGACACAGTTTCAAGATTAATATTGTTAAAATGTTATATAGCAGGAATGTTTTGTTAGTAATTCTCCCTTGTTTTCTCAACACATTTAGTTCATAGATGTTTATTCTTCAGAGGTTTGTTCTAAGATGAGTTAAAGACCAGTTTTCATTCCATTGCAATGAGATTATGACACTTAGCTTCTTAAAATCTCATGAACTCTTTTTACTTTCATTTTCTACGGTTATCTTTTTGAATAGAGCAACACTAGCAAGTTACTGCCTTGTGTTGCCTTGTGCAGAGACTTAGGTTAACACAAGGACTACAAACCAAAAATGGCTGTTTCTCTTCTTTCTTATTATCCTGTTGTTTTCTTTTTTTTTTTCTTGGTGGGGTGCATTTTGGATGGCATATTTTCCCTACTGTGAGCTGCAGGATTCTGTAAATTCTGCATTGAAACACATGTTTTCATCATTATCTCAGTTCTAAGTATTCTCATAATCACAAATGTAGAAGGGTTTCTGTTACAGCAAAGATGAATAAATTAATCTCAAGTGGTCCATTATCAAAGGTGAAAAAACCTATCATTTTTTACAAGTGTAAAATAATAGCCCATATTCTGATTACCAGAATACATTGATTAATTGCTAGTAAATGAACACTACCAGAAAAATTATGAGTATTCAAAGTTCAGTTACTTTTTAAGTGTGTTTGAGGAGAGAAATCACCATCATGATGGCATGGATCTCCTCTCCACATAACTCTTCATAATACCAAACTAAATTAAAATTAAATAAATCTGAGTAATTTCAATTCAAATACTATATTTCAAATTCCTCCAATACTTTCATTGGCCCAGGGATCATAACTGCTGCATTTACAGAGATAGTTGCTTTAGTATCTTGAGATAATTCATTGGAAGGGTTTCACTGTAGGATGGGAAGGTTGAATTACAGTTGTTGGTACTGTGGAGTTAATAGAGGTGATGATTCCATTCAGTAGTGTCCTGCTCCTATCACTTTGTAAACCAAAGAGTGCATTTTTTGGGTAGCAAGGAGTGAGATGGAGTTTTAGTCCAAGACTGTGCAAGACTGTGTATCAGGAGTCCGTAGGTCCAGAGACAATGATTCTTTCCACTGAGCAGAACCCAAAACATGTTCCAGGAATGATACACAGCTTCTGTTTGCCATCATTCCTACCTCTGCTTTACATACAGCAGTCTCTGTTGAAAAATGGTTATCTGACAATGCTGAGGCAAATTACTTACTATAGAATTTCTTCCCCTGATACTCTGGCATTTAAAACCACAGTAGCTGATCCAAATATGGTTTGCATTACACACTAGTGGCAATGTGTAAAGTCTGCTTATCTGTAATACAGTATTTTTCTCCATTTCTAATCTCCTACTGCTGAAATCATTAAAATATCTGATAAAATACTATTCAATCCATCGTGGAAACATATTCTTATTACTGTTTGGTAAAAACATATGCTATAGGATTCATTTATGCACTGATGGTTGACAACTAAAACTATAAGCAATATGTATTCACCATATACTTCTTCAACATTTCTATTTCAACTTCTAACATTCTCTTTGATCTTTATGAAAATACTTGTACAGAAAATGAAGAGACTGGTTCCTTCCTTGTCCAGTATCATACATAAATCAGTGTTCTGGCAGAAATGAATGACGCATGTTTAGGATTTACAACTTTTCTTAAGAGAGTGACCAATACATAGCATAATTGGCAAAATGCTTTTTGCTGCCTTCTCCCTCATCTTGATTTTTATGACTGTGAGTTTTCTTAAATGTTGAAAACCTTTAAGTATCCCTCCCTCTTCCTTCCTCCCTCCCAGCTGAGGTCTGTACCATGTCTCCTACCAAATCGGATCACCTGAACGTCATGGGGGAAAGGAGGATACAGTCTTCTAGATGCAAAACTGTCTTGAAATACAAGTGGCTCCAAGAAAACCTACTCCTCTGACAAAGGAGAATTAGTACTGGACTAGAAAATCCACCAGATGTGAGTGTAACATACTTTTTTTAACCTCAGTTTTGAAGGTGGTGTTTTTCTTTTTATGACTAGGAAACAGATACATTAATTGTAGCAAATGACAACTCTATATCTTAGATAGCAAAATGTTGCCATAAGGGGAGGAAAAAACATAACATGTATTCTTGTATTCTGTATACCTGCATAAGGGTCTTGTTAAATAGAGGATAATTATTAATGTTGTTTGGTTTGTGTCAGCAGTATTCATATACCTTCTGTAAATATTTTTCACTTAGACACTTTTTCACTTATAAAGGCATGTCAGTTACTGAATCCATGGATTTATTGATTGCTCCTAGAGATGAACACAGAATTACCTTTATGTTAGTAATGATTATTTCACAGTTTACTGTGTTTGTAATTTCAAAATAAATAGTGGAATTACATTTTGTTCCCTGACAGGAGTAATTAACTACCTCTGCACAGTGTTTCCATAGCACGCATCTACCAATGATTTAGATTGTTTGTCTACTCATGCTATAACAGACAAGGAGTGGGAGAAAACATCTGTCATGTAATTTATTTCTCACTGCATTATGTATATAAACTAAATGCTAGTTATGCATTAATATTAGTGAGATAGAAAATTTCTTTGCATATTTTTTCTGCTTCTACACTGTCATTTTTATAGCCTTATGTTTTGGAAGATAAATAAATGCCTTCCATGCCTTCTGTTGCCTGTATGATGAATTTCAGAGCTATGTTAGAGAGAAAGAGCTAATAAAGCTATGTTAAATGCATCTACCCCCAATGGATAGATTTGTCTTATTTGTAGTAAGTGCAGTATGAAAAAGACTTTTTTTTATTCATGTCTCATAGGGAAGTAGCTAATATGTTGTCCTGCCTTCCAGTCTGTAAAGATTAATCCCAGTATTTCCATCTGACAGGTGTCTACCTCTTCAGGCATTAACTGGTTAAGCACTGGTCTTTGAAAATTGAGTTACTGTTTCCATATGACTTATTTTCCTCAATTAAATTAACACACTATACAGATAAAATTTCTCTTGCCTTTGTGTTCTGTGAAGTTTCACAATAGTTTGAAACAATCCTTCAGACTGATTTTAATGTGTTCCTCTCGATTTCAGTTCAGGTCTGCTAACTGTTTTTGTCCTTGGCTTCATGAAAGAGAACATACACAATGGAAGTCTTCACTCTTTTTTTTTTTTTTTTTTTTTTTTTTTTTGAGCCTTGAAATTTCCCTTCCTTTAATTGCTCTGTAACAAAATAAGCAGTGAACTTTTAATGCCACAAGGATAATAGCAATATTCAGTGGTATTTACAGAACCTTTTGTTTCTTTTTATCTTAGTACATTTCTAATTATGTTTTTTATTTATATTCTAGAAGAGCTGAAGAATTCCAATTAGGAATGGGCCTCTTCTATATTAATGTTCTATTGAAAAATAATTGTGCCATGCCCTGAGGAGTTTACAGTTTGATTTAACTCACAAAATTGAATTAATTTAATAATTTGAAAGAATAGCTGTTATTAAGTCTATTGTATCAACATGTGGGAATTTAACTCTGGTCTTTTATGCTTTATTTTATGTCTAGCTTTTAAATTCAAATGGCCAAGCTGTGAGCCTCACTTTGGTCATTATTACCCACCTGATTGTCCCCCATTCTGGAAGATTTAGTTACTCAACTTAGGGACAAAAGCTTGAAAAAGTGAGTTTTCATGGCTGCAGCAAAGAATTGAAAGAAAACTTCAGGATATTTTGAAAACTGTTCAATGAAATTAGGGCTGTTGAGAGTATCCTTGCAGAGACTGGACATGAAGTACTAGTTCAGTCTGCACAATCCAGCCTATGTGACAGGCAGCATTCAGGCCTGCTTGTACAATCCAGCCTACGTGCTGGGAAGCAAAGACAGTGTGCCCTTAAGCAGTAACATTTAAGAAAATTAGTTACATATAAACAAGAAAAGAGGATACAAAAGCGGGAACTGCTGACAACAAGGCCAACCACAAGATAGAAGGCGTTGGGAACATCATAATACTTGCTTTGTAGCTTAGAGGCAACTAGATATGAAGGATTGTTGCGTGAACAGCTGTTGCCGACCAATGAGCATGTAGCTTGATGCACATGAACCCTGTAAAACCCTATATAATCAGTGTGATTTCAGCAATAAAATGAGCATTGACTGTACCTCTATGAAGATGTGTCATTGAGTCTGAAGCTCCTCGCATCTTCATAGGGCCTTTTAATTTTTGAGTGTTTATGGCTTTCAATAAAGTGAAAATTTCATAGCTCAAGTAGGTTAAGCAGAGTTATATAAAAACTGAGTAGAATAAATATGGGGACTTTGGCATTTATATTTCTAGGACCATTTAAAAAGTGAGTTGATTTAAACACTTAGAAAGATGGCATGCACACAAAGGAAAAATTCAGACTGTTATTACTTTTAAACATCATATGTCATCACTATGTCATTCTTTTTCAAAAGGGTTTTACCAAAATCCCAGCTCTTACTTGTAGTGCTACAAGTACAGTGTGGATCAGGAAAACCTCATGAGTAACAGAAAACCTATGTCAGAAAAGATACAATATGTAGAAATGTTAATTTTGTGGCAGAATCATTTGATCATTTGTCCAGGACTGCTGGAGTCTTGTGTCAGTTTTTCTCCTTATGCCCTAGGATATGCAGTGAGAAGTGGCGACAGAGCCATGTCCCAAAACATATCCAGATGCCTAAACATCTTGTCGAAACATCCCATGATAAACCCTTTTTGATCTAAATAGTCATAATGAATATTGTGCTATGCACAGAAAAATTGATACAAAATTAATAATCCCTGAGATTTTTTCTGTTTTTTCCAGACAGATGATAAATCATACTATAACCTTAGTAAAAACCATTCTATTTTCATTTAGCACACTGCTTTTTTCAGATTCTCTACTAAAAATTTTATATCTTAATATTATTATAATAGAACCGGTAATTTTTGCCAGTCTAATTGAATGCAGACAAAGAATTTATACGAATATTTCTATCATTTGCATATTTATTCACAAAAATCTGTTTATGACTAAAAGCAGCATCGCTGCATAGTCACATAAGATAGTGTTGATGTTATTGCTGTTACTGCTGTTGTCGTTATTATCATTATCATCATCATCATTATCAACTCATATATGTTTTACCAATAACCCAGTTACAGCCTAGACCCCTGCTGTTCTAAATTTTCTATGAGTGACAAGTTATTAGAAACTAAGTGTATAATCAAAGCAACACATGTATAAAGATGGCCAGGAAAGTACATATTCAATTAATAACTGTAAATCAGCTGAAAGTGCAGTGCCCCCAGGATATTTTTCCCTTTTTTATGAAACAACATTTAAATAAACCTCATCAGCATTTTACAGCCAAAATGACCCTTTCTTCTTTCATAATAAGGAAAGGTCAATGAGACTCTTTGATAATGCTGAATATTTCTTTAATCTGAAGAGTACAACTGTCAAGAAACTATGGCATATCATGGAGATACCTCCTACCACAAAAATGTCCCTAGATCAAATCATAGAGTACATATTAAAGGTTAAAGGGTTTGACCTATACTAATCCAGTATAGCCCATATGTGGCCATTTTTTTTTTCATCAGTAATATAGGCTACTATAATTTATAGATGAATAAAAGCCAGAGGCAAAACAATATTTCAGAAAGTGCAATAGTGAATTTTCTCCATTTATCATATAGCTTAATTTATTTTTTTGGCTACTCAGCATCCTGACTTTGTATTTTTTGCTAAATAAGCAAGATTCCCATTCCCCCTGTCTTAAGTGTGGTATTGACCACTTTCTTAAGTGGTCTGATGGAATACAACCATAGAATTGCTGTACAGTCAACATAATTAATAAGTTATACCTATAATTTTATTTATCCCTCTTATTTTTCTCTCTTTGAGAGAGAGAAAAAGGTGGGGTGCTAGTGAAAATGAAGAAAAAGATCCAAAAGATTAACTAGAAAAAGAAGTGTAAAGTAGCATGCAGGCTTACTTTCTTCAGTGCTGGTCCTAAATTCATTTTTAGGCCCTTCTTTTTTGTCTTAGCCCCTTAGAACTATTCATATAACCTATTACTCTGTGTTGAGAAATTTCCTAAAATTGTACTGCATGGCTTGTTTTTCTATTTAAGAATAGTTAACATTTACATTTCGTTGAAAGCTGACGGTTTTTTCTTTTATCTGAGACACTAATTTTTGTCCTTTAGGACATATTCTAGTTCTATATCTCTCCTTCTTCCTTTCTTCATCTCAGGTTTCTATCTTCTAATTTATGGATCAAATGTTGTTCGCCAGCCTACCATTGTAAATCTTGCATGAGCTGGTCTGGATTTACGCTGAAGGAAAAGAGGGAAAACTGTCTTCATGCCTCTTATGTGGTCTTTTCCCTCTAAAATACAACATCTCCAAACATGGAGCAGATACAAAACCTCCTGGAACTAATACAAAAGCTTCTGTCCATAGTAACTGTTTTCAGCCAAAATTACTTGCTGAATTCTTTCTTCCTCGGTCAGTACCTTTTGTCAGATCCACCTCTATTACATTTATTTCAATCCTTCCCAGCAAAATGTATGTTCTTAATTCTTTTGTTGTATTTCCTTTTGCTTTCATCCATAGAGTATTTGTTTTCTGTCAGTACACTGAATCAAAAAATGGGGTAATTAAGCACTTACTCTGAGAGTCAAATGCATTTTTCTCCTAGACCTGGAGATAAGACACTAAGTGAATATCAAATGTAAAAAATTATACAGACTTTTTAATGCAATTAATATGTTAATTCACATTATTTATTTCTGATTCCTGCTGTCTCACAGGACTGTTAAAAATGCATCTCTATTACAGCCAAACTGCTTCTTTAGCTAAAAGAAAATTGTTATACATGATATAGGACCAGTAGAAAGTTTAACATCCAGTGCGATCAGCACAGAAAGGAAGAGCTTTCTGCCCTCTAATAAATCTTAGAAGTCTCCATTAGTTATGTGCAAACATATTCATTCTGAACAGAACGTGTTACTTTATACTTGAGGCTGTACTTCACAAAGAATAAATTCTGGCCTGCTGGGTATCTTGGCAGGCATTTCTGTTGTAATGAATCAGAGGGCCGGTCTGTGACTCCTACACCCAAGGGGCAGGAGAGACCAGGGCAAGGCTTGAGTGGGAGCAGCTGTCCCTGCCTCGAAAGTCCTGCTACTTTTCCTGTTCCCTTGCAAATGCTCCTGGTAGTAATTTTCTTCTCTTACCCCATTCTCGCAAAAGACGAGAAGAGAGAAATGTTTAGTGCAAACCTCTCCTGCTGACTAATCTAAAAATTGCCTATTAGCCTATGAATCTGTAGTGCTTCCACAGGTATTTGACAATGAAAGCAGCAGACAGTGAATGTTTACATCAAGGGAGTCTGTAGGTCTTTCAAAGAGATGTTTATTTCCAAATCCCTAAAATTTATATTTCGCAATATTATTTGGAGTCTTTTTTAATCATTGTTAATCACATTGTGTATTGAATTTCTGTAGATAAATGGATTAAATTTTGTATGTACTTCGATTCTGTTAGGATAGGACTTGTTTTGTTGTGGGGATTTTTTACAAACAGATTACGCACACTCACTAATCAGTGAAATGCTTTCCCTGTAATCAGAATTTCCCTGCTAAGTCACTTGTGACAGTGGAGATGGTAGCAATCTTAAGTGAAACCTTTCATATTTGATCTATAATGTAACTAGTTATACTATTTAATTAGCATTTGGCAATTAAATGTTGAAATGGGGCATTTTAATGCAGTTGAATTTCTGCAGGATCTAGGAAAATAAATATGTGACATTTTATTTTATTTTCATTTGAGCATTGACATAATGTAACATTTTTAGACCAAGTAGTTCCCCTAGAAGTAACATACAAAATTTTTGTTAAATACTAGATTTCAGAACCCTTCACAGCCTGTAAAGACTGTGATTAAGGCTCATCTGGTATGCACTCAAAATTAAAATGACCAAAGAATGTTCAATTATTGAACTTTTATTAAATAGCTTAATCCAATCAATTCTCTATTTTCAAAGGAAACATTTTAAATTTTAAACATTTTAAAAAATGTAAAATGCACTGCTTTTCTCATCAAACATTAATATTAAAGCATAGTAACAGGCTATGCAAATGACAATTCTCATGGGAAGTCACTATCGAGTTCAAAATGTGAGATGTTTGCCACTGTAACTGTTTGTTACAGTATGCTTCCTCTCCTTGTGTACTGCCAGGGAGTGTTGGGAGACTGAAGTGGGATGCAGAGAAGAGGACCTTTGCCATCAACTGCAGTTTACATTCAGGGCTATATGAAAAAGAACTTTCAGGATATCGAATAAATCTCCTTCCTTTTTCTTTTAGCTACACTTATTATTTTTGAGAGAGGATAGTATTTTTCCTTTATCAAAATATTTAATATATAATCCTGATTTCATATCAACTGATGTATGAATGTAACCTCTTATTTAAGCTGCTTTGGAAACAGAGGCAGTGAGATGAAAGAGAGACATTCAAACACTGCTCTGCAAATGAGGATACCGGGTTCTCAGTTGTAGAGCAAAACCTTCGCTTAGCTGGGTAATTTTTCAGTGTAACAGTTTTCTATTTGGAAAACAAGTTGATAATATTCATCTGCTCTTTAAATGGTTTATCATTAAAAAAGCACTTGCAAAAGTGAAAGTGATCCAGAAGTTAAAAATAATCAATGTGTCTTCTTAAAAGTGACTTTATGGCAGGAAGGAACTGCCCTATGAAGTGTCCTTGTGAAAACTGGAGAACAGAAAGAAAACCAGATTCTGACTCAACACAAAAAGCAAGCATTTACTCTGTAATTCTCTTTCTAAACTGGTACCAGAGGAAAGAGGGGAAGGGGCGGGCAGTTATAATAACTTATCTCTTCCTCTGATGTTATTGAAAGACAAGCTGTAGGAAATTACCGTAGTTGTGTAGAGATGAATACTCTACATATGACAAATTGTTGCACAGAAGTCTGGACTGCACAAAATTATGAAAATATCTAGTGAAATTTTAAGCCCTCTAGAAGGTTTGAAGTATTTGCTTTCTGAAAATATAACTTATTTAATAGGTTTTAAGTTGTCACAGAACTTTGACATAATATGTGTTGGTAATACATTTTGGCCACTGTGAAGCCTTCTATCAGTGATATTGCAAACTAGGAGACATAAGCCACTCAGGCTCCTTATTGATTAATCCTAAATTACATTAGTATTTATGAAGGTGTTGAGACTGAAAGTCTTAAGGCACATGTTCTTTCTTGTATAAGTTTGAGAATTCATAAAATGACAAATTGTAAGGAGGAAATCATATGTCTGTATAAAAATTCTGACTCTGTCAAGTTAGGGGTTTTTTGTTGTTGTTGTTCTTGGGGAAAGCATTACTTCTACTATTCAAATTGTTTCCAGTAAACAGGATAATTTGCTAATTTCACAAAACTGAAGAATAAAGCCAGGAGCCTGAAATGTACTGTTTAACAGTTTTCAGGAGGAGAGAACCAATTTTACTTTGAAACAATTCTCCTTTAGAAAATATGCATTTCTTGTTTTGCATTGACTATGTTTGTCATTGACAGTGAAATTTGTCTGTTCTACCTGACCCCACATGGCCATCTGTCTGTTTTGGCTGGGCAGTGATGCCTGTAAGCACAGATCTGACCTCAGTCACTGACACCTTATGAGCAAGGTCATCAAACCAGCTGGAAGCTTTGCAGGAGTCAGGCTGGTCCATGGAAATGTTTTGAGAGGTCTTTTCCCAGGAGCCCTTCTGCTGGACCAAAGGGGCGGTAGGACTGCATGACCAGCAAATTTTGGGAATTCCTTTGAGTGATGAAAATGGAAGCCTGGCAGTGTTTTGTTTTCTTTTCTTCTTCACAGTGAGCAGTTTTTGACTATTTGTTTAGATACATCTTAAAGCCATTTTTCACAGGAACCTATCCTGAACCTGGGATCTATACAAATAGCTCCTTTTAGTCAGTAAAATGCACACAGTTAATATGAATTAAATTTCCAAGGAAGTGACTATGTTCTTAGGTTTGCAGAACATGTATTAAGTTTTCAAATTACTAATAGTTGTTCTAAAAGAACTTTTAACTGTAAAGATACATTTACATGTATGTAGAGAAATAATGCTGAACTAAAACCCAAGTCAAAAATTAACTCTGTTTTTCTGTTCTAGTTGTTGAGCAATGTAATTCTACTAAAATTATAAATAATCATGCTGTTTTATGCCACACATTCATTAAAAATCTTTTTTTCCTACCAAGTGCAGCTTATAAATAAAGAATAAATGGATGCAATTATTTTAGCTAACTGATTTGTGAATGTGGTTTTAGAACAAACTTTCTCTGGACAACTATAGTATCTCTGAATTTGTGTGTGATTTAAATGATAATTTCTTTATCTTGAATCCTTATTATCCTCAGAGTGATAACATATTCCCAGTCTTCTGGACCAGGACTACTTAATTAAGAAATTGCTCTAATGATCTCCTTGCTGAATTCTTCTAAATTTAATTAAGGATTCTGGTTTTAGCCCTTTAAAAAGATCATCTTTGCAAATCTTGTCCTAGCTACTCTGTATTTTCAATATTTTTCAGGCTTAATGACACATTGAGTATTTTACACTTTACTGGCTTAGTCCTGTGTGATTTCCTGATGTCTTCTCAGCAGGAGATGCTGTAGAGTTAGGTTGTTTATTTGGGTCTTCTGAGCCCCATTTCTCCCAAGGGAGTAAGTTAATTCTTCACTAGAATAAAAATTTTCTGTCCTCTGGTGGTCCACTGAAGGAGAAGAAACTGTGCCTGTCAAACAATATCCAAGCAGGGAAAAGCTTTAATACAGGGACAAGAAATTTCTGATGGAAACAGTGAAGTACACAGTCTGTAGAATATTCCTGGCAGAAGGAAATTGAAAATCCATCTCTTCTAGTGAGATTAGTTACTGCTGATCTTTCTATGAGAATTCGTACTATTTTCTAATTGCTTAAATCCTTGCTGGCTTAATTATTTTGTCCATTTACAGAAAGGTTTGTCCATATTCAATTAGTTCTTCAGTATGCCTGTATTGATAAATAAAATAAGCAGTCAGTTATATACTGGACTTCTCTGGTCATGACTTAAGAAAAATACTCTCTATTTACAAAACTAGAAGGTAGAATTTCCCTTCATCCCTGCTTGTTTCCAGTTTCAAAAAGAGTCACTCAGGAAGGTCTGTGAATATTTCCGATTACCTTCATTGACTCTTTGCTTGTTTTTGCTTCCAATGGTGCAGTCACTAGGCAAGTAAACAAAATTGGCTATTCATTTTTAAAAGGTAAGGGTTCTGTGGTGAAATATTTCAAATAATTACTAGATCATGTGAATAGTGAAAAGATGAGATAGGAATATGAAACCTCCAGTATGATGCACTTTAGGATGATGCTTGAACTTGCTGTCATTGTACTGGCTGAGACCCAGCTGTGGTTGTTATCCACCTCCCTGTGTCACTGTTCCCAGGGAGCTCTGCAAGTCCGTGTGCTCTTCCCTTCCCAGTAGAATAACAATGCTCTGTTGCTACATGAGCTGACATCAGATGGGCAGTTGCTACTGATGGCACAGAAGTGCTGAGGTCAGTGGAGAGCTCTGTTTCTCAATGAGTCACCCACATCATGATTCTCAACTTCAAAAACTACTGATATGAGAAAAAAAGAGCACCATTTTCCCATGTGAGGGTAAAGAAAGTTTTTTCAATGTGTCAAAGAAACTCAGTGTTTGGTTTGAATAGAACTTTATAAAGTGCCAATATTCAAAACTGGATATGTGGGATGATACTTAGGGGGGAAAAGGGACTTTTGTTGACTTCTGTGGCATTGATACTGTACACATTATCTATTTTTATTGAATCAATAAAAATATTATATCATAGTGTAGATTTTAAATAAATTTTTAATTCAAAGAAATTTTCAGACATTTTGTTATAAAGAAGTCTGTTCCATGATACCTGTTTTTTTAAAGCATTGAACTTTTGTTATGATTATGACTAACATTATTCCTTTTTGCATCTTTAAGGAAGATGGAGGTATCAGAAAAAACCAAAATTCTGAATTGCATTATGTATTGATCTTTTTTCTCATGACATCATGTGACTTGAGACAAAAGCAAAGGTCAGTTTTATTCTCCTCCTGGAGACAACTCAGAGAAGTGTGAACACAGTATTCATAGGGACTTTTATACATAGGGGGCCATCCTGTAAGAGAGTGTGTCCCACGGGAGTAGTGAAGCAATGCAGAAGTCCAAGTGGAATTCTTGAATGTACTAAAGCAGCATCACTGGGTTAGAAAATATCATGGCCTCAGGAAAAGGTATTATCTCGCCATTCTTTGTGGAATACAATCCCCAAGGTAAACTACACCACTAGTCTCCTTCACAGCGTAAAATATTTAGGTCTGCATTTTGAACCAGGTCTAATAGCAACAGTGCAATTTTATGCTTCATAAAGCATACTTCACTCTGGTAACCTCCTGCCTATCCTGCACTTAATTTTATGAAATATTTCCTTCTTTCTATCTCTGGTCCATCTTCTTGTCCCAGAAGCTCTGTAAGGGATGTAGAAATAACTCATTCATTTCAGCCCATTCATTCCAATCAATTTCAGCTGCAGGTTTTTAAGTAATTCAAGAGCAGCCAGTTAAGTGTTTAGGAAAATTAATGAGCGTCTTTCAAAATCTGTGGGGCAAAAGGGAAAGAATGACAAGGATTAGAAATTCATGGAGGAAGCTAAGACAGATGAATCCTTTATTTTGCCAAAGATAAATCTCTGGATGAAAAATACTGTTCTTGGATATTGTACATCTAAAGTGTTTTCTCTTAAGTCAGCAGACCCATCAAGCCCCACATGTTTCATACCTTCTTTCAGCAGCACATGACATCTTGACTGTCCAAAGCTTTTGTGAAATGAAACTGCTCTCTGCCTGTGGCTGTCAGGTGTCTGCAGTGACCATATCCAGAGGAAATATTTCCTCACAGCTGGAAGAGCTGCTGAACAGCAGAAAACTAATTGGTCATTATTCTCATATGGTTTGTGAAAGCACAGTAAAGTACAATAAATATGTGAGAAAGCCCTAGTACAAGTTCGCAAATTGTTTCTTTCCATCCATGGGCTTATTGAGAAGTTTCTTAGTGGTGTGTACGAGCAGAATAACAAAGGAGCAGTTAGAATATTCCACCTAAGATAGCCTCACAACCATTTCTTTTCAGCCAAGATACTGTTTTCTAGTTCACATGTTCTGTGCACATTCATCAGGCAAGATTAGCTCTTTTTGTAAGCCCTGCTGATGTCAGTGAACCTACACCAGCAAAAATTTGGCTTAGCTCTTTATCCATGCTGAGACAGAATGACTTCAACGAGCCCCTGAGAATTATGAGTTTCTCATCTCTGTATTGCTTTTGAAAGCAAAGTAATGCCTTCAGTAAAACACAAACATTTAACAGAAACACAAGAAAATACTCCATGTAGTAGAAAATAAGAACAAACAAGCTTTTAATGCTGACATTGATTGATCAGAAAATATTTCATTTCATATGAAGTGAAAGAGCTGCCTATTAACTCTGACAAACTTCTAAAGGTGTCTATTTTGGTTCTTGTTCATATTAGCACCCATTTCACTAGCAACACAAAACCCAAACAACACTAGCAACACAAAACCCACTGTGTCTGTCTGGCATGAGTAATGAGCACCTGTGTAGGATATCTGCATCTATAATTAAATCCTGAAACTCCTGTATAGTATCTAAACAAATAGAAGATTAAAATCTGGCTGTTTCTATCCTCAGAATTATTTGGAGAATTCGGTTGCCTGCAGTCCACAGGGAATTTAACCTTGCCCTATCGTGCATCGCAGAGGGTACTTCAGCTGCATGACCATTAATTTAATCACCCAGAAGTTTACCACTGGGAAAAGAAGGGTGAGAGGGGAAAAAAACCTAAGGCGCACATGGTAGTTATCCTTTGGTTATCCACCCCACAGAAAACATGATCGCAACAGGCATTAATTGACTTCCTCCTTGCTAGTCTCCACAGAAGATTGAACTCGCTCCAAGCTTAAGCAGGTCTAATAGAACAATTACCTTTCTTCACAGACCTTGCCTCCTGTACTGAAACAGACTTTCTGTGATGGTCCCTCTACAAGTAGCCCTGAGGCTATAGTTGATTTACAGGGAGGTTTAAGGTGACTATGAATGCAATGGACGAGGAAATGCTGACCTTCCTCTCCACTGTTGTCACTCCAAAATCTTTCAGGGCATTCAACTCATGTACCAAAAGTTCAGCATGATTTTTTTCCTTCAAAATGTATTTCTGCTGAAAAAAAAAGAGCTCAATTTAGGTACCTAGCACACATTATATATCTCAATTATCAGCAATTTATTTTTTTTTTTATTTGTATCCTTAATGTTGTTCCACTTTTTTTCTTATGAACTGTGTACTGGATTTATACCTTATCATTCAATATTCTGCCTAAACCACAAATTTTCAAATGTGGGGTTATAAAACTGTGTTTTTCTACTGATAGTTCCTCACAGGTTTTTATACTTTAAAAGGCAGAAATGTCCATCTGATTTGGTGATAAAACCATATGCCACACAGTTACATCCAATTACAGTTATGGTAGACTGTCATTTCTGTTTCTGGCTAAAATATATTTTAAGGAAAGGAAATCAGTCTTGAAATGAAGTTCTCAAGAAATGGAGAACTTTTTACCTCAGTAATATATTTGAGAGCTGACTCACTAACCACACTCATAATGACATATGCATAGCTTTATTTTTGATATAAATCTGCATGTATCCAAAGTTTTAAAGCAAGTTGTTTTTCTATTGAAGTAACATATTTCTATTGTTTAAAAAGGTTGATATTGTATTTTCTTGGATGTATTCCAATACTTTGATTAAATAATGCCTCTGACTTCTCTTTTGATGAGGTAAATGGAGTTGTTATGGTCTCTTCAGTCTGTCAATCTCCCTTTTAAATTGCAGACATCAGAATGAGCTGCAGTACTCCAATTTTGTTTCACTGGTGATCACGCAGATACATAATGCCCACTTCTTTCAAAATCATTTACTGTTTGCATTAGCTTTCCCGGATGTGTTTGGTTGTCAGTCCTTATGAAAATAATGCCAGTTTTATATAAATTACTGGCATTAGCATACAAATTTGAAAATACTGGTATTTACTCCAAGAAACTCATCCAAAAAAGGAGTTTGATGTAGAGAGAATTTAGTACGCCCAGGGGCATCTACTGATTTTAATGAGCCTTTATACAAGCCCAAATACTGTCCCATGTGGTAATCCATTAATCAAATTTGGAAATATTTAGAATCCATAATGGGAAAAAATGAGGGTAATAAAAGATAAATACAATGCAAAAAATGACACTATGATTCTTCTAGTCTCATGATTACATTTTATATTATTTTAATTTTATTTATTAAGATCTTATTTTATTTTACCTATGTCTGAATAGTAGACAGATGACTGATAAACTGTAGTAAGAAACAATACAATGGAACTGGAAGACAAATCCTATAACAAAATTATAAGGTCTTGATACTTGCCCCATTGATTTAATGTTTAGAAACATATATGTCAGGTAAAGCCAAGGTTTTAACAGTATCAGTGTATTTTCATTTGGAGCTTAGTCACTGGAAACTTCTTTGAAAGTGGAAATCAATTGAAGAGTACGTCATCTATTACTTTCATCTTCAATGCCTATGGGGAAAAAACCTTAGAAAAATAATTGGACATCTCATGGAAACTTAAATCAATTTGTTGATAATTTCAGAACATTTATAGAATCTAAATATGAAAATTGAACAAAAGCTTTCCAATACTGATTTTAAGTTGCAGCTTCAGCAATCAGTGGCAAGAAGCAAGTGAAAGATGGCAGGCAAAATTAAGTTTCTTTATGCAATTTTGTCTTTCATTATGATTCAGAAGTCAGGAATGCTGAATGAGAGAGCATGAATCAGCAGGGTAGGAATGTTATGTTTACTCCACCACAAGATTTAAGTATTTGGTAAGATTCATTAATTGCAAAAGAAGCAAGATGAGCTTTGACTTCTGGAGTACTTCTAAAAGCCCAAAGGAATAGCTTCTCTTCATTTTAAGTGCAGTTTACACCTGGCACAGTCCACAGTTCTTGTATGACAAAACTGAATAAATATCGAACTATTCTAGATAGTCTGTAGCTTCCTTTCACTAATGTAGACAGCCAATACCATGAATACCCCTCTGAGAGCAGGAACAAATTTCAGCCAACTTAAGTTGGTTGTGGCGCTTACAGTTAATTTGGCAAAATCCTCAGTTTTAACAAAACAGAGAACCTATAGGCTAAATGGAGGTCATATTTTCTTTCCCTTGATTTAGGAGGTCCCAGAAGATTTATCTAACTCTCAGCAAAATTTAGAATCTGTTTCAGTCAGTCAGGATATGTAGAGAATATGGGGAGAAAGTAAATATTTCTCTTATAAGTAAATGACTTGCCTATAAGTAAAATGCATTGTTGAAGTTCAAGGAAGTCCTGATTTTCCAAGGTATTTTGGGACAATTCATGTGTACTACAAAAACTACAAAACTCCAAAAATCCAAAAGGAACCACTTTTGAAAATTTCATCTGTTCTGCACTGGTTATTTTCTTCCCTCTTTATCTTATTGAAGGCAGAACCTTTCTGAGAGAAAATTGAAAGGGGGAAAGTGCCTAAAAATATTCTGGACAAGCAAATAATTTCATACTCCTGTGTCAAATCTGAACTGAGGTAAAGAATTAATTATGGAAGATTAAAATGAGGTAATGATATTGTAAAGATTTGCTCAGTGGAATAAATTTTGCTTCTTTGAAAAACCAGTTTCAATATGGAATCATTCTCCTCTCACTTCTACTAATTACAGTTGTTACCCCAAACAATAAAAATCCACTAATAAAGACTATCTAATGAATAGATTCTATTCTTGTTGTCAGGCACTGAACATAAAGGATGATGCATTGTATGATATTCTTATGGTTTTTGACAGGACACCACAAAAGTGTGAGATCATTTCTACAACACATCAGAAGCTGTTGTGACTGCAGGACATCAAATTATTCTAGAGTGGGAATTAAGATGAGAAATGATGCTTTTTCATATCAGTAGCAATTTCACATTAAGTCTGAGATCCCTCTGTAGCATTTAACAATAACATATTATTCTGCAATATTTTGCTACACATTGCAACGACATTGTTTTCACATTTTTTGGTTTATGTAAATAGACAAAACTATTTTAAATTCTCAGGTAGACAGGCTTTAATAATAGCAGCTTGTACTGAAGCTTCAGTCTGTTCTGTTTATAACCATGTTTATATGTTTGTAAAGAGCAGAAATTTGACACCAAAACTGCCAGTTTTCTTCTGTGCCACTTCTGTAAATATTTACTCATGAGTTTACTTTTAGGCATGTATATATTTGTGGAAGGTCATGTGCTTGAGAGCTTGGGAACATAAGAAATGTTGCTCCAGAACAGAGTAATGGTTTGGTGATTTCCATATCCTGCTCTAGCGATGACCAGTGATGCATGCTTCACATCTACTTAATGGTGCAGTAATATACCACATAGAGGTGATTGTCCTTATCCTAGGCAACCCTGGCTGAAGAGCACTGAATCGTCAGGATTGCTAACACTAAAGCTGTTATGGGCATTTCTGTTTCATAGTAAATCTTTTTTTGTTAATCATTCTAACTCTATTTTTAGAGAGTTTTAGAGAGGAGCAGCTCTGCTATTTTCAATACAGTTTCACCAAAGAATTAAATGCCTAGGAAGCCAAATTTCATGTTGGGAACAGGTGATGATCCCAGCCATTCATGATTTCCAGTGTCATTTCCAATCACAGATTTCAAGTGGTGTCAGTGGAAATGTATGCTCATCCTTCAGGAACAAAAGTACAAAACTGCTCAGGTCCTTTTTCATTTTATCCTGAAAAAGTCATGAAAATAGTGATGCACTTATTTTAAAAATCACTTCTAAACACAAAGTTGACTGTAGTCACCTGATGTGATACTCCTGCTATGTTAGAGATGTTAGAGTTGATAGATAATACAGCAAATGTGGAACCTGAAAAAGACAAAAAGCCAGAACTAGATAACTTAACTAGACCTTGACAAGAAAAGGTGAATATTTTTCAGCTATTTGGTTATGTTCTGAATAAACACTTAAAGCAGATAAATATTTCCTACATTTAGTAGAAATCCAAATTCATGTTCTAATTACTATGAACATAAACAACTCGGTTTGCTGTTGAGTAATGTTCCTAGAGGAAGATGTGCTCTGTCAGCAGCTGTATTCTTGCACTTAGAGGTAGAGCAGAGGTAGAATCTCAGGCATTTTTAGAATTATTTCATGACAGACTAGGCATAGGAGGCTAAGGTTCAGATTCAGTAAAACAAAGTCAGAGGGAAAAGTGGAAGAGGGCTATTAGTGCACTTTACTAGGTGTACTTATTTTCTTTCTGGCAGATGTTCTTCTGACCAGTTGCTGGAAACTTGTAAAGTTGAAGACTTCCAGGTAATTTATTCTCTGCTTAGCTCTTTTGTGTTTTGGGGGGATTTTTTGTGTATCCTGCCCTGAAATCCTGATCTTGCTGCATTATACTTCTTTTTCTATCCTGAAAGGCAGAAAATGCTATTTTATATTCTTTGATTTCTACTATGTGCTTTGAGACCAGTGATTGTTCTACCTTTTCTCTGAAAGCCGGACAGGCTTTATCCAGTCAAACTCTCTTTTGAGTTATGGTGCCTGATTACTCTTGCTGTTATATTCTGAACTTCACTGAAAAGATTCATATATTTTTCTTAGGTAATAGCTCAAAACTGGGCAAAATGCTATATCCAAGGCTCTTCAAGTTCTGAACAGAGAAAGGGATTATCTCAGGCATTTTTTGGACTATGCTCACAGGATGATGTAATTTCTTGATATTTTAAACACAGTCAACAGTTTATATATTCTCTACACCTTCATCTTGGGATGTGCTGTGCAACAAATTGTCCTTCAGTCTTCATCTCCTGAGAATATTCATTGCACATGGCCTTAAGGTCTTTTTCCTTTGAGTTAAATTTTCTTTTAAAATATATATGAGAACAGTTTTGATTGTCAGTGCCTGTTCCCTGTGATACAGGAGGTAATTAGGCTGATTTGACACTATTTGTTCTTGACATATCTGTGTTGGCTGTACCTTATATACTTGCTGTCTTCCAGATTCTTAAAATGTGAGGTTTTCTCCTACAATCTATCATACAGTGTTTTATTGTGGCAGCCATTTGTTCATAAATATCTATAAGGAAAAAGAAACTGACTTCGTCTACTTGGACTTCGGCAAAGCGTTTGACACTGTCCCACTTGATATCCTTGTTCTAAACTGGAGAGACATAGATTTGATAGATGGACCACTTGGTGGATAAGGAAGTGCCTGCATGGTTGCACTCAAAGAGTTGTGGTCAACAGCTCAGTGTCCAAGTGGAAAGAAGGGACAAGTGATGTCCCTTCCTCAGGGGTCACTATTGGGACCGGCACTGTTTCATATCTTTGTCAGAGACACAGACAGTGGGATTGAGTGCAGTCTCAGCAAATTTGCTGACAACACCAGGCTGTGTTGTCCAGCTGACACAATGGAGGGAAGGGGTGGCACTCAGAGGAACCAGGCTAAGCTTGAGAGGTGGGCCTGTGTGAATGCCAGGAAGTTCAACAAGGGCTAGTGTAAGGTTCTGCATATGGGTTGGGGCAATCCCAAGTACAAATGCAGGCTGGGTGGAGAATGGACTGATAACAGCCTTGCCAAGAAGGACTTGGGGTGCTGGTGAACGAGAAGCTTGACAGTACCTGACAATGTGTGCTTGCATCCCAGAAAGATGACCATATCCTCGGCTGCATCAAAAGAACTGTGGCTAGCAGGTCAAGGGAGGGGATTCTATTTCTCTGCTCTGTTCTGCTCTGATGAGAACCCACCTGGAGTACTGAATCCTGCTCTGGGGTCCCCAGCACAGGAAAGACATGGACCTGTTGGAGCAATCCCAGAGGAGGACCACCAAGATGATCAGAGGGCTGGAGCACCTCACATATGAAAATGGGCTTAGAGAGATGGAATTGTTCAGCCTTTGGGAAAACTTTGGGAGACCTCATGGCACCTTTTAGTACCTACAGGAGACCTGCAAGAGAGCTGAAGAGGAACTTTTTTACAAGGATATGTAGTGATAGGACAAGGGGGGATGGTTTTAAACTGAAAGAGTAGATTTAGATTAGATAACAAGAAACTCTTTACTGTGAGAGTGGTGAGACATCCAAACAGGTTGCACAGAGAAGCTGTGAAGGTCCCATTCCCTGGAAGTGTTTGTCACTTCAAACACAAAACATTCTGTGATTCTATAAAAATGAGATGATTTTATTATTATAATTGTGTCCCTATCTGTGTTGAAAGTTTTAGTTATCAACTTGAAGTTTTAATCCTCTTTAAACAATGTAAATGAAAAAAAGAAAATGTTTATACTTCAAATATATAAATGAAAATATCATCAAGTGTTTCTTTAAAAATAAATGCAGGGCCTGTTGTTGAATTCTCCAAAGGAGAAAGATGTGTAGGAGACCAACAGATAACAAGGACTCAGGGGTAAATTGTTTGTCAGATAATGAATTTTACAGGTGACGGGCTGTATTTATTGATTATTCAAGTAAACTACTGAATAATTTGCAAGGTCGGGCAAAATTTCCTTTATAAAGTAAAAACTCTGCTGTGTAAAAATTTCTTCACTTTGGTATCAGGATTTGATGTAGATCCCTTTCTGAACCCTCTGTCCAACTGTTTTAAAATAATTAATACTACCAGTCTGCTATGTATTGACTTCTGGTTTCAAGGGTGTATCTAACACTGTACTCCATTCAGAAATTGCCCCCAAAACCCAAACAAATAAAAAATAATCTAGATCCAATATTTTGCATGTATACTAATTTTGCAGATCTGTGAAATGAATTTCAGGTGGAGGTTTCATTTCTCTTTCTCTTGCAGTTTAGGACATTGGAATACATCGGTTTCAATTCAACACATGCTTATATATATAGTCCTATATATAGCTGAAATAAAAAAGTGACTTTTTTTAATAAAGTAATGACTAAATTCTTGGGGTATTTTAACTCAAGGCTTGAGAACTCAAAATCATGGTTAGCATAGCCATGTTATACTGTTAAATGATGGTGCTGGTAATAGAGTTTGACTGATTTACACATGAGGCTCCCAGGGATTTTGATGGGAAACTTCCCACAGATCAAGGACAGTCTAAATACAGT
>JAWWMO010000138.1:44073128-44110852 GCA_035047845.1 Dendrocincla fuliginosa
TTGTTATTTAGGTCAACAACCTTTGTGATGCACCACTACATTTAATTATATTAATTATATATAATTATTTTGACAAAAGACATGCCACTTTCATTACCCAGCAAAGAAATGACTTCATCTAAAAAATTAAAAACTGTAAGGTGAAAGAAAAAGACATCAAAGAATAATAGGGAAATGACAAGGAAATTTGAAAGAGAGTGATAAGAAAGAAGGAGGAGGGGGAGAAAGTGAAAATACAAGGATAGAGAATCAAATCTGGTTTTTCTTTACTTTTATAGTTGTTCTCTTTCTTTAATCATATTTTATTGGTAGATAACAATCCATAGAGTCATAGAATGACAGGTTGAATATAGAATCTATTGTAATATCTAATTGTAAACATACCACTGCCAAGTCTACCACTAAACCACATCATGCAGCATTGCTAGAAGGCATTCTGCTTCCTGTGGACAACATTGATTATGCATCTTCATAGATGAGCTCCAGGGTTGAGTCAATTGGGACAACTATTGATATTCAACTTTTCTGAATATAAGATATCCAGTTAGCATCAAAATAAGGCAAAAAAGAAAAAAAAAAAGGAAAGAAAAAGTTATTATGGAACACCCCCAAAAATGAGTAATATGGTAGGCTATTTACTGTTTTCAAGTAATGATGTGACAGCAAATTGTTATGACATGTATGCTTTGAGTCTTTAGGCCATCAAGCATCCAGCTGAATGTGACTCCTGCCTTTTCCTACAGGTCTTTGTTTCCCCTGAAACCCTTATCAAAATTACCTATTTCTTTTTAGATGGAAGCATATGTGTTTACTTTTCCTTTGTTTTTATTTATATCTTTTTCATTTTTCAACAAAATGATGCAATTTAATGATACAACTGCTGGTAACAACTTTGTAACAGAATGACATCTACAGTAGCGTAGTCTATGTATGAAATAAATTTTTATGGTGCAGATGAGATACATGACAAATTGGTATAAGTTTTTTGGAAATGTGATCTCTTGAGGTGGAAGCGGTGCTTTTATGTTTGAAATTCAGGAAAAAAGTAATATAGTAATAAAAACTTATATTGTTATGACACAATTATCTACACTGAGGTCTCCAAGACCTACCTCTTCATGAACTAATGAGTTTAAACAACGTGGTCATCTTCAAGGGTTGACTCAGCTTCTTTGAAGCTTGGCAACCTGTCCTCTCTGTCCTGTTCATCTAAGCCTAGGAAAGTATGAAATCTTATTTCTCATAATCTCCTTCCTTTTGGGATTCAACAAAGGGAGCCAAAAAACCTCCCACGGCACCAGAGATACACTCAAATTTTGCAAGGAGTAGCAGGAGTGATTGTCTATTGTACAGGCCTACCACACCCCAAAACAACTGACAGAGAGAGAAGTAAGCTCCTTACTAAAGCTCTCTGCATTGTTCTTCTGAAGTGGCTGCTTCTCCTGACTGCTTTCACATGGAGTCAGGTTTTGGCAGTCATGCAGTAAGTGGCATGTATCATTCATTGCTGCCTTAAGTCTGGGCAATAGACATTTTGAAAAAGATCAGAAAGAAAAGGATAATCCAAGGAGAGAACTGCTATTTCTGTATCAACAGCTTATTTTGCTGCTACACCACCTAGCCACAGTGGGTAAAAGAAAATTTTGTAATCACATTTAACAGCAGTATTTACTGGTAATGCACAGGAAATGCTGAGATGTGTAAGTGCATTTGACATGATATTGTTGCATGATATCTGAAGCTAATGTTTGATTGGGATCTTGGAGTCTAGCAAGGGATAGGTAACAGCCACTAAGCCCATGCAGCCTGGGAGATTGAATCCCCTGAACTCCTAGGATTCTCGGACTGCCTTAGCTGCAAGTTCCCAGAGGGAGGTTATCCTTGATGCTTAAAAGCCACATAGTCACAGTAGGTCTTCCTAAGCCTGTGTGATGCTGAAACGAGTTTCACAGAATAAATCCTCTTTAATATCACTGCCACAGTAAAAATTTTCATGGGGAACAGACATGACTTACCTGTTTTCCTTGATACTAATGGCATTCCACTGCAACTAAGTACCATGAATTATTTTATTTTTGTTTGTTTGTTTGTTTGTTTTCTAACAGAGCTAAAATTGAAGACATCACAGGTTTGCAGCAGTATACAAATAACAATAGCAACAATATTTGAAATTTCAAATGTCTATCTTTTTTTTGTTTGGTTTTTATTCCTGCATTTTAAGGTGGCAGAAGTTTCTGTGAAAAAAAATGGCTACTGGCTTAATATGAACAATTTAAGTGGTCCTTCTCTGGTCACTGACTGTTTTTCCAGTTTTCACTTTCAGTGACTACATTAATCCAATCTGAAGCAAAAACATGTCAAGAAAAAAACCCACTTTGATATGGCATTACAGATATAGCTGTACACAAGTATATTTCCTTGGAATACTGAGATTCAGTGCTGAAGCCAATGGAAAAAAGTTTTGAACAACACAATACTTTCACTCAGCGCTTTGTGAAAAAGGGCAGAAGCCAACTTTGAGCCCTGCAGAAAGGTCTAATAGATAAAAATAATAAGACAAAACATTTAAAATGATAAAGTTAGAAAAAGAATATTACTGCGTTTCTCTTTGGATGCTGCTGTAACTGCTGCAGAAGAATAGATAAGAAGAAGCAAGCCTGAAGATATTGTTTCATATTGAAATAATAATTCTATTTCTGTGAAATTTTCATATTACGAAAGCTGAAAACATATTGTGATTTTCCACTTGTGTCTGAGAATTTGAAACATGCCTTTGACAATTTGTTGTGAATTAATACCAGGTTTTCTTATTTTTTGATTTCTGGCAGTTTTCTTTTGGACATCTATTCATCTTCTGCTCTTTCACAGATGTGGTGGAATATTAATAACAACTGATGAGATGGGTCTCAGAATAATAATTTATTTCTCATTATACACTATTTCACTTAATGTTACTCTGCCCCTTCATGTTATTAGTACTTTGTGAAAGTTAGTTGTGTTTACTGATGTCACATTAATAGTTTAAAAATTCAGAAGGAAAATTGCTCAAATAGAATTGACTGTGTTTGCAGAGGCTTTAAGCTCAAATACTGATATCTATCTCCTGTTCCTGTTTCAACAACTTGGAATACTCTCAGTAGCTGTGCTCAGTACAATGTGAGCACTAAATACAAGCCTATGATGGTATAAGACACCTGTCATCCTTCCATCTACCTGTTTTTAAAAGAATTGCCTCTCAAGCAGAAAGCCACTTTCAAACATTGTGTTTATCCAGACTGATACTTTTGGAAAGAGAATACCTAATACCTAAGACTAATAATAAAACTCTGCAACAAACCCTTGACAACTGAAAACTGTAGTGAGGATAATTTCTTTACACTGACTACAGGAAGTTTTAATCCACTACATCCTAAAGAAATTTCTCTTGGTTTCAAGGGCCAGTATTTCCTTGGTGCAGATTTGCTAGAAGTATTTTCCTTTCTTCTTTAGGCCAGTGGCAGGGAGCTTTCTGCACTGAACCCTTATCTATGTCTCTGGCCACTCCTGCTGGAAAGCAGGCAGGGCTTGGACTAGAAAAATAGGCAATCCTGGAGTCCTCTGGTCATGCAGGCAGCCTTTCCGTCCACTGCCATGAATTAGAACCATACCCAGGATACTTTCTTTCATAGCTGCCTGGAAAGAATGATGAGCTGTGGAGGCAGTCAGGGACAAAGAGTGTCCAGCACAATATTCTTCCCATATTATCTTCTCTCAAATACTGCTGTATTTGGTGGGATCCATGTTAGTTGGTTTTAGAGGTGGTTGTGTTTCCTTTACTGTAATCACCACCCAGAACCACCTCACAGATATAGAGCTGTTTGTGCTGCAAAGTGCTGTGGTTATAGTCTAGTTCCACTTTCAATTTCCTAAAAACACCTCTCATTCCCCTTATCTCATCTTGTAGATATTAAGCCTTTTGTGTTTCGTTTATCCCATGGTAAACACATTTGCACTATTTTTCCTCTCACTAGTGCAGATGGCAGCAACATAATGTTTGTCCCATACTGACACACAGTGTCACTGGAAGGATTTTATAACATATGCTTAAATTATATCACCAAGTTTTGCTGTTATGGTTACTCTGAATTTGCTAAATCACAGTTAGTTCAGTTTTGCCTATCATGATCCAAAATGCTTCAGTAAATACACCAACAGCCAGGCCTTGGGGTACTGTATCTTCTGTATCATTCACCCTTATCTAACATGCCAATTGTATTTTTATGGAGAAATTTTTTGTGAATCACAGAAAATCTGTAACCAAAAGCATCACATACCAACTCAATTCCTATGTGCTTGCTCTTTTTCTCGGAGCTCACACAGGTATATTATAGCTTTCAAGCATTTGCAAAGAAATGGATTTTCCTTAGTCATTTTGCTAATTTCTTTCTTTTTAAAATGAAATTAATATACTCCTGCAAGAGATTCTCTTTCAGTGGTCACATAGATCAGTAACAGAGTCTACACAAAACCCAGCATTTCTAAAGCTGTAATAACTTAGATTATAGAGTCTACAAAACAGTGTTGGTGAAATTATCCATCTTTCTGACTGGAATCAAGAGGGTAAGTCTTAAATCCAGCAGAAGAAAGACACTCTTCTTTTGTCTCACATCTCAATTAAATTGCTCAGTAGAAAAACACACTTACATTCCTTCCCAAATAGTAGGTACATAAATACACAAGCCTTCCACCTACCTAGAAAGTACCTCAATCACCAAACTTTTCCGAGTCCATCTGGTTGAGTGGCAGATGTGTTTAATCTTTAATATAGATATTGAGCTCCTCAAGATTTGATCCTCTCAAGATCTGAATCAAACTTTGCAATTTTTTTAGTTGTTTATCAGTACCTATAGCTGGACAGTTATGATTAAGCAATTACACTGTGAATATTGAATGCTTGGCTAACCTTCTTTTTAAAGGAAAAGAAGATGAACTGGCTGGCTGGATGAGAGACCCCAGGAGCGAAGTCAGCAGAACTGAGCAGTAACTGGGGAAAGGAAGTTCTGTCAGTGGGTGATCGTGACCACCAACTCACTGAGCACCTACTCAAAATGGACCCCAGAGAAAAATGGAGAGAAGAACTGCATCTGTGGACTAATTACCATGAGAAACCAGAAATGTAACCAGAAATTAGGCATTTGAGTACTGATTATTAGAAAAGTTCTGTGTGTTGTAACCAATGAACACTGACGCCTTTGTTTGTTAAAATGCATAAGTAGCCTAAAATTTTGATGGCAAGTGAGCCTTTTCAGGGTTCCTACTTTGCACAAACTAGAATAAAATACAGAAATATCTCACCTCAGTGTGTAAATAGGTGCGGCACTCCAGGTAGCAAGCCTGTGTTTGGGACAACAAGATGAACACGGGATCCAACAGAAAAAAACAAACCACTTTTATATTGTAATGTTAAGCTCAAGAAGTGGACCCATGCAGTTTAACAATAGCAAGTGCATGGTGCTGCAACTGGGTTGAGACAAATCCTGGAATCAATACAGGCTGGGGGATGAACAAATCAAGAACAGTCCTGCCGAGGACTTGCTGGTGGATGAGAGGCTGGACAGCAGCCAGCAATGTGCACTTGCAGTCCAGAAAGCCAATCATGTCCTGGGCTGCATCCAAAGTACTGCAGCCAACAGGTCAAGGGAAGTGATTCTGCCCCTCTGCTCTTGTGAGAACTCACCTGGAGTACTGTGTTCAGCTCTGAGGTCCCCAGCACAGGAAGGACATCCACCTGTTGCAGTTAGTCCAGAGAGGGGCCACCAAGATGATCAGAGGAATGAAGCACCTCTCCTATGAGGAAAGGCTAAGAGAACTGGGTTTGTTCAGTGTGGAAAAGAGAACGCTTAGGGAAGACCTAATTGTGGTCTTTCAGTGCCCAAAGGGAGCCTACAAGATGGAGAGAGAGATGCTTTACAGGGAATCTTGATAGTCAAGAAGAAGTGTTTTCAAACTGAAAGTTTTAGTTTTAGACTAGATATTAGGAAAACTTCTTTACTGTGTGTGGTCACGCACCAGTACAGGTTGCCCAGAGGAGCTGTGGATGCCGCATTCTGTGGAAGTGTTCAAGGCCAAGTTGGATGGTGGTCTGAGCAACCTGTTCTAGTGGAGGGTGTACCTGGCCGTGGTAGGGGTGTTTGAACTAAGTGATCTTTAAGGTCCCTTCTAACCCATGCCATTCTATGATTCCGTGATTCTTTGGCAAATATTTTACATCAAATAGAGCAAGGAAGTCAAGAGAATGGAAAAGCAGTGAGGGTGGAACTGAAAGAAATACCACCTTTGAATTACAAAGGTTTGTTGTTTTTTTTTTCCTAAATGAAAACAAATTAATCCTATTGTAGATCTGTATACCGAGCAAATAAACTAACAACAGAGAAATTACTTCATCTTTATTTTCGATGTGTTTTTAAAATCAAGATTATTAATTTTCTTGCTTTATCTCCCAGTATCCAAGACAAATGTACCTTGTGTCAAATGGAACGTTTCACTAGTACAAATCAGATTGTTTTGCTTTTTAGCAAGTAATATTTTTTAAGGTCTCCCTTGCCTTGTCTTACATTGCCACTAAAAACAGGGCAAACTGGGGATCTTCAATTTGCTAAAACCATATAAATCTGAAAAAAAAGTATTTTATTTTAAAACTTCAGGTTTTTACTGACACTCAAAGTAAATATAGTAAAATAAGGAGTAATAATTTTAGTAGTAATTTATTTTTAGCCTCTCATTATACTCTTGATATAAGTGCAACCTTTTTGCAGACTTTTCTGGAAGTTCAGTGCTCAATCTGATTAAATAACTGAGTAGGTTTATTTCCTCTTGATTTATTTAAATATTTAAATAGCTAAATATTAAAAAAAACAAACAAATGAAAATGGTGAAATCAAATAAGTTGCACTAATATATATTTTAATTTGCAGAATTAAAGTCATAATGAAAAATGCAAACAACATCTCTGTTTAAAAGTCTATTTCTTTTATTATTACTATAAATTATGGTAATTGGGTGTCTTTCAGAATATATTTTGGGAAAATGGTCTTATTATTGTGCTGGAGTTTAATATTTGACTTTGTCACTTCCCTAAAACTAGCAACTAGAAAGTTTCAAAAGCTTGCCTTATAGTACCTCCTTGATCTGTGATTTGTCATGCATGTACAGATTTTTTAACTTGTAATATGGAAAAGTCTTCAGCAATCTCTCTCTTTCTGATGTTTTATGAATGTTTTTATTATGTTTTACTTTCTCTTATGTTGTGACATTAATCTATGGAATTATGTCACTATAACAATACAGGTAAAGTGCCTGAATAGTATAATTAATGAAGGAATGAATCAGTAGGGATTAAAGCATTAAAACATGTAGCTGTTGCTGTCAGTATGATTAAATAAGAGGTAATCAACTCCAAATTTTTTACTTTTATTACACTTTTAATATTGCATGGGGAGAATCTCCCAGTGGAAAGTGAGCAGAGGAAAAAGAATTTCATTTGGAGAATAAATATATTTTTAACATAGACATGTTTTAAATCCACCTAGTTCTAAACACAGGCAATGCTGAAAAGATTACGGATTTAGCTAGAAGGAAGCCTAAACAGGAGGGGAAATGTGTTTTTTCCACTGCAGCAGTAAAAATAATCTGTGATTAGGTCAGTCAATGCTTAGTAAACCTTATGGTTCCTAGGACACTTAACACTCACTTGGTATTGGCAAAGCTTATCAGTATTCAGGCTGGTATATCTACTGTATTGTTCAATTTATCCCTTTTTTGGTGACCTAACTTTCATACAGACAATGCTATGTATAAGCAGTAAATGTTCTCTGGAATATTTTTGATCCATGTGCAGAGTTGGACCTATTTATGATGTCTGGCAGCATTCTGGGGGTTTTGGTGGGATGAAAAACTGCAGTTTTTCTGGTATTTTTGTTTCTTATGTTTTTAAATGCCATTGTTATACAGGAAACTGTCAACCAAGATGCAGAAATCTTATATTTAAATTAGCTGTTTAGAGTCCGAGAAGCTTTCTTGTAGTTGTAGACTTACTTTGCAGTTGCAATGTTGTTAATATTGAGCAATATTCACTTGATCACATCACTGGTGACATTGAAGTGATTTTCCTCCTGGTGGAACCAGGACTGAAGTCATGTAGCAGGGCTCCAGCTACAGATGCCCGCTTGATATGAAGGTGCAGGATCTTCCAGAACCTCTCTATACGTGCATGATGCCTACAGATGGCAAGTGGCAGTTTATGAGTCACATCTGGTTAAGACATGAGATCTGGGAAGCATAAGAGCAGCAGATTAAGCCATCGTCTCTCACTCCTTGCTCTGAGCCAGATGGTAACGCAAAGACTTCTATTAACTGCTGTATTACTACTAGCACAGATTTTGATGTTCAAGTTCAACCTATAGAACCTTTAGAAAACTCTTCACAAAATCATGTGCAAAGAAAAACCTTTACTCACTCCTTAAAAACACAAACTGCCTGCATAATGCACCACATCTTGGACACTGAAAAGGAAAACCAGAGCAAGTACAAAGAATGAGATGCTTTGGCAGACAAACTTATTCATAAAATGGAGATGTACAGTAGTATCAACAATATAAATCAATTGGCATAGACAGCAAAACTTTTTATATACCATGATATTGATGTCAGATACGGCAATTGTGCAGAGGAAGCAGTTAAGAAGACTAACATTTTTTCTACCTAATGTACTATATGAAAATCTGACATTAGTGAAGTTTTATTGACAGAGAGAAAGGGAAACAACAAAATCCTGTGACTGAACTTCAGGAGCAGAAAGGCTGAACATATTTAGGCTTCAATGAAACAGTGTACTGAGTTTCCATGAGTGTTTCACTGAAAAACTTTGACAACAACTGATATGACAAAAAGCCTATGCAGTGATGTTTGTTGTACGTCTGCCTATTAATAGCCTCTCATTTTAATGAACTGAACTGATTTACAGAGTTCAAGCTGATATCACGTATGAATAGAATGGATATGAAATGAACCATGCTGACAGCACTTCTCCCTAATAAAAAGAGTGAATAAAGTACCATGTTGCCTAATAAAATAGTGTTTCAGATTGCTTAAATTAGCTACTTTCATGATACAGATAAATAGTCTGCTTTGGGTTTCAAAGACATAAATGAAAATATTTACAATTTCTGTCATTTCTGTATACAGAAATCAATCAAAGGACTTATAGACTTGAAAATGTGTCTTTGGTATTCCTCATTCTTCTTTGGAAATACTTACACTATCTTTGATGAATAATAAATGCATACCTTGCAATTAAACAGTACTCTGAAGTCATGTCATACCATAGCAGATGCACTTTCAAAACCAAGCTAGTCTCTACAAAGTAATAAGAGGGCAAAGCTTCCAAACTTTGATAATTCTCTACAAATGTGATAAGCATTTATTGTTGTCTTTCCTAATTTCTCACTCGCTTGTTGAATTGAAGAGGAAATTTGAACAGGATGAGGTAGAATAATAGCATCTTCAGGAAAAAAAAATACTGGTCAACATTTTGGAAAGACAAAGGGAAAAGTGGAAATGAAAAGGAAAAATTATGTTTAGATGCTATCTGATCATTAATAGAACTTGTGGATCTAATCAGACCTCTGAAATACATACATAGAGGAGGAGAAATAACTCTGCCACAACTTCTTGTTTCCTCTGACCCACATAGTTTTGCCTGAATTGACTATTACATGCCTATCCCTGCTCCCATGTTAAGACCTTTGAATGGGAATGCTTGTTAAAACAAAGGGAATGAACTAGCTGTCAACAGGACATGAGAAATATATGATCTCTAGGTTTCTTATATAACAAATTTTACTAGTTCTGGTTTTACAAGCAAGATGGGGCAAGAAATATCTTGATGAGGCACATAGAAAAAATATTTCTTTACCCTAGCATCTGAGAAAATATTGAAAGGAAGGCACAAAGCCAACTAACATCCATGAGGAATAAACAAAATCTTATATGGAACTATCATCTGAAGTCTATGACTCTATATCAGATTATGTGTCATTTTGTGTAAAAAAGCTTTCCTTCTAAAAATTGCTAAGCAGTTCATATGCATCATTGAGTTTGCCTTCTGACAAATGATGTAGGCAAGCACTAATCTAATTTACAGATTTAGAAATGGAGAATCTAAGTGCCTCTCCCAATGTCATACAATAAGTCTTGTTAGCAGTGTAAAGAATAGAAGCTGCAACTTCTGACTCAGCTTCTCTGTTCTTTAGGTTTCAAATTGCTAAGCTTCATTCATCTCTCACATGTTCAGCAACAGCAAAAGAGAAGGTGTCACCATTAAGGTTTTGCATTTCAGTAAGATTTATTATTAGATGAATTTTCATTTTTAATAGTTCCAAATTCCAGAATATCTCAGGTAAGAGAAGTTCCTCATGACAGGTGAGCAGATTTTTTTTGTAAGAGGTAGTGGGGCAGTATCTAAAATACTGAAACACTAAAGTAGCCTATAACAGTCTGAGAGAACATGCAGAATCTAGTGGTCACATAGGTGCGTCTTTTGGACAAGTGAGGTGCACATTAATATCTAATTAATTTGTACATATTTTCTATATTATTATTATTTCCTAAAGAATAGTTATGGAATGATAACAAAAGCAGGATATTGGTCCTGCATCAGGATAAAATTAAGCATGACTTCTAAGTGTAGAAAGAGTCTCTGATCAAGGGACATATGCAATTGCTTAGATTTTGGAATTATCATCTCAATTTTGTTCCAGAGGACAGGGGATGAGTCTACAAAATTTAATAAACCATATTAAAAATTAAAAAAATGTTACCATGCATTGCACTGTGTCATTGTGTAATCCTAAGTATTTAAATAATAAATCTTAAACTTTCAACTTTTCATTAGGTTATCTTTTGGAAGTGTAATCACAAATATGCAGAATTTGCTCTCGCATTACAGATGTGTGTCCCATAGTGGTATGTGAAGTTCTCTATTTTGGATTTGAATACTTATTTGAAAAAGGTAATTGTAAAGATGGGAGTGCCATTGAACTCACAGTGAAAATGCCAATTTTCATGTACACGTTCATATTCTCTAAATATATAAAAAAAATTATTGCAAAAGCTTTTCTTTAGAAAGGAATATTCATATGGGCATAAGACAGAAGAAGGTTTCTTTTCTTATAATTATATTTACAAAAGAATTTGGCAATACATAAAATACAGAATATAAGTATCTGCAGCACTTGAGTTCCCATGTCTTTGGAGTTGAATTCAAAGTGCAAGGTTTCAAGTTCAAATAAAGAGGTGTTTATGATCTACTGCTTTCAGGAAACTGCCCTATCAAGCAAACTAGGTGATGCTCAGTGTAGGACAGCATCTGTAATTTGATTCTGATCAGAATTTCTTGGTAAGTCTTTAGCCTTATTGACCTAGACAGGTGGGTTGAGACTGTGATTTTTGGCTTGTGAAAACATAAATTAAATCCCTGTCTGATTCTATGCCGCCAGACCCCTCTTTTTCTGGACCCTTTTGCTTTGCAGTACTCTTTTTAACTCTTAGCCACAATTTTTCCCTCTTAGCAGTCTTGAACTTTAGAGAACGTGTGATTAGAAATCAGGAGCTAAGGATTTCAGAAGGATGCAGGAGTAAAGTTCAAGCAATCAGAAAAACCCCAGTATACTGAGTATGCAACAGCCTTAGATAGCCACAGGAAATCAAGAAGAGTATGTTCACCTAATAAAATTATCTCAAAGTCTTTCTACAGCACTACATGTTGACTTACTTATTTTTACAAATAAATTATTATTCTTAGAAAAAATTAATAAGGATGAAAAAACCAGAGAATCAAACATCTGCAAGAAATATTGGAAAATTAAAGAGGAATAATTAAGGAGAATGACATGACTGGAATTATTGCACCAGTCCATACTAGCAGGTGCTCTAAGAGTCTTGGCATGTTCATGTTTAGTGAGAACACTGTATTTCATTGGCCAGATGTAAGATCATGTAATATGAAACTCTTTTCCATTGATCTGTATTTCCTTATGTAATCTATGTCTGATCTTAGAGTAACTGTCTTCAGTGGATGAAGGGCAAATACAAAAATTGTAGAACCACAGATTCACAGAATAGTTTGAGATGGAAGGGAATTTTTAAGGTGATTCAATACAAACCTCCTGGAATAAGGAGTGCCATCTTTAATTAATCAGGACCCATCCAATATGACCTTGAATGTTTTCATGGATGGGGCATCTACCACCTCTCTTGACGACTTGTTCCATTGCTTCACCACCCTCATTGTAAAAAGTTTCCTCCTTATGTCTAGTCTGAATCTACTCTAAAATTTTTTAAACCATTATCCCTTGTCCTGTTGCAACAGATCCTACTAAATGTTTGCCCCCTTTAGGTACTGGAAGGCTGCAATCAGGTCTTGGAGCCTTCTCTTCTCCGGGCTGAACAACTCCAACTCTCTCAGCCTTGTCTCCATAGGAGAGGTGTTCCAGCCCTAGATCATCTTCCTGGCCCTACTCTGGACCTTCTTCAACATGTTCATGTCTTTCCTGTGCTGAGGACTCCAGAGCTGGGGTGCCTTTCCAGCTTCAGTCTGGAGCTGATACTTCTGCACTGAACAGTCACTGCTCTTGTTCTCTCTGATTTGTTTAACTTCGGAGTAAACTGATTGCAGAGTAACATGTCTGGGTAATACCCATGTAAGAAAGAACTAATCTGGTTCCTAAAACTTCATACAAAAAAAATCTCTGTGGTGAAGCATCTGCTCTTAAAGTCAAAAGTTATTCAAAGAAAATATGTTCCAAGAGGTTATTGTTACCCTATTAGCACTGGATAAAACCTTACATTTCTGCTTCAAGGTTAGAATGGGGTAGTGAAAAGCTCAGTAACATGCTAGGTCATTTTGGTTTGAAACTGTGGAAAGGAGAATGTTTTTCATTAACATTGTCCTTAATAAATTGTCCTTAATAATCTTCGTGGGAGGTTTTCTGGATTCTCCAGAAACAGAGATGGGAAGATAATGAAGATGAGTAAATGAAGATCAAGTGTAAGGTTACAGTAAAACATAAAGTCAATTCATCCAGTTTCAGGGTTAATTATAAGGCTTCAATACAGCTCTAAAGCTAATGGGCCAAATTACATTTTAATGTGAGTAGAAATAAGTTTGAAAGACTATGAAATTCAGTTGCCTCAACATCTCCTTGAGACTGTAGGGAAAGTCCAAATACATTAAATAGAAAAATACTGTGTAAAAGTTAGCTATAATGAGGGAGAAAAAAAAGCACTTATCCTGGGAAAACTGGATCTCTTCCACCCTTAGGCTGTAAATTCAGCCATTTCCCAAGCAGCAAAAGGTCTTTTTACATCCTCCTGTCCCCAGAGTTCAAGTGTAGAGTTGTGGTGTTAAAATAGATAGTATTTTATTATGTACTGCATTATTGACTCATGGTGAATGTGTTCTTAGCATTGTACAAACAAGTAAGAGGACACAGAGCTTACCCCTAGGACATCGGAATGTAGGTCACACACAAGCAAGCTAGCTCAGGCACATTAAAAAGTGACTCACAGCACATACCCAAGGTGGTGAGGAAATGTTAAAATCTTTACAGAGGTTAAATTTTAAATTCTTCTGCACAGGTGGTGATAATACTTTAAGGAGTGATTTGAGGTAGATTGATGAATTAAATAAAATAAAAGAGATAGCTGATACACAGGTCTGCAGAGATCTGATCCAGCCCTGCAGTGGCTGAACCTATAAAGTGCCATGAGTTTCAGGCTTGAGGGATCAACAGAGAAGAGGGAAATAACACAGAAATCTGTGAAGGGAAAATGCCAGAGAGGCAGAAAGAAAATTTGTGCTGTATATACAGTAGCAAAAGAATGATGAAGAGGCAATTTTGAAGAAATAACACAATTGGTAAGGGCATTCTAGGAGTCTTAAAAAGCAATTAAATATGGCTGTAATTCCAAGTGTAACCTCTTGGCTCGTAATTTTCTCTCTGTGAATTTCAAACATAACAAATGGAGACAAAAATGACAAAACGGTTTGCATTTTGATAGGAAAAGAATTCCTTTCATCAACCTTTCACCTGTCTTGTCCTTTTAAGCATTCAGCAATGAAGCCAAATGAAATATTAAGGTTCATCCCACTATGCATTTTTAAAAATCTTTTTTCTAGTCTATGTTACTATAAAACTGTTCTAAACTTATTCGTGAGTCATCTGTTAATAATCTTGTAGCATCTGTTAACCAAACCTCTTCAGAAATGCTTTTTTTCTCTCCCAGAAAACATCTTTGCTGACTTTTACCTAAATATAGTTCTTTTTTTCTCAAGTACTTTTAATTTAATCAGATAAATTTCACATTCTCATTTAATTTTGAAGCTTCAGAAATTCACAGCAAAGGTTAACACATAACTACTGATAGGTAGTATTGAGAATAATAGTTTATTTAAAGAAATGAGGTCATCTCCCTTCAGAAAATGAACATATATCCACACTCAAACCAGTTGATCAAACAAAATTCAGACGACCAAAATAAGAATGAAATTGGGAAATTACAGCTATCTCACAGCCACATTTTGATAGCATCATTTTCTAACATGGGAGAATGGGAGACAGATTTACACCACTAAATAACAGGAATTTACACACCCTTCTTACCACATGAAAACCCCAGAGGAACAAACTACCAGTATCAACTGTCACGGCATATGTGGTTCCTGAGGGAATTTGGCTGTAAGTCAGATCCGCTGGAGGCAGTGTTGACCCTGTTGGTGGGGATTAACCCTCAGTCCTGAGGTAACACACTTGTTGTCCTTATGCTGAACCCTCTGCTGCCCTTTTGCTTCTTTCTCAAAATACTGGTATTTTTAATATGGGTGACAAAAAAATTAATAGATATGCTTGCTTTGTGTTTCAGAGTATAAAAGACAGTGAGGTTGATAACAGTCTGATCAGACTATAAAAATCACTTTATTCTTTAGTATGCTGAAATATAGACTGTAGTGGGCAGTTGGGTGTTTTGGATTACCCATATTTGATAATGGAGACATTTTGATACTGATGAGAAGTACTGCAACAAATCCACAGCCTACTGTCTTCATTCCTGGCAAAACAGCAAAGAAAATTCCCCCCTCCGCTGTTGCTTGGTGGGCTACTCCTTTTTCCCTCTTGAGACACAAAACTGGTGAAGAAGGTCTCACGCTGGCCAGTGGCAACATTCTGCAATGCAAGGTGAAAAGACATTTTGTACAATGGTTGCTTCTTGGCCAATACTGCAGATTTCAGATTTACTTCACCCCAGCTGTTGCCTCTTTCCACAATCAAAATTAGTGGAAGCAAAAAGGAGGCCAGAACACTACTTTAAAAACTGTTGTTGTTTGCCATGACATAGTCATTACAGGCTGGAGAGTAAGAAAATTTCTTACTTTAAAAGAAACACAGACTGCAGATTTAGTAGAAGTCCAGAGGCAGCGCAGAACCTTTCCCTCTTACTGCCATAGAGATTGCATACTTAAGTAAGACAACTTTAGATCTTCTGTAGGGCTTTGTACTCTCCTTTGTATCTCTTTGATATGTGTGAAGAGCTCTCAGAACATCCTGTCCTTTTTCCTACTTATAGACTGATTAGCTATGAAACTTGCTTTAAAATTGTTTACAACATAAGTCTGAATGGCATACATTTTTCATGAATTAGTGACTGTAAACTATGACATCAACCTTCTTCCCATATTATTTCCCCTTCCCCCTGCACATTTTATAATTTGTGGTCCAGGAACAGTTTATATAAAAACCTTATTAATGGTGCTAACAGGTCTACCAGCCACTTGAAAGAGGCCATGGGGGATTTGCCATACAAGAGGAGCTGTTATAAAAATACCCTCAATGCTAGCTTTGACTGGAGCACTTCTAATTCTCAAGGTATTGAGTAGGCTCCAAATTTGCAAAAATTGCCTTGAATCTCCTCTAGCATGAGTAGAGATGGACCACAGCATGGCCCTGGCTAACTATATACAGAAGAATTCAAGTGCATGGGAAACTGACTCACACATCATCTAAATCCTGTCCTGAGCACCTAAGAACAAAACACAAGAAGCAGACCAAGTGGGAAAGATTAACACTCCACTTTCACTTAGGTAAATGAGCCTTGGCTCTCTTTTCTCAAACACTGTGGGAAGCTAGATATACATATAGATATACATGCTATACATAGCATTTTTCAATTCCTCTGAATTATCTGTTAATTCTTTTACCAATACATTCAATCTTCTAAAGAGAGGAAAAGCATATGAAACAAGAATTTGATTAGGTAATTTTTTAGGACTTTTTTTCAGTTAGTTTTTCTGTCTGAAAGGATGGGGCATAAAGTGGATGAAGTTAAATACTTAAAAAATTGTATTGAATGGGCTGAGGAGCAGGTAAGATAAGATTAAAAGGCTTGAGGAGAATGGGAGAAACATGAACAAAACTTTTTGCATTTGTGGAAGAACCATAAAGATATTTTTGCTTGTGTTATCCAGTAGGAGGCAAAAATCAGTTCCAGGACTTGACTAAACATACAAAAAAAAAATATTCAAAACCTTGTTTAAAAATAGAATTAAGATTTTTACACATAAACCCATTATTTTGGGAAAGAGCTAACCATTTAAATGAAAGGTCCATTGCAACATTCAATTGCCAGAGATTGTTGAAAACTCTAGGATTTATACACATGTGCACATGGCAGGAAAACTCTGAGCTGCACTCCTTTTATGTGATATTTAATGTGAAGGCTTAAGAAACTGTACCCAGTTATAAACTGTATAGTTTGGATCACTGAATTTATTCTTTCTAAAAATATACCTCACATTACACTTCCCATGACCAAAGCATATAGGATTGTTCCTGTAGGAAGATGCAGAGTGCTTATGGATGTTTAGAAGTCACGCTAAACTATGCAGAGGACCTTTCTGCCCATTCGCTACAGTACTAGAGAATGACTTTACAGTTTGACAGTCTTATTTCAGAGAATATCAAACTGTATATAAATGGGTGTTACTGGTCAAAATACAGGTAAAGCTGTGAATGCTAACAGGCAATAAAGAATTGCGTGTATGTTACTGTCCAAAACCGGACCTCTCAATTTGAAGTCTACCACTTGCTAGATGCAACTCACATGGGCTGATTTTAAATTTTGAAATTGCCTGGAATAAACAGAATTGGCATATCCCATTTCTTCCAGTTAATACAAAGTCTTGAGGGAGGATGAATTAGAAGTCCAAATATGCATACTCTTTCTGCACATAGGCCGCTTAGAGCATAGATTGAGTGGGAAAACTTGGGATGTTTTTCATGGAAAGAGGAGCTGGCGCAAAAAGAAGAGTTCCCAAAAAGAAGCGGACTTGGAAAGACAGGTTGGAACAAAGATCTCAAAAGCAGGTGCAGATCCTGAAGATCAGGTAGATGCATGAACTTGAATGCCAGGGGACGCTCCAGGATGCTGGCCAGTGATGCCCAGGATGGGTAACTGTGAGCAGTGTCAGAGCAGGGACTGATACAACATTTGAGGGTTAGATAATGTAGAACCACAGAGGGCAAGTGAGTGAATCTATCCTTTAATGCGTATGCAATAAGCTTAAGGTGGCAACTGATTGCATAGATGTGACTGCCAGTAGAATATTAGACAAAATAGTCTCTACACATGGACAGAGAAAAATAATTAAAGCGATCTGAAAACTGTTATGAAAACCTCTGGGAAACAGAAATGTCAGAATATGTTAATGGATATAACTTTAAAAATACATCCTTGTCCTATTGTGAGCCTGTATACCAATTTTATCCATTGTTTTTAGCAATTCCAGACACAGTATAATAGATTCAAGATGACCATTGAAGAAAAGCATTCCTTTGAATCTGACAAGGCTTTCATCATCCAAAACTAGCTGAAAACATCACCCATGATAATGCATGAAAAGGGAACTCTAATCAGATTAAATGTGAAACATTTTCAACAACAATGCAATTTGGTAATGAGCTTTGAGATAATCCCACTTGAGACGGTTTCAGTGGGAAAGTGAACTGGGATGGACGGAACAGATCTTTCTGATCCATTCTCTCTGCAAGCAGTTTTTTCCTGCTAATGAATGAGCAGCTTAATAACCAAAGTTGTAGATGCTGTAATAAAAGAAAGAAGTCCAGACTCTTTGTAAAGAGTCTGCCTGGGCTTTTGCCTCTAGTAGCTGAAGCACTTGCACTCTTTCTTAATATAGATGGATGCATGAAGGAATAGAAATCCCTTTTTAAAACTTGGACTGGGGACCAAACCATTAAAATAAAATTCACGGATTAGTATTAGTAGTATACTTTAGTACTTAGTATTTTTTTTAAATTTCAAAGGAAATGTAAGCACCTTGACAAAACAGACTCCACGTTTAAGCCCATAGTTAATCGCATGAGATATATTTTCAGCAGGGGTAATCTGTATGATGATTATAACAATTTTTGTTATCATAATTTGTGCTATTTTATAGCACCTGAATCCATTGTGCCAGGATTTGTAAAATCCCACAAAGCCAGAACAATAAAAAGTCTTCTCAGCAGATTGAGATGTCTGTGCCTAGGATTATATGGCTTATCCTGCTTGGTGTGTAAAGTTCACAAGTGGTGCAGTCAGATTTATCGGTTCTGGTTAAACATCAAGCAGGTTAAGTTTTCTCTATGTCTCAGTTATACAAAAAAATTTCTAAATGCTGCCCTAAAACATTTCCTGCAGGCCATATCTAGTCATAAGGGAACATTTAATCTCCTCAAGGTCAACATTCAGGAAGTAAGTTTCAAGCAATTTCATAAGTTAAATAAAATGCAGACACTTAGCACACTCTGATGCATCTGGCTACTAGAAAATTCAGGAGAGAATCAAAGACTGACTGATGAATACTACTGTGGGGAAGAAATAATTAAATATAATGTATTTTCTTCTCTGCCTTCCCAGAGGAAGGGCATCTCTGCACAGGAGCTGAAAATGTTTCCAAAGAGCACTGCTGAAAAGAAACCAATTCTGTTCCTTGTCAGAAACCCTCAGAGCAAATCTTGTGTCAACGTTTTTCCAGCTAAATGGCTAATAAGGAGGGAGGGAGGGAGAGAGGGAGGAAGGAGGGAGAGAGGGAGGAAGGAAGGGAGGGAGGGAGGGAGGGAGAGAGGGAGGAAGGAAGGAAGGAAGGGAGGAAGGGGAGAGAAGCCTCTTTCATATAGGTTTCTAGTTAATGAGAAAGAAATTTGATTCACAGACAAAGTTTTGTTCCTGGAAGAAATCTTTGAATGGATAAACAAGCCTTGTCTTCTATGCATACATGCACATACCCTCAAGTTTAAGCAACTTTCAGCCTGTGTAGAAGCAAAGTTGCTCTGTGCGTGTGGGACAGAGACAAGCAGGTCACACGTAGGAGAAAACTGATGTTCATTCCAGCATAGACACGACAATCTGAAAAATGTTTTTTTCTAAATAATTGCTGCTAATGCACATAGTAAGATTTATTTCAAACTTAGAACTTGATCAACTTATGTGCAAGATTTTCATAGCTCTGACAAATAGAACATCACAAAGGTAATGAATTTTCCTCGGCCTACGGTGGTAGGATACTAGAACACCTCTGTTTCCTCTTTTAATATTCTTATGCTTTCCATCAGTCCCTTCTTGGAAATGACTGATCTATTTTGGCTGAATTATTTCACAAAATTAGTCATGATGAACTTAAAAGTAATTTAGTATAACTGGGAAAGTGTTGCAGGAAAGGACCTTTTACTGAGAGCTGTCAGATCACCCTATTATATTGCTGAACTTAAAACTAATAATATTAGGTAAGCCAGGTGACATCCAGTAAAAAAGTTCCTCTCCGTTTACTTCACTCCAATTACCTCCTTGCAGAAGTTTTACTACTGGTACTTTCTGTTTTATCAATCTTTTGTTAGGTACTCAAAACTTAAGGTTCAATATAAGCCTTTTTTTTTATAAATTCCTGCAATTTTCACCATATTTAATAAATGATGCAACACCAGTATAATTTGGATAATGTGGATTTAAAGGGATGCAGTGTAGTTTACTTTTATATGAGAGTAGAGTCTGATTTTTAGAGTATAAGTCAAGTAAAGATAAAATGTGAGAGGATTATCAATACCAATCCCAAAGGTTTTCATATAGACTGAAGAAAATACGTAAGCCAAGACAGCATTGCCTTCTTTCTCAGCACTGGCTTAGCAGATAGAAAGCCCACCTTTCAGTGTTTAGTGTGACACGGTGAATATTACACAAAAGTCCAATATCACTAATAACATGAGGAAATATATTAGAAACATCAAAAGTATCCTGGAATATTCTTAGTAGTTTTTACAATTTCATGGTGGTTTTTGTTTGGTTGGTTGGGTTTGGGTGTTGGTTTTTTGTTTGTTTGGGTTTTTGTTTTGAGTTTGGGGTGTGGGGTTTTTTTTGTTGTTGGTTTTGTTTTGTTTTGTTTTATTTTCTGCTAAGAGTTACACACAAGCTCAGCACAAACTACCATTGAAGTTGAAGTGCCAAAAAACTTTTATCCTTGATCAAGGGTTTATGGCAGATATATGAACTATTTTCACAGCAAAGTGTTTTCCATCATGACAAATAACACCACACTCCTGGAGAAAATGAGTCATGCTAGGTGATGACTATTTAAAGGAAAAGAAAAATACACAGGAATTTTTGCACATTTGTGATCTTGAATTTCCCAAACATACTTTTTCAATGTCAAATATGTTAGATTTTGCACTAAATGAAATGATAGAGGAAAATTCCCTTCCTGAGGCAAAGGCAGAATTAGGCATCAGAGAGTACTGTCATTCTTAGACAGTAGAATTATTTTCTTATGCTGAAAATACTTTTCATATTTAAAAAAAAATTCACAGCAATTCAAGTTACCATTTAATGTTTACAAATTATTGAAAAAGAAGAGCATTTTTAAGGTGTTGTAAAATTTGTAATTTTATTTTTTAAACATCGCTACTACAGTTTGAATATTTTCAATTAAAACAGACTAGAATCAATCACCTAAGTAATCCATTTACTTAAAGCTGTTTTGCCAAGTTGGTTTGAAGGGTGTGACTCTGGGCAGACTGAAGTGGAGAATGAAAGCATCACCTTATCCAGTCTGCAGGCATTGGGTACGGTCAAAAAAATTGAAAATACAACTTCAGGTCAAGATATAAGAAAAGAAACAACTATATTCCTAAATCTTTAGGTAGATAATCAATATGACTACAAATTGTGGAACAGTAAATTCCCTAAATCCAATGAATATGAAGTTTTCATGTAGCACAGAAGTTATATGTGTAATTTTAGGCATCTATAATTTGAAAAGCTGGATTTGGTTATCTTTGCTGAAAATAATATCCTACTTTCTCCCCTTCTATGCTGTGCTACACCATGTCACTCCACTATATATTTTAGTAGCATGCCACCACTAACAATTTGGGTTAGGAGGAATGACTATGTGATTGAACAAGTCAGAAACATTCAAAGAAAAAATGTATTATCTTTCTTTAAGTTATCTTCAGATAATCTATAAGGATTGCAACTTTGAGTCTTTTGTGTAGCCTGATACTGCTGTTCATTATGCTCCACCCACAGCATGGGATAATCTACTAGCCCACAGAGTTTGTGTCTGAAAGGAGAATACAAAATATTAAAATGCATTTGCAACAACAAAAGTGATTGAGGATACCATGTGGAATGGCAGTCTGTATTTTTTAAATTTTACTAAGATCTCTGATGGCTTGTGATATTAAACCTGCTCAAACAATCCTATAGATGGCTGAAAATGTGACCCACAAGGAACATCAAAGTCCAAATCCTGGCCCTGCAAAGGACCATCCCCAAGAGCCACACCATGTCTGAGCGTATCCTCCAAACGCTTTTTGAACTCATCAGTCTTGGTGCTGTGATCACTTCCCTGGGGAGCCTGTTCCAGTGGCCAACTACCCTCTGGGTGAAAAATGTTTTTCTAATAGCCAACCTAAACCTCCCCTGACAGAACTTCAGACCATTCCCTCAGGTCCTGTCACTGGTCACAAAGAGAAGAGATCAGTGTCTGCTCCCTCACTCCCCTAGTGAAGAACTTGCAGACTGCGATAATGTCTTTCCTCCAGACTGAACAAGCCAAGAAACCTCAGCCACTACTTACACACTTTTGCTTTAGACCCTTTGCTATCCTTGTGGCTTTCCTCTGGACATGCTCTAATAGCTTAACATCTTTCTTGTGTTGTGGTGCCCAGTACACAGTACTTGAGGTGAGGCCCACCAACGCAGAGAAGTTGTATTGCAGTAAAGTGTAAAAAAAAAATAACTATAAAGCTACAAGAACTAAATATTTTGTGGGGAAAAAAAGCATTACAGGAGTTCTTTTGACTGAAATTAGAGTACTGGGATAATTCAATTGAACTCAGCTCTTGGCTGTATTAGCTATAATTACAGATGAGAGGAAAAAAACATGAGAAAACATCAAGCTTTTAGAACACGGGCAGAATGTTTGTCAGTTAAAATTTCTCAAGGACTAATGGCACATATGTATGACAAAAGGCTATTTGATGATAAAGTGCTCAAATTGAACCTAGGAGGTTAACTAGCCCCAGGCAGGAGGAATATGTCTTGATATTACTATGGAAAAATTTCACCCCATGACCAAATCTGTTCAAACCTGGCAGGCAAGCAAAAAATGTAGTTAAGCAAGAATGACTATATTTCTGATCCCTGAGATTGCAAGCTGACTTAAGCAGGGACTTTGTTATTTATCTGGTGTATTTTACTCTTGCAGAGCAGCATAAATGTCCACAGTTACTGATACCAATGGTACTTTTTGAATCATGCTGCAGAGAAAATAGAAATGGGATGTTGAATAGGAAAGATGCACAGTGACAGAAAGAACAGTTCAAAAGAAATAAACTGAACTGATAAATGAAAAAATGAGGGAAAAAATAGGAAAATCAGAATTGAGCAAAATGTCAATGGCTACATTTCTTAACATGTAAGTCAGCCAGCCATAGTATAACATCCCACAAAGTTACCTTCCCTGACACTGGGGTCTCTATTTGTAAAAGTGCAGAGTGCTGGAATGACCACTGACATGAGAATGAATTGGCTAGGGTTTCTGTGTGCATCCATCTCTGTAACATAGAAGGAACAGCTGAGTAAACTGTAAGAGAAAAAATAGATTTGAAAGCAGTATTTATCAAAGCAAATGGGTTGATTCAGTTCGAACTTATTTTTGCAGAAAATTCTCTCTGATTCCAAATGCTATGTACCATATGACAGACAACTCAAACAATCAATGTCTTTACAGCAATATAAATGAATATTATTGAGTTCAGCATGGCTAATGCAACTCTGCTTAATATTACTACTATTATTCTCTCAGACCTGTAACCCCTTCTAAGACATTTGTTTAATATATTAAGGTGACGTACGCTTGAAGCTTTGCTTTCCCAATGTGCTTGCATCTTTATTTAACCTTGTGCCTGTGATTAATGGAATGTGCTATTTCTGCTTTACTGTAATGGATGACTATGTTGAAGCAATACACAACTTAGTAATGACATCTCATTCCATAAAAGACATTATAACAAAAATTCATAGGTGAACCAGAGCTGACAAATGAATTTTCACTCTGTATTTTTTATCTTTTTCTCTTTGACATCTCTTTATAGCCTAAATGGCTTTCCCTGTAAAATCCCAGTGGTAGCAGTTCTTCTCGAAAGTTCACTTCTAACTACCCCAGGGATTATATTACCCCAAGAAATGAGGAAAATATGTTGGTACATTCACAGACTGTACACCAAAGTGCGGATTCAAATGTGTAACTCCTTCATTTGGAAGCCAATTGTGCACTTCAAAGGGCTAAGAAAAGTATGTCATATCCCATGGTTACTAAAATGTTAAAACACTTTTTATCCTGAAATGAAAGAATTATTGAAATCCTTTTGCCTACATATATCAAGCGTTACAAAAGATAATGTGACTTGCAATTTTTGCAATAGTGGACTAATTAATGTAGTTACATGAATATAGAGAGAGCAATGTTGACAAGACTGAAGACTAAAATGCATCCTGGATTCACTCATGAATTTATCTGTTGGTTTGTTTATAGTTAAAACAGCAAACATATTTTAGAAAATTTTATTTATGAATATAAAGTGTATTTTTAATGTCTTAAAAGAAGATATTTCTAAGTCAAACACAAAATGCTTAACTGATCCAAATTATGCAAAAGTGAATACAGTATAGTTGGAAGACATTTAGGAAAGAATGATCAGAAAGGCAAAGACTTTCTTATACAACTTAAACAAGATATTTTTTTTTTAGTAAGATAGTACTATATAAGAAGATTTTGCATCATGTCTCATCCAGGAAAGAAATAATCTATTGAATTTTAATCTATGCTGCCTAAAAGGTAGGACAAACACAACTGGAGAATGATTATTTTACTTTTCTATTAGCACAATGGGTTTCAAAGGAAATAATGTGCAGTAGGCTTAATACAAACAAAAACCTTCAAACTCAACACAAGCTGAGACTTTGAGGCTGGATAGGTAGAACCTTACTTCAGTTTGGAGGGAAGATTGCTCCTGCCTTACAGGAGGTTGGGGGTGTGGGGTGTAATGCCTACCTCGGGGTGTGGGCAGGAGTTTGCACAGTGGAGCTGGGCACCTCAACTCAGGCTAAACTTTAATTATTTGTTTGAGAGCAAAGAATTCCTAGCCAGCACAGTGGTGCTTGCAGCCTAAAACCCTTGGAGGGGTTCATGAGCTGTCTAAAATGGAGGTGGTAAGCTATTTGCTACAAGTAGTTTGCTAAGTAAAGCCTGGGTAAACAGAGACTGAGTCTCCTTTGTTGTTTGCAAACCACCCCTTCACTGTTTTCTGCTGCAGGTAGTCAGTGCCTTGCAGCCTGACATTGGTAATCAGAAATAGAACTACAAATCATTTTGCATCCTTGCATGGCTAATCACATAGGATGTATTGAGGTTTTCTCCATGAGGTAGGATAGTGGATGCGCGCCTGGACAAGAGGTGGTCAGCCACTTGAGTAAAGTGAAAAGGACAGTTTTCAAATCCTGTGTGTACCTGCATTTGGGAGACCTGCAGGCAGAAATGAATTCCTCCCCTAGAGGGAGGGAGAAAAGACCCCTTATCAACATAGGCTGTTGATAGCAGCAAAAGGTTTTCTTCAGCTGCAAACAAGTGAAGATTTTGGGTTTAGTAACCACTGAAGTATTTTGGTAAGTTAGATTGAGTTGGTAGGAATGGTTTCTCCCATAGCAACAAGTTCAGGGTTTACATCAAAACACCTGTGTAATTGTCAAAGTCAGTTTTGACTGTTAATACAGACCTGTTTTTCCCCCTCAGGATTTCCTTTAAACAATGTTTTATAAGTGTTGTATTTGTCATTGTGATTATACTCAACATCACTGACAAATGCAAATGTTATTCTAAAACACTCTGAATGAAAAATCTTTATTTATTATTTAATTTTGTTGTCATTAGTTATTATTTATTATTGTTGTCATTAATGCCATAGTTATCAAAATACTATAAAATTACCTCAAGATTTTTGAGGAATTTTAAACAGTCTTAACTGTTTTCTGAAGGTCACAGTTGCTTGCTTGGAAATGACAAACAATTATCTTGACATGGTCACAAGCTATATTGGATGTTCTCTAAGGGATTCTAGAAGCTGTCAAGGATTGCAAATATTTTTATGAAGTTTAAAGCTGTCACAAAATAGAGTTGTCTGCCTTTAAAATCAAGTTAATTTTGTAGGTGTACTCCCATTATTGTCCTCTCCATTCTAACATGCATTGTATTTGACTATCCAATGGCTTCTGTAAATGTACAGAGTGCTCACTTTTGTTGTTGAGAAGGTGTGATAATGCTCTCTAGATTGTGAAAATTTTTCATAGATCCTGTCAGAATACAAACTTGCTTGAATATTGTAACAAATCTAAGTGTGAGTAGAGATTTTTGGATATTTCTGTTGACTTTAAAAAAAAATCTGACATATATAACAAAGTATTTCAGAAAAACTCAAATGTATTCTGAGCTTCTCTTTCATGACAACTGTCACATCTTCAGAAAGACATATTTTTTCTAGGGCAAAAGCACAGAAACATCAGCTATCCATTGGGAATTAAGGTGGTGCATATACAATGACAGCATCAACTTGTGAGTCTTTAGATGTCTTCAGGCTTATTCAAACTTATATATGGAATAACAGATATTACAGAATTATTTGGGCTGGAAGGGACCTCTGGAGGTCATGTAGTCTAACCTCCCTGCCAAGGCAGGGTCACCTAGAACAGGTTACACAGGAACATGTCCAGAATGGCTTTGAATGTCTCCAGAGAGGGAGACTCCGGAGAAAGCTATTACATTCTTCATAAAGAATGATAACAAACATCAGTGTTTTGTAAATTAGGCACTAATAAAAAACAAAGTTATAAATAAAAGTTATCACTAATGGCAAGCAGCCTCTTCAGGGCATAATATGCCCAAATATTTTTGTCATGACAGATAAATCCTCACTGGAAGGGAGGAGGTAAGACTTTTCGAATGTTGCTTTAGATTAGCTTAGTTGGTTAGAGCATGGTGCTAATAATACCAAGATGAGAGTTCAATCCCTGTAGAGGCCATTCACTTAAAAGCTGGACTTGATCCTTGTGGGTGTTTTAAAACTCAGAATATTCTGTGACTCTGTGAAAACCTTTGGTCAACAGTGATTTAGAGGCATATCCACAAGATACCAGCAGGATATCTTGCAGGATCTTATTTTAATGACTGCATGCATGTTGAAAAAACCTGTTCTTCTCAGTTCTAGAGACTGGCCTTTCTAAGTTGGGTCTATGAATTGACATGCTGTGAAGTCTTTTTCTACATCTTCCTGTTTTAACTCTGCTGGAGATTAGCAATTATTATCTACAAGGATTTAGAAAAAAAATAAAATCTGAGTAGTCATTTGTTTGCATATTCTCACTGTTACAGTGAATCCAGCATCTTTTATGTTTTATCTGCTTAACAAATGTCTTTCCAATGCATTTAAGTGTAACAATTCTTGACAACCTTTTAAGAATAAATACCTGAGATTAACCTGTTTGTTCTTCCTACAGAAATATTCCCCTTTCTTCTTTATTTTTTTTTTTTTTTTAAATAATGAACTTACTGTTCAGGCAAAGTTTGAGTAATATCTTACTTCCCTGACTTACTAATTAAAGAAAGGCCCAACACTACAGAGAAGTCTTTCAGTTCTACTTCATGAATAAATGAACAATCACTTTCAGATAATCCCAAACCTTACACTTTGGTATAATAGTTTCAGTGAATATACTATCACTATTGGTGGCATAGATGATTACAAAGTTTTCTCTTCAAAATACATAAAAGGCAGTTTTGGTTCATGATCTGTCAGGTACTAGTATTTAAAGTCTCTTCCTGTATGTTTGCTTCATGCGTGGCTGACTTTGAAGTATTTTTTCTGTATGTTATTGAAAAGCAAATGTTGCTGCAATTATTTTTTTTTCAGAGTACATAAATCAGATACTGTCTGAGTAAGAGAGGCTGTGTTTTCAAGTTAAAATCTTTCATGTGGCATAAACAAATGACAGTGTCATTCTTCCTGTCTGGAAAGACTAGTTTTCAAAAGCACTGCACCTGTTTTCAAATAGAGAAACACAATGAGAAACACTTATAAATAGAGAAACACTTTTAAATTGGCAGAAGAACATTCATATAATTCAAGTATGAGATATAACTTCAAATGGTATCTTTGCATCATATATACTGCATCTAACCAAAGCATAAAACTTCAATTGATCTTTTTAGCTAAAGGGATACAGCTAAACATGGATATTCAAGAGAGAACACATTTTAGATAAGTGAAGAAGATAGTAATGTTAAGCTGCTGTTAACAATATCTATTTGCTCTAACTTTCATAAATACACTAGTGACAAAAAAGAAACTGATTACTTCACCTACCTGCCAAATGTCCCATTTTGTTCAACACTGGAGTTTGTGTAAGTGAAGCTAAATGCTCACATAATGAGAAATGGCCTAATTCTTAGCCTGAAGTGAAATACATCATGATATACGTCATCATGCTGCTTTGCCTGAAAAAGAAGAAATTAGATCAAATGCAAGCTAAATCCCTAGCAAAAAGTGAAATAAACAGAAAATACGAGGTCCTGATTATACCAGGACAGCTGTGGTATAGTCTTATTAATACAGGAAGGATTATCTAAGAATATGAGTGATAAAAAGGAAGATGTTTATTAGATCAAATGTCATTGGAAAATCCAGGATGCTCCAGGACACAAGTTTTTCTGACTTGGTTACTGAGGAATTCAAGCAATACGCAGAATTTGAGGAGGAGATCTCAAGCTCTCAACATTCACAACATGCTGCCTTTTATTGAGACATTGCTGACATTGAAAGCCACTATCATGTCTAATATGACAACATACTGCATACCTATCCCTTAGAGAAATGTGTGGGGTCATTGCTCTCTGATTCACTGTCACCCCATGTGAATCAAGCATTTACACAGGTTAACAATGTTCCTTGATTAGTTAGTTCCTTTAAGTGAGCTGTTTACTAAGTAGATTTGACATCTTTCTGACAGTTTTCCCTCTAAACATTTGAGCTCAGTTTTGAGATAGGGGTGTTTGTGTAAACTGACAACTAGATATGAAGTTTTCTTCTTATAAATGAATCCTAAAAGCTTCTGCTTTGTTCCATTTGCCCAAGAGAAGGATGAGACAAGAGGCAATAATCTGGCATTTAAGAGTGGGGTTTGGTTTTGTTGTTTCTTCCAGAGATATCCGAGATATGTGATTCAGCTATTTTTATTTGGTTTTGTCACGATGAGTCTATTCTTTCTGTGCCAATCAGACTATCCTGTTCAAATAGCAGTCTGCGATGCTGTTGGGCCACCCATTACTGGTTCATCTTTTGCTTGACAATGTGTTTTCTTTTACCTTAGTTTGAACATTTGGGTAATGCCAGTTCTTGATGCCCTGTGGAAGAAATTGTTTAGCCTGACTGATAATTGAAAAGAAGAAAAGATTATGAAAAAGGTTCTCAGCCGTGGACACTAAAGATCAGGAGCTTAACACTGGAAGAGGAAGTTTCCAGGAAGTCCACTGTCAAAGCAGAAATAATGAAGCAGCAAGTAGTAGGCATAGGAGTGGGGAGAGGTTGAACTATGGAACTATGAAGGAATGAGCATCTGTACATAGTCATGTAATTATAAATGTGGTGATGGGAAATATAAGCTTTATTTTGACCTTCAGAGTGTCTGGGGGATTTCCTATATAGAGGGGTGACTTTGTTGCCTAAAATGGCTGTTGCATGCAGCTGCTGAGGGAAAGCAGAAAAACCTGATTTCCCTTGCCTTTGCTTCCAGGGTTGTGTGGTAGCCTTACAGAAATATATTTTCCCTCTTGGCTATGGTCTTTGCCCTTACACTACCACACTCCATGCGTGACACAGTCATGGACTTTGGATTACCTCCATGCAGGTTACTTTTTTCTCCTTCAGTGTGCTGGTCGTCTTGTTTTCTTAGTAGAAAGTGTTGCAATTATGGTGGGTGACTTGTTCTTGTAGGGTCAGACACAGCTTCATCTCATTTTGACCTTTGATGAAATGAATCATGTCATGTATTTCACACGTGCCCTTTCCAGATATGTTATGGCAATCTATCTGACAGAGACATGGAGGAAAGGACAAGACAAAATAATAACTGATGTTATCAACAACAGCAGGAACAGAAGATCAGATTTTTAGTTTTTCCAGCTACATTTTCTGAAACAGTAAACATGTATTGCCTGTGTAATGCATAAAACCTTTTTCTCTCTGGAGTAAGTCAAACCACCAAAGGAAAAAAATATTATAGCCAAAATACACCCTACCTCATTTTCCTATCTCCATTCTCTCTCTGCTATAACTAAGACTGTCAGTGCTTCTGTTTCTGAAAAATTCATCTGTCTCCAATAAAGCAGCATAAAGGTTTATCAACAATTATTTAAGAACATATTGCTGAGTTTAGCCTTTATAAGCACAGCAGCTCTGAAAACTGTGTTTTGTAGAAGCAGTAAAAACAGCATAAGTATAACCTATGCATAATATTTTCACTTTATGGTAAAAATGATCATATATCAGCAAACAATCTGAATTCTTGTGAGGTCTTCTTGAGGAAAGTTGGCCAATAATTTATCCAATGGCGTGAAATCTGCTGTGCATTGGGCAATAAGTTTTTCCTTCCTGCTCCGTCTTCTCATTGTGTTGGTAATACACATGGGCACACAGTGGACATAGATACATTTTATGTTTCTGTCCCTTCTGTCCGGACTTACCGTTTTTATTTTAGATGGAGTTTCACTTTTAAGAAACTTTCCTTAGTTTTAGAGAGAATAAGACTTTTTAGTCCAGTAATCCAAGCGAAAAGACTAAATTTCCCATTATGGAAGAAATTGAGGGAGATGAAAGGACACAATTTAAAATCTGCAATAATATGTCACTAGAAGATCTTCTGTTGCCTTCATCAGTACCTACTAAAAGCTCTCCTCTCTAGTTTTAAAATCTGTGGTCTTATTTAGTATGTAATAAAACTGATCTCCAGGTGCTGACTGCCTAGTTTGGAAATGCAACACTATGTAAATGAAATAACTCCATTTCTAGACTTCAGGTTTTGATAATTTGTTTTTTCTTCAGTATCTTAAAAACAATGCTTGTGTCTTAAGCAACTGACTGAATAATTGATGTTTTTCAACAGAGCTAACATTGAACATATAAATGAAACATATAGACTAACAAACAAAAATTTATTCATACAAGCACTGTATGCTGAGAAGAAAAATTCTAAAATTGCTTTCTACAAACTTGTCATAATAATATCTGGCAAGAGCATTTTTCATATTTCATTAAGACTCAGTGTTCCTACTCCTAAGCTCAGATTGAACACAGTGTTTCATCTCAAAAGTGTATTATACAACATCTTTTTGCCAGAAACAGGTGATTCGTCTATTTTGAGAAGGAAAGCCAAAGGACAAGCCAAAGAAAAACTCAGTTTTGATTCTATTACCGGTCTTTACTAATTAAGGCACAACATTAAAAAGTTTGCTTGGATACAAACTCAGAAAGGAAAAGAATGTTGATTCAAGATTTTGCCTCCTCAGAAGCACCTGAGATTGCGTTTTGAATCAATGAAGTTACTCTATTATTTGAAACTTCCTTAAATACTTATATGAAGCTCCAACAGGCAATTTTTGTATACCCAAACACAGAAATGGAGGTGCTTTAAAAAATGACCAAGGTTTCCTAGAAGGTAAGTACATTAATATATGTAGAAACAAAAAAATGAATAATACAGAAAAGTGGGATTGGATTATTATAGTTTCCATAGAGTCATAGAACCATTAAGGTTGGAAAAGAACTTCAAAACCCTTGTATCTAACTGAACACCAACATGTCAACCAAAAGAAAAAGTGCTACCTCCAGTTGTTTCTTGAACATGTCCAGGGATGGTGACTTGATCACTTCCCTGGGCCCCATGTTCCAATGCTTGACAACCCTTTCAGTGAAGAAATAGTGCAAATTCATAACTAGACACAAGAAATACATAAACAGTACCAGCACAATCACTTCAATCAAGAAAATTGAAACATTTACAATGTTCAAATAGGCTGTGCTTATTTTTTTTCCTTTTACAAATGTATAGATTAAATACCTGCAGAGGGATTTTTAATGAACTCCAAGAAGCAGTAGATAGAAAAAAACTGGTGTTAGCTGTGGAATGAACACTCTGAGAATCTGACCAAGACACGTGCCTCTCTTGTCCTAGACTGCAAGAGATTTTTGTCAGAACAGAGGATGCTAAAGACATTTCTAAAACCAGAAGTATAAATTCTGTCAACATGTGATAGAACTTAGACCAGTTCTGTTTCTTTCAAAGTAGGAAGTATCATGGCGAATGTGGGAGAAGAATAAGCTCATCTACAAACTCAAAAATGTGAAAGAAGGAGATGTGCAAGAGAGTAATAAGTTCGATGATGCATTTTGGAGCTTTGACATTTCAAAAATATACTTGTATACTACAATAATTTTCTAAATAAATATAAGAATACCAATATTTTCATCTATATTCTTCTAAAAAGACACATAATTGAAAAAAAAAATTTCCATAATATTTATATAAGATATTTTGTGAAACTGTGTGAGAGCAAGAAAATGTCTAAATTCCAACATGCTAAACTGTACTTCAAGAAAAAAATATTTGAATTTCAAGTGACTTTGTGACAGGTTTGAAATATCTCACTGCAAGTATTTGATATCCTGCATGGAAAAGGCACAACATCACATCATTAGTACTTTTACAATTTGAGAGTTATTATCAATTTTGTTGATATTCTTACTTAACATCTTTGTCATGAATAAGCCCTTTCTTTATGGGAAGCCATCATATTCCTTATGCAAATAGCAATGCTTTTTTTCCTACTAATAACAGAAATCTGCCTAACAGAACATGGACTTTTTTATGAGTTCTGCTGAGTCCCTCCTTACTTCTCTGAGAATCAGATTTGCTACCATTTCATGACTGCCAAGAGGCCTCCAACCACCACATCACCCAGCAGTGCTTCTCTGTTCCCAAACACCAGGTCCAGTGGACATGTCCAGGTTGGCTCCCTCACCAGCTGTGCCAGGCTGTTACCTGCCACACACTCCAGGAACCTCCTGGAGTTTCCTCTCTGTTATGTTGTATTTCCAGCAGACATCTGCTAAGTTGAAGTCCCACACAAGAACAAGGGTCAGTGATTGTGAGACTTCTCCCAGCTGCTTGCAGAATATTTCATTTGCCTCTACATCCTGCTTGAGTACTTAATGAGAGACTTCCACCAGGGTACCTGCTTTGTTGGCCTGCCACAAACTGATGATTCTTTTCTTGTCCATGGAAAGCAGCTTTAAAATCAAGATTTAAGTGGATTATGAAATTCAAGGGAAGTTTGAGCTGATACAGAGGCTTTGATATATACTCTGATATGAAAAAAAAAAAAAACACCAAAGGAAAACTAAGCAAACATATGCAATTTTCAGTGGCTTTAAAGGAGAAAAAGGGCTTTTGTCAGCTTTGCTTGAGCTGCTGCTAACAAAACAGTCCCCATCTTTTTTTTCCTTTTTTTTTTTGTGGCACATCACCTAGAGTGTTTTAATATTTTCTCACTTTTTAATCTTTTTCTAACCAAATTTGTGTATTATACTAATTTTAAACCACAATTTTAGCACAAGAAAAGACATATTAACCGTAGCCTGGTATCTATAGATTTTGTTTATTAACTAAGGCATTCCTTTCATTTGTGTACTCTTAGTGAAGCAGAACACTAGTATAACATCTTTTCACACCCTTTGCAAAAATTTCAGTCTAGACACCTCTGTAATGCCAAAAGGGTTTTAAATCATCAGCAGTTAATACAAAGGATAATGTGGAATTTATAACTTTCCGTACTGAGGAAATGATATTACTTCTCTGTCCACCACAGTAACATGTTAATTTGCAAAATTTTCTGCCTTCTCCACAAACATAATTATAATGAGTAGTAATAACAGTAATTGTGATCTTTGATAAGCTAAACTAAGGTATAAGGAAGCATAGTTCATAAAAATAGAACTTAAACTTTTAAACAGGCAATTTTATTCTGCACACAGCAATTACTCCTGTTGTCAGCAGGATGAAAATTTACTACCCCAGGAAGTCATAAAGACTCTGATGCGTTCTTACACAACACAGTGTGAGCTGCATCTGAATGAGTCTGTCCTTTCCAACAGCTTCACCCTTACCCTGTACTACACCCTACCGGCTCACATCTGTGGCATACTATCTGAGGCCTTTGCACAATGCACACACAAACTGAGTAGCACACCAGCACTGTTGGTGATTATTTCAAGGTTGAAAGTATTTTCTACCTATTTTAGTCAAGGGGTTCTTTTCATTGCTTCAGGCAATACATTAAGAAGTGCTTTTGACATGACGGTTTTTCTTCAATGTCCAAATAACCAATGGAGCAGTTCAATGTTTTATGTGCAAGTTTCATCTTATCCTTCTACCCTTACCGTATTTTTGAGGGCCAAAAAGGTGCTGGCCCAGCCATGCTTAGCCCAAGACAGCCTGCAACACTCCTGGTGAACACAAATCCGCACCTCCTGGCTGCATTCCAGAGAACTAAAGCATCTAAGACCCTCCCGCAGCCAAAGAGGTAACACTGAAAAGCAACAGAGACAGAAAAAAAAAAAAAGGCAGAAATTGCTTATCTCCACACCTCTCCTCCCCCACCCCCCACTTGGCAAAAGGTGTTTTTTGGTGGTATATTTTCTTTGCTTCTAAAAGTAATCTTAGCTTTTTCAAACTTTTCTTATTTCTTCTCTTTGCATGTCTCAGCAATTAACAAAATCAGTTCTTGGTATCGACAGATAACTTCTGTGAGTTTTAATTTTGCTCAGGGAAAATATTAAAATCTGAAGTTCTTTCTGCAACATTTAAGCAGACTGTAACACTGAGTCACCGTTAAGTGTGATGGGGCCCTGCTCTTCTGGACATGGCTGAACACCTGTCTTCCCGTGGGAAGCAGTGAATTAATTCCTTGGTTTGCTTTACCTCTGTGTGTGGCTTTTGTATTTGGTATTTCCTGACATTGATTCTAGGTTTTAGTACTTTTTGCTTAGTCCGGAAAGTCTTTGCTCATGTGGACCAGCACTTAAAAAACCAAATCGTTCCGATTCCCAGTCCAGTATCCATTCTCTATCACCTTTCTGAAACTTAATGCATATAGTGAAGTTAAACTGAACAGAATCACAGAATATCCTCAGTTGGAAAGGACCCATGAGGATCGCTGAAGTCCAACTTGTAGTCCTGCACAGGACCACTTCAAGAATCACACCATGTGCCTGAGAGCATTGTACAAATACTTCTTGAACTCTGTTGGTTCTGTGACCCTTTCCCTGGGGGAGCCTTTTCCAGTGCCCAACTGAAAACTTAAATTGCATTTAAAAGTACTCACACAGATGTACAGAAAGTGATTCTGCGAACCTAAAGTGTCAGATGAATGTACATATAGAACATTCTTAAAATTCCTTTCTGTTCTGAAAGATCGAACAACAGAGATTAATGATTTATCTCTTTGGATTACTTATATAGAGAAATTTACTTAAAGGTTCTAAGAGATCAAGTCAGAGTATTCAAAGGAAATTATAGATGAAGAATAGTAACTCAAGGTTTTTTCTGGCCTTTTACTAAAGAAATATTCACTGAGCTTCTCTTCTGCTCGCCATTTCTTATAAATCTTGTTTATTGTTTTTTAAATCAATACAGCATAAGGCACCACGAGTTCACCAACAATAACAAGAAAAAAATCTTCTTTTGCAGATAACATTTTTTTAAATCAGTTGTGCCATAAAAAAAAAGAGTGATAATATAGTAGTATTTGGAATTAAATTCTTGTTTAATCAAAGTTCCGTGAATATGGATCCATGAATATGGATCCTGAGGATGACCTATATTATGCCAACCACAGGGCTTCCTAAAGCTCTCAGATTGGTTGTCTTTTGAATTAATTTCACGACATGTGCCTTCTACTAGAATCTAAATGATCGGGTTGGCCAAATTTTACAAAGATATGTGGGAGTTTGAAGTGCAGATTCTGCCTCATTAGAGATATTTCTACTTGATGCATGTGAAGAAAAAACAATAAAAACCCACGTCCTATAGAACTTTTCCACTTTTACACAGATAGTGCTCATTCATACAGGAATACATTTGCTGTCTTTCTCTGTCCTCTATGCTCTGGTTTCTGGAACATTTTGAATGTTTTTTTCTGTTTATATCTTCAATTATTAGGTGGGTTTTTGGATTGTTTGGGTTTTTTTTCATTCGTTTGTTTTGGTTTTTTTTTTTAATTTAAAGCTATTCACAGTGTATCACACAATCAACATCCTTTTTCTGACTGCATATCATGTTTACAGTATTCTTCCTCAATGTTGCTAATAGTGACCTCCATGAAGTTTCCCATGTTATCAGATTGATTTTGAAAAATCTAAGATAATATGGCTATCACCTTTGTCATCTTATATTAAGGTGTTTTTTTTTTTCTCAGCTTCCCAATATTAAATCCAGGTTTTGAAATTTAGTACCCACTGAAGGCAATACAACCTCAATCATGTAAGCTTTAAAAACACCTGGTAAGTTCTTAGTTAAACATGATTACAGATGAGGCATCAACCTTTTAGCCTCTAAACAATAACAGCCAATTTCTTTGCTGAACAAAGAAAACTATAAAATAGTGAAAAAGTTTTAAACATTTAATGCTCATATTTGAACACTAGACTATCTCAGATTTCCTGAGGCTTGCATATCTAAAAAATTTAGTAAAAAACATGTGTAGCATTTCCAGGGGGTACAGCAACAGAATATTGTCATTCTGTAACAACTTAAACCAAGGGGCCTCATTAGCTATGGCAATTTACATACACTACATCTAGCCCATTTGGATTTCTAAAGAAAGTATTGGTTTATATTTGTATTCAAATATCAAGGTTAACATCAAGAATCTATTTTCTAAATCAGAGAGGGGACATGAGTATGAGAAATATTACACATTGTGATCTGTCTGTTATTACTTTTACTCTTGTGCAACTGCATGTAAAAAAGTATTGAGAGCTCTGTTCGAAGGTGGTAAAGACATTGTGATAACTCATTTTCCATTTATTTATCAGCAGCAATATTTTAGACAATTCATTGGAAAAATAATTTCTATGTCCTTTACTAGTACAGGTTTTTATGTTCTTGCAGTTTTCATCCTTTTGTATCACAGACTGTGTGTAAAATAGTTCTATTTTTACTAGACATGTGGTCGCAAGCAGATTTATTTTGGTGGTTTCGTTTTGTGGGGAGTTTTTTTTTTGTTTGGTTGGTATTTTTGGTTTCGTTTTGGTTTTGTGGATTTTTTTTCATGTTTTTGATGCCAATGATTTCTTAAGAAAATTCATTCACTCTAGAGATTTCTTTGTTCTTACCTTGGAAAATTCTGAGGAGCACATGGCTGCAAATGACAGTACTATTTACTACTGCATTCTTTCTTCTGGAATTGAGATGCAGAGAATTCAAAGTTTATATTTGCATGGCTCAAAGGACATCACTTTACAACTGGACAGAGAAATTGAACCCTTATGTTTTTGTATAATCAGAAAGTAGTATCAAAATATATACATACAAAATATATAAGTTACATAAATATACATATATATGCATATATACACATATATAATAATCTGAGACAATGATATTTTTTGCTATGGGAAAGTTTTCAGATTTAGTGAAATAATTATTTTATACACTCAAAACCATGTATATATGCAAATTAGGAAAATTTAAAGAACTTACTGTTGTAAGCTTCATCCTCATCAAATGTCTTACTAATTACCAAATATTTAAAGTATTAAAAGTTTTGGGTTTTTTAATTGTTTCATTGTATATGTTCTCATTTTCATAAAGGTACAAGGAATGTCCATTTCATAAATTCTTTTGTAAAGTATAACAAATTATTTTTATCACAGAAAGTCATATTTTCTTCCTGTAATTTTTTTAGTTTCATTACT
>JAWWMO010000138.1:44110952-44146683 GCA_035047845.1 Dendrocincla fuliginosa
AGTTTCATTACTATTATCTAAAACAATCAAGTGTTCTGAACATATGGTTGCAGAAAACTAGTAAATTAATACACAAATTCCCATATTATCAAAAAAGTCCTCAATAGCTTGAGGAAATATCTCACCTGTGAAAGCCAGCATTCCTAAACAAACACAGATAACAACCCTAAAAACCTGTAGAAAGAAATATTGACAGATTATTCTACTTGTACAACTTTACAGCTCTGTAAATCATATCACTATGGAGTACTGAATAATTTCACAACAGTACTGAATTCCATTACAGAACCTTCATTACTGGATTATTGGCCCATTAAAGCCATCAACACATCATTCTTGAATAATCACCATAATGATGAGCCACTACCCTGAAACATAATGATGTGTATATGCCCTCCAGCAATAATAGAATAACAAATTAAGGTATACTAGTATAACAAAGTACTAAGTGGCGTTGACAACAATCAGTAAAAAGACTGGCATGCCTGCTTAGTATTCCCTAAAGCAAAGAGAACAGTCGGTGAAGAACTTGTTTTAAATATGCTGTATCTAAGGGAAGATATGAAGAAGAAAATACAGTTGTAAAATCTTTAATGTCCAGCCAGGGAGATACAACAAAGTTGTGCCTGTATGTTTTTATAATGAATTGGTTTATTTCATACTTTCTAAATTTTCCCCATTTGTTAGTAGAAATATCTGGGACACTCACAAAATAGTTTCACCAAAAATTCTGAAAACAGAAATTCTATATTTTCCAGGAGAACAGATACTACAGAACCACTAGTACTGCACATTTTTATATGTCTTCTAAAACACCTTCAATTTTAAGCTGAAAAAGCTCCCTTGTGGGAATGAGAGAGTGCCTCATTTTCAGTGCTCTATCAGTTCTTGCAATTTCTTTCGAAAGTGCCAACAGGGATGCCAATTAATTGGAGCTAAGATAGATTTTGTGATGCACCTTGAGATCATTATTGTATTTCATACAGGTCACTGACCCACTGTTGGCTAGTAATACATTACTGATCAAGAAACTTCAAACAGTTATGATTCATCTACTGAGTTCTCTTTTTTTTTTTTAAGGGAATTAATAATTTTTCCTTCTTTTCAGATAAAAATTGGATTCTACTCTGAAATATATGCTTTACCTGAAATGCAAGTTCCCGAATTCAGTTGAGGAGCAATTGGATGAAATATAATGATCTATGGGAAGTGATCCAACTTTATAATCAGATTGACCCTTGAGGCCCTCAGGTCTGTCAGTCTATGAAGTTCAGCTGAAGTATTCATGATTTTCGAATCTGCACTGTTGTACACAGTGATAAGCTTCTTCTTAAAGGAGCTCTTGCAGTTCTGGGGAAAAAAAAAAAAAAGGATATTCCAAAAGAACTACTTATTACTCAGGCTGTATTGATAGAAATGTAATTGCTGACTGCTTGCCACTATAACAAATTGGAATCCACTCACCCATTATCCTTGAACACAGTGCACTAACACAGAGATATTTCAGACTTTCATGCATGTATATGCTGTCCACTTTCCTGACTGTAATATATTTCAGGACACAGTGAAGGGAGAATTGTTTTGCAGTTTGGTGGGGCTCCTGCATTGACTATGTGGAGGCTGAAGTATCTTCAGGACTTTGAAATCCATAGGCGTGGCTTCCTGAGGAAGGCTCTTCACTTAGTGAAGAATTTACGATTTTGTCCTGTGAAACTGTCCGCAAAAGAATGAAGGCACTAAATAACGCCTATTTTCTTTGAGATAAATTTGCACTTGGCTACAGTCTACTTGCCCTCTACTATTTTTTGGGAAGAAAGGGCATTAAAGAAAAAGGGGCTGCACAGAGCAGATTAAGGGTAGGATGCTGTAGCTGAGACCACACTTAAAAATTTTATGTCTGTGAGAAGAGTGAGTATAATGCATAAGGTTCCAAAACTCTTAGTTAAGGAAAGTGCTTCAGTTTCCATGGTTGGAGATGGAAACTTGTACTCTAGAAAGTCCAGTTTCTTATTGCTGTAAACATTTGCCAATGAGCTTTTTGACAGCATATTTTATTTCATCTGCTCCGATGATGTGGCTGCTGACTACAGCATACAAAATAAAGATGTAACAGATGGAGTAAATACACTAAAACTTCAGTTTTTTGCATCTCTAAGGCAGTAATACTCCATCTGGGACTTTGTCTGCCTTTGTGCTTCATTGAACACCTCACCAGGTTACTGCAGGCATCCCAGCTTTTCTGCTTCACAGATAGACCGTTCCAAACACCTAGACAAAACTTTTTGAACAACCTTGAATGCATTTAATCACCATGGGAATAGTTCAATATTCTTATATTCACATTTTCAAGCTATACTAAGGAAAATGTTGATGTTTCAACTCAAGCAGATTAGAGATGCACACATAATAAGAAACTTAGATGTTCATGAAAAAAATAAGAAACAACTTACTGATGAGAAAAAGGATTTTTTTTTTTCTTAGCTACACATAATTCTGGGAAACTTAGTTATTAAAATGGTTAATCCCTGCAGGAATAACTGTCTGTAACTCCCTTTTGGCTGAAAAATGTAAGTGGTAGGTAGTGAAAAATACAAACATTCCTCAAATGTTTTTAAGCTTTGTTCTTGTTACTGTTGACAGCTTTGTATTATTTTTATTATTTCCTTATTATTTCTTCAATTAGTGTGAATAATTTGTCAGTCATAATACTCGTGCCACTTAATAGGCACAGTAGATATAGTATTGCAAATTAAACCTAAAGTGCGTAGAGATACCACCGCAGTGTGTATGTACAGTGGCAGCAGATGGCTGTTATCCAGGGAAAAATAATGCATTTATTAAATCAGCTCTTAAATACAGCAGTCTCATGGGAACCAAATTTCTACAGAAAGAATATGGAACAATAAGTATTTCCTCTCCATTAATTTGATTCATTGCATTGTTTATTTGTTACCAAAATGTACTATAAAATGTAAATGAAAAGTAATACTTGTCCATGTGTAGTAACTCTAGCACAAGATATACTGGACATATTTGTGCAAAGAGCATGAAACTAAATCCAAGAATACATTTAATTAAAAAAGATTATTCAGACTCAGCAACATAGAAAATCAAATTATATCTAGTTGAATTCTGGGACAATACTAGGTCACTTAAATCCTAAGCTGAATTCCAAATACACAGTTTTCTGCCTCATCAATCACAGTGAGGGAGGAGTGTTGCAGGGTAGACAGCAACACTTGCTCTGCTCAGCAAATGACTGACTCTAACAAAGGCTACTGCTTTCAGCATGTGCAGTTGTAGGGGTGGGATAGGAAAGGAACAAATGCAGGTACCCTCTTTATGGAAGTTATTTTTGGAAGGGCACTGTCCCAAATTCTCTCAAACAAGCTTTGGCTTAAGCTCTTTTGCTGCACATCATCTGACTTCCATCCTGAGGAGTCTGCAATACTTAAGGGGGAGAACAGGGAATCCTGAACACATTGACAGCACTGCAACTTGTCCAGAAAGAACTTTATTTTTTTATGTGTTAGAATTTGGCTGGCCTACAATTGACTCCCTTTGCACAACCGGAGGTATCTAGTGGAATAATTGTGTCTAAGGGATATGTCAGGCAAAATGGAGCGAGAGAGCTCTCTTGCATTATATGGATATGGTGCCTTCAGTATTAACATTTTGGAAACTTTGTCTGGCAGCCTTCCAGATGATTCTGCTCCAAGTGAGTAATACAGTTCAAAGTGAGATACAGAAATAAGAAGTTGAACACATTAATGTACTTGATGAAGAATGATACCTTCTCTTTTCAATGTTAACTAGCAAGTACTGAGGTACTTGCACAATACCCCAAAGCATCCAGAGTTTTAAGACAGTTCTGCCTATATTTTTTCTTTTATGTGAGCTTTCCAACGAGACCAAACAGCTTTTATAGACCTCTTTTTATTAGAACCTACAATGTAAATAGAAACTCTTTTTTAAAAAGGATAAAAAATTAGAATGTGACTAGGAAAATGAGGGAACTTGGATCTTACTGCCTTTGCCAGCCATGTTCTTAAGTAGCAAGTAACTTTAAATAAGCCTTTCGTTTCAGGTTGTTTTCATCCAGCAACCTTTACTGCCTTCTTGGGTTGTAACAAACCCTGCAGGGATGTCTTTGGATTTACTCTCAAGCTCTGATGGCCTCCACAGCTACCTCTGCCTACCTTAACCTGCACTCTGAAATATTATCCCCGGAATATTTTCAGCTGTTCCCACAAAGAAGTCAATCCTTTCGTCCTTCTTTTAGAGAGCTGTGTTTGACAAAGCATGTAGCAATCAGGACAGGACAATCTGAAGCCTTCCTGCTTTCCAGATTCATCCTGAGAAAGAAACATAATGTATAAAGTGATAAGAAACACATGAAAGATCTGCTGCAGAGTGAGAAATCATGAATTTTAAAGGAAAATTTGCAAATTTGCTGACGAGTACTGTAATTAGTCACTACAGTAATAGATAAAAGGCTTCTGCACTTTCAAAGAAATTTTATTCACTAGTTTCCAAAGCAGCAAGAAGGATCTCCTTTGCAATCTGATACTTGGGCTCTATTCAGCCCTTGGAGTAAAGGTCATGTCCTTTGGGATGGGCTGGTACCTTCACTGTTTCCTTGATGTTCATTGGCAGTTCAGAGAGATCTGTTTGTGTGGACATCTATGGTGGTTTGACCGTGGCTGAATGCCAGGTGCCCAACAAAGTCACTCACTCTATCACTCCCCTTCTCAAACTGAACAAGGGAAAGAAAATATAATGAAAGTCTCATGTGTTGAGATAAGGAGTGGGAGAGATCACTCACAGTTTACGGTCACAGGCAAAACACACCAGAGCTGGGGAAATTAGTTTTTACTACCAATTTACTATCAATCAAAATTGGAGTAGGATAATGAGGAGTAAAACAAATGTTAAAAACACCTTCTCCTCACCCCTCGCGTCTTCCTGGGCCTAACTATTCCTGATTCCCTATCTCTTGTCCCACCCCCAGCAGTGCAGGGAGATGGGAATGGGGGTTATGATCAGTTTATCACATGTTGTTTCTGCTGCTGCTTCATCCTCTGGGAGAGGAGTCTTTTCCTTGCTCCAGCCTGGGTTCCCTCCCGTGGGAGGCAGTCCTCAATAGACTACTCGAAAGTGAGTCTTTCCTACAGGCTGCGGTTCTTCGTGAAGAAGTTCTTGAAGAGCTGTGTCCCAGGGGAAAGGGACCCACACTGAGAGAGTTAGAGAATAGTTAAGCCTGGGAAGAAGGGAGGGACTGGGGGTAAGGTGTTTTTAAGATTTGGTTTACTTCTCATTGCCCGGCCCTGTTTTTGATTTGTAAAAAATTCAACTAATTTTTCCAAGTCAGGTCTGTTTTGCCTGTGATGGTAATCAGTGAGTGATGTCTCCCCACCCTTATCTTGACTCATGAACCTTTCCTTATGTTTTGTCTTTTCCTGTCCAATTTGAGGAGGAGAGTGAAAGAACAGCTTTGGTGGGCAGCTGCTCTCCAGCCAGGGTCAAACTACTACAACATTCAACATGTTCTTCCAAATGCTTGCAAATGATCCTGTTCTTATAATGGAATTTTTGACTCGCAGAGGAAGTTTTCACTTAGCTATTGCCCCTTTTCAGTTAGCTGCCACATGTGAGAGGGATGGATAAGCCCTGTGAACACAACTATGGGTTTGACCTTTGAAGAGGCAGAAAGTGCAGATGCACGGAAGCTGGATTACAACAGTCAACACATGACTGCATGTTAGATTATTAAAATAAAAAAAAAAAAGAGTGATGGCATGTTCCAAACGAGAAATAAATCAAGTACCTACTAGATTCCAGTGTTTCTGTAAAAATCAAAACTTTAAAACACCCTTTGCAAGTTATTTTAGAGCTGTTTTTTTCAACAGAAAACAATCGCAGAGTTAAATGCAATAGTCTCTGAGTCTCTGATTTAGATTTATTACGAGACAGTCTTGGAAATACTTCCTTCAATTCTTTTTCTAGCATGGAATACTACAATAGTTCCCCAGCCAAATATTTTGTGTTTTGAGCCCTTGTTTACAGAATATCAACTATTGTCTTTGCATCTAACAAAAATGTAGTGTGATAATGCTGTAAGTGCTGATGCTGTAGACATCAGATTTTTATCATACTGAAAGTTAGCCAACGATTTTGCTTTGTGCAAGAGCAGGGTTTAAGAATTCTACCAGCATCACTACAGAGTGATCTCTTACATTTTCTATCTATTTTTTCTTGCATTTATGCAAATTTACTAGTATACGAAGTCTTACTCTTTATGTTTCACATCAGCTTCTCCTTATGCATTAGAACATGCATTGAACTGCATGAATTAACTAAGAAGTTCTCTTCCTTCTTCCCTCCTTCCCCCCATCATTCCCACCTCCTAACTAGCTTATATGTATGGAAATTTCTTTTCCAGTTTGGAGTTCATCTAATCCAAATTCTCCCTAATCTTTCACTACAGCAAACAATCCCAACCCCTATCTTATGCATACTATGACAAATACATAGGATGCACAATCTCTAGTAATGCTGTTTGGTGTTTGAAAGGTCTAAAAAATTTCATCAGTCTCCTCAAGGAAAGCTAATTTCACTCTTACCTGCTCTTCTGGGGACTATCATCTACTGGCTGGATTTCATATACTACCAAAGAAATCCGGAACCTGTATCTGTTAAAGTCATCAGAAGGCACCGCTGGAATTGAACTCTTTTTTTATGCAGTACAGATTGTACAGAGTGTAGCTTTATTCTCTAGAAAAAGAGCTGGGTTTTGTCCTACCATTTAACATATTTTCAGATTTGCGGTTTGATATTCTTTCAGCTACTATTGCTGATCACTTGTAGTCTTGTGGGTCCCTTCTTACTCAGAATATTCCATGATTCTATCACTTGGTTCTTTCTCAAAGCCAATATATCTGCTGCTCATTATTAAGATTAGTGCTTCTCTAGGGTTTTCCTCCTCCTTGTAATACACCTCAAAGTTTCTGTGTTCTTTCAATTTCTCTTCCATTTATCTGCCACTTGACTTTCAGAGATTCACTGGCATTTATTGTGTGAAATTTGCCATATTTTCTTTTTATCTTCTTATCATGATTCTAAGTATCATTTATTAGGAAACATTTAAATAGACAAGTAGGATCAGGAACCACACTATTAGGGGAGTGACTCTCATTTACACTTGGATACTTTCAAATTTTGTTTGAAGAAAGGAACTTTAATCACTCCTCATCTTTTGCAATAATTTGCTCATTCTTTATTTATTACAGGTCCCTTATGTTTTCCTTTGAACTTTTCAAATACTTTGGTCTCATAAATCTTCATGCTCAGTCTAATTTCTCTTCCTTGTCCATTTAATGCACTATTCTTCAGGATGACTTTTTGAGCAAAGAGAGAAATTTGCAGGATCTTAAATTTATCCATCTAAATTCAGACCTCATTGCTGCTTGCTTAATATTGTTTTGTTTTCTTTCTGGAAGGCTGCATTTTTCTCTCTTCACTGCTAATTCTTTGCTCTACATTGGGCTGACAGGTTTGACAAACTAAGGAAAGCTGCAGATAGCAAGGGAATGCATAGAGCAAAAATAAGTGAATTAAGAAAGACAAGCTGCTATGAGTGTATGTGTGATTATTAGGATTATAGTTAACAAGCAGAGAAAAATCCAGGGAACATAATGAAATAAGAAGAGTTTTGAAAACCACCTTGCTAGTATTTAATGAAGGAAATTGGTATAACCCTCACCTGTCCAATATGACTCTCTAAAACAATGTAATTGGTCGATTACATCAAGATAGGACATCCCGCTTGCTATAAATTTCAAGACAATATCTACTAATATTATTATATCCAATACAAGCTAATGATTGTCAAACAGTTAAAAACCACCCAAGCTAGTAAAATTCTGCAGAAACCCATATCAATAGCTACTCAATTCTTTATCCTCTTCGTAATGGTTATATAATGTGTGTAATACTATGTGGAGTTGTTATCATTGTTGTTATATAAAGGTTGCTTTGCTTAATTTCTGTGGTAACAAGTTGGAAAATAGAATAAGAATGTGGGGAATATTTTTAATAAAATAAATTAATAGCCAGCACTATTCTTATGCTTAAATTTTATCCATCTCTATGAATAAGTTTGGCTTAATCAGTGGAGGATCACATTTGAATGTGTGGGTGTTTCTAACTTTTATAAACTCTCTCTATCTCATACCTTACTGCACCCATACATTTACTTACTTACAGATTCAAAGATATGAGGAAAGGACTCCACAGTACCATTTGTGCTGAAATCTTCAGCAAACTCAGTTGAGTGCAGATCTCCCCTCGAACACAATGCCAATTCCTGCTTAAATGTCCTTATACTCATCTGTACAAGTTCTCCAAGGTGGCTAGGGTTTCTTAAATAGAAGGGTATGTTTTTATACGTGCAGACTACAAGGGTTGATAATATTTGTAATTTGTTTATTTAGAAAATTTAAGAGAAACTTCAAAGAGATAATCAGCTTAAAAATGTTAAATTTTGGCACATCAACATTTCAATTAGTGTAGGTAAAATATCTCATATATCTCATTAAAAAACAAACAAACAAACAAACAAACAAAACAAAACAAAACAAAACAAAACAAAGCCTTCAATATCTTTTGCATTTAAACCTGAGCATCTGTATAAACAGGTGTTTGGTTTTCAAGAGTTCTAGCTAGAAATTGCCTATATTCTTTGAATTCCAGACAAACTAAGAAACATGATAATTTTACACTGTATCTTGTGAAATACACAGGAGAAATCTGACATCTTTTTCAAGGATCTAGCTCCCTTTTAAAAAGAAAGAAAAACTCTTGCGCCTATGCAACAGCCTGACAAATAATTATGCTCAAATTTCTTAGTATTTACATGCTGATGGACATTCTTTTGCATCTTAGTAAGGGTGACTAGTTCAGAACCTTTGGGCTGTCATGTACAACACTGTAGACAGCTTAAAGGAGTGAATAAAACAAAATAAATGTGTTTTCTGCAAGAAGGAGGTTCTACTATCTGCTTCTGATTCAGCAGGCTACAAGGAGTGACACAATTGCACCCTAAGGGAAAAGGAAGAAGGATAACCTGATGACTGTCTTAGCTTTATTTCAAATGCATTCTGCATTAGTACTGCACAGCTGTTGAATCCAAGTGTTAGACATCTGAAAAACAGGTTCTTTCAAACTCTATGAACTTTGGTGTTCAATTTTCAGGATTTCAGTTACATCATATTCTATTCAATGCTTAGAAATTCATATATCTCTGTCACACTACATTTAGTACTGTATTAAATTAAAGCTCAATATATGGATCCCTGCTGGATAGCTCTGCACTAAGCCACTAGGGTATCTCATCTTTCAGTCTTACAGTTTATTTAACCATATTTCTCCAATTGTTCAATTCATTACTAGTAAAAAGGAGATGTTTGAATCTGCAGATTTTCTCAACATCCCCATAAAAGCATCAACTCCACCATGTTTTCTGACTCTAGAAAAGTCTGGTTTTGAAATTGTTTAAATCAGGATTTATTCTTTATTTGGAGAGTTTTCTGTATCTGGATCCTCTCTATCCTTCATGTATGCAATTCTTGTACAATTCCCTGTGCCTGGATGTCCTATTTTTTTCTGACCATCATATCATGCAATTAAATGGATGGTTTCTTTCACATAAATGGTACTAGAACTGGGGAATCAGCTATAGGCAGAATTTCTATATTCTTCCATTTCTCAGGATCTTCTCAAGATTTTTTCTCTCCCCTGGAGGTTAAAATGCTTTCCACTCAAACCCTGCTTTCACACAGTTCCTCTTGGGCTGGTCAAGGATCTTTGGCATTAGCAGAGGAGGAAAAATAGGCCCCTTTATTTGCCACTACGCTGAACACTACTCTTTGAAAATGTAACAGTTTCTGTTACATACTTCATTGAAAGCACCTCAGTTTTAAGTTTCATGAACACAATGCACGTATTTCACTGCATTCAAATCAGAATCAGATGTAAAAAAATAAACATTGACAAAATTTCATAACTGCCTTGGATGCTTAAGTAAGGACCTCTGGCAATGCAAAAGAAATATACTGAAGACATGATGCACTATATTATTACTATTTAAAAAAAATATATAAAAGGTATGTTAAAATCCACCATTCCTTTCCTGAAAGCTGTTGTAAACTTTAACTAGTGGCTATATGCTAGAAAGGCAGAACATCCGTGAGAAAAATTGTCTTAGGCTTAACAGAAGGCTGTTGAAATAGTTACTATATCATCTCAGTTTCCAGAACAATTACCAATTCCACACTGAAAATTCCGAAAAAGGATTGCATTTCATCATAAAAATAAAAGCTGACATTGAGTTTCCTGTAACCTGAGCAATGAATCACAGTTTTTAGTTGTGGATAAAAAAATCTTCAAGATTTCAACAAAAGAATCCCAACAACATATGAAAAGTTTGTCTCTGTGAGAAACAGTCAGATTGCAGACCTCTAGCCTAGCATCCTGGCAAGGCACTTCCTCTATAAGCTTAATCCTAAACAGTCATAAAAGCTGAACAAGAGATTTTACTTGTCAGACAGGAAAAAACTTCTTCAGTATTTCCTTACTGTCACTATTCCACTATTATTTGCTGCAGTCAATTCTTTTTCATCCTTTCTATTCACTTTCAGGCCTGGTAGTGTGCAAAGAGAAATGGTATACTGGAGGAAGAGAATTTTTTTTAGAAGCTGATCAAAGCTACTTAGAACCAAGTAATATACACATTAGACAGAATGAAGCTTTCAGAGCAAGGCAGAATATAAGTAACAATAATCCAGGCGCAAACTACTATTGAATGAAGTGGCGCTTTTTAAAAATCAGTGGGGTGCCACATCAAAAAAAGCTTGTTTAACTAATGGTGAAACTAAGAAAAATATTTCAATATTGACTCCAATGTCATTATAAAAACAAATATTGAAAAAGAAATAGTGAGCAAGGCCTGGAAGATATCTACCTGGTAGCTGAACATGATCAAATAAGATGTAGCCTGTGGATCATGAGAGTCTATCAAGCTTGATTTTCAGATTTTTTCTGCCTGCTTTTTCATCTCAGCTAATTATGCCAATGGAATTCTGTGCTATACCAGACATTAAAGAAGCCACACAGAGGATATATTTTCGCTGAGAGGTAGATTTTCAAATATCCAGTAGGGTTTAAACTGTCAGGAGTTTCTCCTGTGATTCAAATAATGACAACACGTCCTAGGTGTGGTTTCATCACACTCCATCATCTCTTACAGTGGATATATTAATAAGGTCTCTAATCTTAACATGGCCAAGGATATTAATTTTCTGAGGGGGAAAAAACACACATGAATATTTCAGAATTCTTTGAATGTACAAGTTTGATGATTCCTGTGAGTATAATTTAGGCAGACTTTAGTTGTCTTGTCAAAAGCATGAGACTACAATCAAGAGCCTGAGAAATGAAGTAAACATGAATAGAAAGGACAAGTATTGTTATGGATAAAAATCTACCTAGAGAATAAGAGAGAAGAAATGTTTTTTTATGAGAAATGACTAATAGCTGTCTTTCATATAAGAACTGTCCCTGGAAATCAAGAGAGAAATGAGACAATAAATTTGAAAAAGGTACTAAATTACTTAGGCTAATCAGGACCAGAAAGAGCTGTGAAGAGCTCTGGAAAGCTATAACCAAACACAGCGGGCAACTTGACAAGCAGACGACATGATATTACCAAAAGCTAAGTAGAGTACATAAGAAAGAGAAATACAAATCTTTCTTCTCAAGAACGCCAGTCATAAAAAAAAAAAAAAAAGAGTTGGGAGTATGAAATTGGAAACAAGACCACAAGTCAATATTGCAATCTTACCCTTTGGTTACTGTGCTTTTAAAAAGGTGCTTCAAAATGAAATAAGCTCAGGGAATATACTGAAACTATAGGGGGAAATGCCACAGGAAAAGGGCTGAAGAGGTTAGGATTACTTGCTTTAGGAAATAAATAAGAGAGAATATGGTCAATGGTATACAGTATAATCAATGGTAGGCAAGATGGAGTCAGCATACTTATCTGCTTGTTTCATAACATGAGAACATCTTGACATTCAACTCAGGTCAAAGGCAGGAACCTGGAAGACTACCTGCCCTTTTTCACATACAGTGCAGTTAAACTGTGAGACTTCTATTTTCAAGAGTTTATTTGTCTAAATTTAGTGAGATTCAAAGAGGAATTGAATATTTACATGATGAACAAGACAGAGTACACCAAGTCAGTGAAAAATAAAACTTTAGATGTTAAATTCTGCTTTTTATGGGTTTTATGCTTAAAAATCAGTCTCTAAAAATTACAAAGGATTGGGTCACCTATGTAAGGGGGCAGCTTATGCCATACATATGCCAACTGCAGAATGCTTGACTCAGCCCCTCAAGCTTCTAAGTTCTGCTCTTTCTAAACATAAACTACTGTGTAAAATGTCCACTAGGCTAACTCAGGATGGCATTTAACTTCCTTCTGTGTTTCTGTATAGTTTAAATGAATATGCAAATTCTAATGTGCAATTACTTTAGTTTTTTTCCAACATTGCATTATAACTCAAATCAGAATGCAACTAAAAGTGAATTCAAAAACAAATAAGAAATGAAGGTAGTTACAAATGCAATCTGAAGTACATGAACAACCACTTTATTTAGCTAGCAAAAATCTAACGGATGCCTGAACAAGCTTCCCAAAGGAATAAACAAGCAATTAAAAAGTCAAAATCACAAAAATGTCAGTGGTTATTTTGGCTCTCTTCCACATCAAGAGCACTCATTAAATAAACATGAGTTTTCTTTTTATATTTCTGTGGTTGCCTTTTCTTTTAGTGCTTATTGTTCCTTTGTTTTGTTTTGTTTTTTTTTTGGGGGGAGGGGAGGAAGGTGTTGATGTTTTACTTGGTATTGCTTTCTTCTACATTTTATATTATAGCCTCAATATAAGGAACATAAGTTGCCAATTAATATTACCAGATGCTGGGATTACAGTTGTGTGAAAATTGTCCCACGCCAGAAAAGCTTATAAAAATTGGCTTATTGTGAATCAAAGATATTTTTTTTTTTTTTTTTTTTGCTTAGATAGTGTAACAATAACAGTAGGACAAGAATATCAACTTGGATTCTGAAAAAAACTTTGGTGCTTGTTCAATGAATTTCACAAGGTTTCAAGTCCTTGGTGTTGATCTTTGTCAGTTTCCCCATTAATTCTAAGTCCACTAATTTTTTTTTTCTAGAGTTGATCCATTAAATAATAGGAACAACAATATGTGGTTTTGTTCACACATATTATGGCATTAAGTAATGTATTAGCCTTCTTTATACATTTAAAAAATGTTAATGTAAAAATGAACCATTGAGGAATAAGGTTATTCATAGTTACATTAAAAAACATGTTATTTACTTCATTTAGGTTTTAGAAAAAATTTGAAATTGATAAAGGTCCACCTGCATCATTATATAAGCTGATGATGGATTTTGGAGAAATTCCTGCTATAATTATTCACTACAATGTTCCTTCCATGTTTCTCCCAAACACTGAGTGCCAACTATTGGCAAAAAGAGAATATTGAAACTTATGAATTGCTAGATTTTATTAGCTGTAGCAGTGATAATGTTCCCTGCTATGAAATATTTGAAAATATTAATTTTACTAGAAAATCACTGGATTATTCATTGTATAGTCACACTGACTTTTTTTCTGAAATCATAAAACTTTTTAGTCATTAATTATAACATCTAGTGTACTTTTAAATAGTCCATAAAATTCTGTAATTCTTAAAGCAAGACAACGTGGTCCCATTCAGGGTTCTGCTAAATATTTAATGGGCAATTTGTATTGGTAGTCTTCTTTTTAAAAAGATCCTGTAACTTTCCCAGCAATGTTATATCATTCTGAGAGTGTTGCCTCTTCTCTTTCCCTTTTTAGTTTCATTAACTCATGGCAGTAGCCAAACTTATTCACAAATGAAAATGAGGAAAAAAAGACCTTGATGAGGTTCATTATCTCTGAAAGTCATAATTATGTTATGATCAGAGGACAAGATGTTGATGCGGCAATTTTAGATAGGTGGAGCCTCAAGCATAAAATTATATACCCGGTAACAAATGTCCATGGTGATAGCTTGGAACAAAACGGAGCGTGAATAGTAGCTTTTCTGTAAAGAAAAAAACACAGTGGAAGTGGCCTGGTGGAGGCATAATGAACAATAAAAGAGCACATAAGACAGGTTGGATAGATTGTTGCTTTCTCTTTGTAATGTCACTGGAAATTAAAAGAAAGCTCAAGTCCTGTCAGAAATAGATATCCATTTAAAAAATACTCAACAAAAAATAGGATTAGCTGCAACAAGCTCTGAGTACTTTACGATCCCTGAAAATTATATAGATTTCAGTCTCAGAAACAAGAGCGTAGAGAAAAAAAAAATACTTTAGGTAATTCTACTCTTGCTTGGGACACTGTGCTGATATTATACCAAGACTGATTAAATAGTTAAAAACAGCAATACAGTAATGCTCCTGAGTCAAAAAGTTGTGACCAACCTGCCTCATCTTCTGCATAGTCCTGTAGAAATGTCATTGTTGTTAAGGAGAGCAGCTACAGTGATTATTTAAATCCCACTGAAGACATTTGGGTCTACTTTCACCTCGAAAGGCATTTTAATTTCCTTCACCTATCTTCTTGTCTGGGCTCCCTCAATAATTAATGGAGAAAAGTAAACATCTTTGGAGGACATCACCTGTATTAGTCTCTATCTTTGGAGAGAATTAATCAGTGTATGGAGCCATATTACAATCTAACTGCTATAAAATCAGCTTAGATGTCTTGTTTAGACAGCACAAATTTTTTAATATTTAAAATTAATATATGTCATTTTCAACCTTGAACACATCATTTGAATGAAGTTGGTTTACCCATATCATCAAAACCAAATACATCTTAAAGATTTTGCTGAGCTTTGAGAAGTGGAATGAGCCATGTTCATTTGCAGGATAGCACCACAAGCTTCAGTGAGAATTCCATGCAGATAATACAGGTAAATATTACATGGCATAGAAAGAATCACTAAATAAATATCAAAATTGATTAATTCAGGATAAACTTACCAATATCTTTTATCTCAGCACAGCCTCTCCTTTTATTCCCAGAACCATTTTGCAGACTGTGGGTATCTTCCTTGCAAACCAAAATACTCCCAGTGGACTTTCAAAGGGTTTGATCACTTAGACTCATTTCAGATGTAAATCTGTTGAAGCCAAAAAACTCAAGCATCGAGTCTGGGTTTAGATTAGACAGATTGACATTCTGGGGGCAATTCTGGCCTGCATTTTTTAAAGGAATTTGGACAGAAAGAGCCAAGAGTAAATGTATTAAAGAAATATATTAATGAGTAACCCTGAATCAGTTAATTCACAAATTATGTAAACAAGATTTAAAGTATTTTGTGAGAAGTGCAGATTGATTTCAATGTAAGTTCTCTCCTTTGCAGCTTACTTCTGTCATTATGGCGTGTATTCAGATATTGAATGGGAATCTGTAAGCTATATAAATTAGAATTTTCTTTGAAAAATTTGACACAGAAAGCATAAATATAAAAGCATTACTTGCCTTTTGCTTTATTTATTCCATTGTCTACTATAGAAATAAATGGTGGAAGAATAAAAATACATTGTATTTCACTTGTTCTTTGTCAGAATGTCTGTGTTCTATACGAGAGCTTTTTTACTTTAGTCGTTTTGAAATCTAGTATCTGGGAGCCTAAAATATGTGGTGCAATTATTCTCTCTGCAAAAATTTGAGCAGTTAGGGGTTTTTTTGCATCCTACTGTATTCAGCTTCTCTAACCGCTCTTTTTTTTAAAGAGTTTTTTCTAAAGATATATTTTTCAAATGTGTCTTTGAACTTTAGGGGTTGAATGTATATTTCTGAAAATATCATACATTTTAGAAAGATGATATCCACATTTTGTTAAAGGATCTCTGCTTTCTTGGTTATACTTTAACTTCAAAGTCTGGTTTTGCTAGTGCGGTACTAAGATGCCATTCTTCAAATTGGTAATCAGCCCTGTTTTAGGAGTGCCCAACTGTCTCTACTATGTAAAATGTTCTCCTACAATACAAATTTAAAACCAGACTTTTGTCACTGTAGTGAAAACAGGGAGACTTCATGAACTTATTTTTTACTAGCTCATTTTTCATCCATGGATTGAAGTGTCTGCAAATAGTAAGTTAGTAAGAATAAAATAGTTATATAACTGCTACTGGTAACTACCTTGTAGTTCTTTAGTTTTGTGAGATGCAAAAAACATGCATATTTAACTGATCTTTTGAATTAAGGCACAACACATGCTATATAATGCTTATGACCTATCACATTGGAACATGAATTCTGTCCAGGTATACTATCTTTTAACAACAAAAATTGAAAGCAAGAAACAGTGGATGTTTGAGCTTACATAATGGTTGTTAATGTCTAGTGGATGATTTTTCAGGATCCTAATTAAACAATGAGTAGTGGTTTGAACCTTAGCAGTTTGGCAACATAGACTGAAAACCGGTTCACCTGGGGAAAACTGGGAGAAAAAGCATGTGGCAATATATGAGCAGACTATACTAGAGAAAGAACTTCAGCTGAGTAGCTCAGTCTGTTCTTTCCATATGCCACATTATGTCTGAAAGGAGGAGAATACTCCATGTCTTGTGTCAAAGCAAATAACAGTAATATTTGATGTGTAATTCCAAATTGTCACTACTTTCCCTAGATAGTAGGCATATTTCTAATGTTCATCTTTTGTAGGGGCTACTGCCCGCTATAAAGTACTTGTTAGGTTCCTTTATTATTACCTTACTAATTTACATAATAATGCTTGATTAGACTTCTAATCCATATATAATCTGTATAAATGAACACAGGATATGAATAGCCTTTTTTAAGCAAAAGACAATAATAGATTATTTGATAAAAATGAAAGTTTTTTTTTCCTTCTCCAAGAAGTCCCTGTAAATATAACTTAGTTGCAGAGAGAGGAATGCTGCTGAATGGCAATTTCTACTGACAGTGCGAAGCAGTGCAGTCTAACTGTCAACCCTGTGAAAGTAATAGAAGAGCTGATATGGTACTTGACTAATAGAAAATTAAAGGCAGGTAAGGTAATTAATGATAATGAAATGGAGTTTTGGAAAATATATACTGTCAGGCTAAGCTGATATTCTTTTTTGCCCCTCATAAGATTATAAACCAATTGATAAAAAGTAATTATCAGTAAGGCATTTGTCTTGTTTCTGCATGACATTTTGATTAAGAAAGTAGAATGATACAAAATCAACATGACATGCATTGACTGGTTTGAAGCTGACTAACAAGCAGTCAAAACATAACGGTAATTGTCACCAAGGGAGTCTATTCCAGCTGGGTCTCACAAAGATTGGTTCTTGGTCTCATTCTGTTTAACATTATAGGTAATGGGAAAAAGCCCCATAAAATCAGTACTGACAAAGTTGGCAGATGACATAAAAAATGAGAATGATAAAAAATGGGTATGACAGGTCACAGAATATAAGCAAACAGTATGTGCTTTAATATAACCAAATGAAATATTACACATATGGAAAAATAAATAATGTACCTCAAAATTAAAGAAGACTGTCTCTGGAAGCCTACCATCTACAGGTGAGAACCTCTGGGTAAGAATCAAGAGGAAAACAAATAATGCGGATATCATTGTGGAAGTCTGCTGTAAACCTCCCAGAGAGGACAATGACACTGATGAGTTATTATTTGAGGAAGTAAGGAACAGTTCCAAATCAACTGTCCTTGATGTTATGGGGGACTTCAGCTTGCCCAGAATTTACTGTGTGTATCACATAGACGGTTCAGCCTGGGCCAGAAGATTCCTAAATCCTGGATGACATCTGTGTAGAACAGATCCTAAGGGACCTGACTTGGAAAGATGCACTCCTTGATCTGCCGCTTGTCAACAGAGTGGGTCTTGTGAGCCAAGTGGAGATTGTGGCCATCTTGGCCACAGTGACCAAAAAGTGATCAAGTTTAAGATCTCTGTTGACAGGAGGAAAAGTGCCAGCAAAACCTCAACTCTGGACATGAGGAGAGCAGACTTCAGTCTGCTCAGGGAATTAGTAAGTAAGGTCCCCTGGGAAAATGTTTTTGCAGGTGCTGGGGTCCATCAGTGCTGGTCACTTCTCAAACATCACCTCCTAAGGGCACAGGAGCAGCAATTCCCAAATGCTGGAAGACAAGCAGGTGAAGCAGGCCAGCTTGGCTGAGTGGGGATCTTCTCTCAGAAATAAGGCAAACCCCAAAGGTTTATGCCCAGTGGAAGCAAGGTCAGGTGACATGGGAAGAATACAGAGAAGCTGCTTGGTGCTGTAGGGAGAAAATTCATGGGGCCAAAGCTCAACTGGAGTTGAAGCTGGACAGGAATGTGGGGGACAATAAAAAAGATTTTTTTCAAATACATTAATGGCAATAGGCTGTGTGGAAATATTGGCCCACAGTGATGGGATGGTCACCATACACACAGGGACAGAGACAAGGCAGAGGAGTTTAATGCTTTTTTTGCCTCCATCTTCAACATGGATAATAGACCAAGGAGGTCTCAGTGCCCTGAGTCTCTCATGACTGCGAGAATGAGCAACTCCCAGTTAACCCTGAAATTGTGCATGATCAGCTGCTCCAGCTGCATCCCTACAAATCTGTGTGGCCTGAAGGGATTCATCCCAGAATCCTCAAAATGCTGGCTGATGTCATTGCAAAACCTCTCTCTGTGATTTTCCTGTGGTCTTGGAAATAGAGAGGTCCCAGCTGACTGGAAGCTGGTGAATGTTGTCCCAATTTTCAAGAAGGGCAGGAAGGACTACCCTGGAAAATGCAGGCCTGTCAGTCTCACTGCAGTGCCTGGTAAAGTTATGGAGAAGATTATTCTGGGAAGTATTGAAAAACACCTGAAAGACAACACAGTCCTTGGTCACAGCTTCATAAGAAGTCCTGCTTATCAAACTTGATTTCCTTTTATGACAAGGTAACCCACTGAGTGGATCAAGAAAAGCCAGTTGATGTAAACTTTTTGGATTTCAATAAAGTTTTTGATACTGTCCCTCACAGGATTGTTCTGGATAAACACATCCTGGGTGAATGAGCAGTTGGCTTATGGGTCAAGCACAGAGGGTGTTAGGGAATGGGGTGACATCAGACTGGCAGCCTGTCACTAGTGCGGTTCCCCAGGGCTCCATCATAGGCCCTGTGCTCTTCCACATCCTCATAAATGACTTGGACACAGGACCGGATGGAATGCGAAGCAAATTTGCAGATGACGTAAAACTGGGAGGAGCTGTTGACTCCCTGGAAGGCAGGGAGGCCCTGCAGAGAGACCTTGACAAATTAGAGGACTTGGCAATCACCAACCACATGAATTTCAACAAGATAAAGTACCGGATTCTGCATTTGGATGGGGCAAGCCTGGATGTTCATACAGGCTGGGGAATGAGATGCTGCAAAGCAGTGCCATGGAAAGGGACCTGGGGGTCCTGGTCAATGGCAAGTTGAATGTGAGTCAGCAGGGCCCTGACAGCCATACTAGATGCTAGATACATCTATATTTCTTCTACTGGTGATAATCCTAACATATTAAACAATTTTCAGATTGTTAAAAATCTGAAAATACAGATTCTTGATGTAAATTATAGACTATTATGCATAGGAAATGTGTTCCAGTACCAAGCTAACAGTAAATGATAGTATTTATGCAGCATTTTTCTTGTGTGCTTATTTTATCTCTTTCACTCAAAAGATGGTGCCCTCTATTTTTCTATTCTTCCTGGCCTGTATGTTTGCTCTAGGTGTTATCAAAAGGATTTGGAATGAAGTGCAAAAATTAAGTAAAAGCACAAGGGCATATTGCCTGATAAGGTAAGATAAAACCCAGAATTTATAGAACAGCTAAATTTATATTTTCCTATATTTAGATAGAGGGGTCAGAACAAGACAGTTAATCTGTGAGAATATTCTAACAGAAAACACATATTTAGTCAGTGTCAGTGACTAGAAGATACCAAATCTCCTGTCTTTCAAAGGAGAAAATTAAAACTTACAAGAAAGTTAGGATAAGGTAAAGAAAAAGAAACAGAGAGGGAAGGCAAACAGACATTTTATTGAAAGATATTTTTCAAACTATTTAATGTGCAATGATTTGGCAATGCTTGCTGTCTCGGTACAGGACAAATTAATGGGACAAAATAGAAGAATTAATCATAAGTAATCAAGGACAAGAATCACTTTATTATGTCAAATATCAGAGATCTGATCCTATTACCTTACATGTTGCCTAGTTTTTTCTCTAATGAGCAACACAAGGCAGAAATAAAATGCCATTCTGATGTGTGAGGCAATTTGTGTGCTGTATATGACCTTTGCACTCTTCTGAGACTGAACAAAGTATAGGGCAGGAAAGAATTAGTGGAGGGACATGGAAGAGGAAACATGGGTGCCTGCTGAAAAATCTTCCTTAGTCAGTGTGCAGTCCACAAATACTCAGCATAATCAATCCTCCATGTATCTTTAGTTTTGTTGTTTATTTAGTCAGGAAGATAAAAATTATAAAAGACTTCCTTTGATAATTCTGTCCTAAATAAGTGATGTAGTGTTGAGGCCAAGAGTTACCTCCTCAAATTTTTGTCAGCTGCTCAGTCCAAGGGGAATAAGAAATATTACTAGTCCCAAGGAGGACCACAGTTGATGGGCAGTGTATGAAATATGAAGGTGCCAAACTGATTACAGCAACAATAAAGAAGGTAAAATCACTTTGCTAGACAATCAGTAGTATCATCTTCTACTACTTTCAGGTTATCCTGTAATTTTTCCACTAAAATTAAAAGATATATTAATGAAACTGGGGAAAAAAATCCAAACAAACAAAAAAAAACCAAACAAAACCTCAAACAAAAACCTCAAACAAAACCCCAACCAACCAAAGAAAAAAAACACCACCACAAACCCAAAACAACAGTAACTTGAACTTAGGCAAAAAGGTAAAAATACCACAATGATTTGAACTACTTAGGTGAATATGCTGTTACAATTCTTCTGATATGTAGCATTTTGTGTTATATGTGTTTATATTCTCAGCTAAGGTGATCATTCTAAAAACACTGTGATGTTACTTGCTGTCAGTCATATCACTATCTTTGTTGGTCTAAACTTTTCTACAAGCTTTGTTATAGCTTTTTAGATATAAGATATGTCCTGTTACATTATCCAGCATGGTCTTCTGAAACAGATTTTTATTATCTGATTGTTTCCTCTAAATTTCAGCATTAGTTACTCTATCCTATGATGTGCTTCTTTCAACTTCCACTCATCAAGTTTTAATAACTTTAGCTCTCTTGCTGTGTTTCCTTCTGGTCTGAAGTATATTAAACAACTTTCCAGTTATGGAAACTTTCAGTGCAGCTAGTTTTTAATAATTTTGATTTGTTGCAGGAAGCACAAAAGACTGGAATCTCAGCAGGATTAAATACATTCAGCTTTCCATAGTTCTATGAAATTAAATGGCAGTGTGCCAGTCTATATCCTTTGAGCTTCTACCCATAAATATGGATACAAAGTATTTTTTCTTTTTTCAGAAAATTTTTTAGGCTTTTCTACATATTGCCACCCATTTTTTTTTTTTGTTTCATATTTTCCCCCCTGGAGAAAATAAACTCTTCCACATACTGCTCTAAGACTTTGCCATTGTGACAATGGGGAAAAGAGCTGTGCATTCCTCTTGGCAGGCAACAGAATAAAAACAAAGTCGATCTATAATTCAGAACTACAGTGTATCAAATAAAAATAAAATCATAATAAAATAGTAATGATGTGATTCATGGACCAGAAACTCTGTTCAAAAAAAAGTAATAATACAGTTAAGAACATAATTCATTAGTAGTATGAAATACAGGAATTTCCCAGCAGGAGCTGAAAAACTCTCAGAGTAATTTCTTCATTAGGGCTTAATAGAAATTGAACATGAATTCTTGCATAATTAATGTTGAATTAGTAGCAAATATGAGACATAGTATCCATAGCACCCTCACAAATGATGAGGGTACTTTTCTTAAGAATAGCGAAGTCTGACCAAGGGAATTCCACCTTCAGGATACTTGCACTTTACAGAAGCATATAGTGAGGTTAATGTGGTATTCAGTGTGCTTAATAACAGGTAAGTTCCCAATGGTGAATGTCTAAATTAAAAAAAGTATTCTAGATAAGCTACTGTTCCAGTTTTTATCGTTATTATTATAATCAGTGAGCAGTACGAATTTTTTAACACCTTGTACAGCTGAGGATGACTATCAGATGTTAATCAGCACTATTTTTTTATAAGTTGCAAAATGGCAATTTTTGCTTTTGCAAGGGCACAGGGTTATAACTGAATTCTGTGGCTACAGGGTAAGAACTTGTCTCTTCCTCACTGCACTTCCTGGCCTTCCCAAAGTGATGTCAGCCAAACTTTAATGCCATGCTCTATCACTCAGTTAAATCCTATGTATTTTATCTAGACTATAATCATTCCTTGCCTTAAAACTTCATGCTACATTAAAAAGAAATATCTGAGTTGCAAACCAAACATTCAAGGCGTAAGCAATTAAACAGATGATGGATTAATTAACTAAGTTGCTGGTTAATTTCAATAGAGCAGAGTTAACTTGTAAGGGGTTGAATTTACAAAGCTGCAGGCACACAAATAACTTGCTCAAGTATTCAGGGTGTTTGATGTATGAAACACTGACAAGTATGGAATAGGAAATGTGAAAATTGTACAGTTTACATACTTTTCAGATGCAAAGAAAAAAGCAAGACAGATGTTCCTATTTCCTTACAAAAAGCAGAGAGGTTGGAGAGTGATGTCAATTTAAATGAGTCCAAAATGCAGACACTGCTGTGGTTAAGTTTTGTATAAAGTAAATCAACATTCATAAGCCCGAATATAAATCCTACCAATAAACATTGCTGTATCTAAAGACAGTCCCTGGAATGGAGGGGACAGTCCAAATGAAATAAAAAAGGTAACATTTCTTTCGTAGGATATGCAACTCTCTCAAAAACAGTAGCCATTTTGCCACTCCCACAAATGGCTCCAGTGCTGTGTGAGTGGTACCTCACAGCCTGATTTCAGAGGTGGGAAGGAAATACGGATTTTTTTTTATTGAAAAGTATATATGTGTAGCATTCATCTCACCGAGAGGTACCACAGAAATGCCTCCCTTTTTTAGTTTGAAGCATCCCATTCACTCTTTTGAATGGAAATAAATGACAATTGTATGGGCTGTGTTTACATTATTGTAAGTAATGTAAGTGAATGTAAGCATAGAAATAGTTAGGAACTAGAAATCCTTTATTATTCTGTTGATACTTACAATACTTATTATTTATCAGTGCTTCCCATGGAAACCAAATGGTAAGTTGATTACTCTAACCATGACTTATTACCACTGCTAGTTCTTTCTATTAATGCTCTTAAAGGTCTCTGCAATACATATGAACATTTTTGTTTCATTATTAAAATGTCTCTTATTCAGCCACATCTTTTTGCATGTTACGTCTATATCCCAAATGCAAAACATAGTGTAGTAATTTTGCTTCTGAGGCTTTTCATTACTATTATGCCAAGATACTATTAAAACAGAAAGTTAAGAATAATTTGATCTAATCATCTCCACCCATTTTTCCAGAACAATAAATGAAAGGAACAAGAACATAATAATTAAAATGTTAATTTAAGCTTAGTTAATATAAATGTTTAAGCAAATACAAACTTATTAATGTGGTGGTTTTTTCCTAGACATACCACAACCTTACTACTGTGTCCCTTTAAAAAATGTGACTAATATATTCATTTCTTTTCACTGAAGAACATCATGTTCACAAAGGTAAATACTGTAGGTTAACTTGCTGGCTGCTTTGTATCTATTCTTGGAAATGCTGGAAAGAGCTTACTTCCCCCACTCTTTTTTTTTTTTTTTTTCTAATAGTGATCTAAAAGATAATGTAAATTTATTCTTCCTGAAGAAAGCAAGTAGTATATATAAACATACCATAAACAGTATCCATACAGCAGTTGTTTGCCTCTTATAATGCTGGCCATCTTTTGTCCTTTTTGTTTTTCTTTATTCTTTGCCTTCACTACTAATGATTTAGCATTTAATGGGATAAAAACGTGAAAGTAGGGGCAGGGCCAAAATGAAAATGATGATAGAATTTGTGCATCAGCTGCGTGAACCATCTCTCCTAACACTATTTCATTCTCTTCTGATTGCATTCCTTTTCCTACCTTTTTTAAAACACAGATTTTAGTCAAAACACAACATCTGAAAAACTGAATACATTTGAAAAACAGTGGAAATCAGAACATGAAAAAATCAGCCCCTGAAATCACAGAAGAAAATGAATACTGATAGAAAAAGAGCCACCACCAAGAGAGTGTTAAAGAGCTCTTACACTGGCATTGCTTCAGATTACAGGAATAATTTGTATATTATCTGCTACAAAAAGTTTGTCAGTCTCACGTGAGGTTTATGAGAGCGTGTTTTATGGTTTTAGGGAACAGTTAGAAGGGAGATTGTTATAAAGACTCTGCGAAGATTACAGAAATTGTGTTCAAATATCAGTTATTTAATTTAAATGTTGACTGTCACCTCATGAAGAGAGGCAAAGTTCAGTGAAATAAAGGTACATAAATTCCTTAAATTTCTTATTTTAAACACAACAGACTTACAGTCTGCAGAGTACTTCTGAAAATACCTGGAAGACAAAGAAACCTTGATCTGTGTTTCAACTAAGAGCTGGGGTTTAGAGTTTAAGCTAACATGGTTGTAACACAAACAGCTTTGATGTCCTGGCTAGCATTGCCTGCCACCCTTTCTGGCACAATTTGGACTACTCAGCCACAGGAGAGCTAAAATGGTAGGCTAGTCTGGAGGAAGTCACATTACTGCCCATGCTTCCCTTTACTTGGATTGAAAAAGTAGCTCCAGCATTCCTCTCTTCAGGGTTGGTATTTTTCATAAGCACTAGACTAATTTACAAGACTGCTAGATATATAAGCAAATTTCTCTGAAAATAATTTTCTTTTTCCTGGAATAAATCTCTATTCTGTTGACACTGCAACCCAAAGTAATATTGTATACATCAGCATTTTTAAGGTATGCTAGTCTGCTCATAAAACCATTGCTGCCTGAGCTTACTTACTGTCACATTTTAATGCCCTAGTGACTGAAACAAAAGAAAATGCGATATGAACCTTTTTCAAAACTATATTTGGGAAACAACCAATGTCATTTACAAACCAATAAAAATGCAACTGTTTAATACTCAGTACATTCTGCTCTGCTCCAATCTCTCTCCCTGAATATAATATCCCAAGCATATAAGACTCCTTTATTTATGCTAAGCACATACAGCTAAATCAGATTCCTGACTTTTCTTCTCCACTTCCATGGTTTGAAATGTGATTTAGATGTTATTAAACTCTTACAATTTGTTGTCTATCCTATTAAAATATAACGTTTTCATATGATGCCATGGATTCAAGACCCATTCAAAATTCTGGACATTCCTATCAGTCCAATACAATGACATATTTGTTTTCAGAATCATCTGCCTTCTAGGTGTCAGCTTTAACACTGATTTAAACACAGCTATAATTCCTGAAATATAGATGAATGAAAAAGAAGAATCTGAGTTTGTTCTTTCCAGCTCCTGGCTTGCCTTGTTATTACTGGCTCAGTTCTCTGTGGACTTTTTCCATATATTCCCTTAGCTTCTACTGGTAAGGTGTTTAAAATGCATCTTACTTAAGTCTTCAACTGTTCATAATCAAACAGCACTTTTAGTTCTTGGTGTTGAAATACTTACAATCTCCCTCTTTGAGTAATAGTTGGGTAAATTTCTCCCTAAATTATGAACCAGTTCACTAACTAGAAAAGAAACTGTGCAAAACATAGGTTTTGATCCGAATATAAGCAAGAAGACATGAGGGAGCAGACTGCAAAGGCCAACACTAGACTGTCTAAAATCTAGATTTAAAATTTCAAGCAGACACTAGGAATGGGATTCAGGATAATCATAGAATTGAGATAAGGATGCTTAAATCAACTTCTAGAAAATGATAGGGAGATGGAAATATAGCTCCTTTCTCAGAGGTCTAATCAAAGGCAGCAGTGAGGAAGAGTTGTGAAACTGGGATTCGGAGTCAGAAATCTCTGCTGCTCTGAACACTACTGGCATAAGGCTGCAACCTTTTAGGAGGGTCAGGATTTCAATCCTTTTATGTCGGAGTCTTTCCTTACCTCTGCAGCTAGGAATATAGGTGACTGCAGAACCCCTCATGGTAATGATAAGAGATACTGCTCCTTGCTTTTAGGATATTGTCCTATAGCACTTTAACATAGAATGCATCAATATGTGAGTAACTGTGACCCATCAAGTCTGTGCAACCCTTGTGCCTTCTCTAAAAGTCACATGTCATTGCAGCAAAAAGTAAGTATTTAGTTGAGTGGCAAAGAATAAATAATGAAACAACAATTATTTTACTCTGAGACAGTGTAGATAATGGTTAGATAATGGATAAACTGAAGACTTTTTTCCACAAAAGTAATTTATTTTATCCCAAGAGGGGAATATGATTGATTCAATGCAGTTAGTTCCATCTTAGCAATGTGTTTAGATACTTACTTAAATTTTCATCACAAATTTAGCAATGGTTCATATTCAGAGTGCTCTATACTTAAAAATTGTTTTTTCAAAAATCCTTTGAAAATGATCATAGCACAAAAACTACAGAAGGCAGTAGAAACCTAGAAAAAAAATGAGACTGTGGGGTAAGGGCATGGAAATCATTCAAACAACCTGCTGGGCATTCACACTAGCCCCCTTGCTGTTCCCATATTACTACTTCATGAAATGACCCATTTTATAAGCAATTAGGTTATTGTCCTGTTACTCTGACAAGGAATTTTCCAATTTATAACTAAATCTGTTCATTATGCTTTGTACTCACTAGTTGTACTGATAGTTACCCTTTACCTTGAGGGGCTTCCTGCCCCCACCCCAATTTTTCTCTTTGATTTATATATAGACAGCTATCTTCCATAGCCCGCATTTGCTTTACTGAAACAAGTCATGCTATTTTAGCCTTCCCTATTAAAAGATGTACTCCATTTATTAGCCAACCCATAAGGAAATATTTCTCAGTACTGACTTTCCATGACTCCCAGCAGAACAATTCACAAACTGTAGAGGTTGTTTGTGGAAATATCCAAGTTACTCCTTACATTCACAGTCTCTGAGGGTTAGCAGAGCACTGCAATTTTCAGAATAGGTGGTGTCTCTGAACTAAAGTGATACTGTGATAAGAATGCATACTTATTGGCTTTATTTAATAGACAAGGGCAGCTTTCATGGATCTTTATTGTTGCTTAAGAAATTACATTCTTGTTTCCAAAACTAATTGTCATCCTGCCCCCATCTCCCTTGAATACATATTTCAGAGTAGCTTTGAATTGCTTCTGGTCCCTAGCCAACAGAATGGATTTTACAATTCATGACTGAAAAAAGAATGACATTGAATTTAACCTTCTAAATGTAATCCTTTTACGTCTTGATGGCTTGTAATGCAGCCATCTTGGTTTTAATGGCAGCTGTTTCCTCAGATTTACAGCTCAATTTTCACAAATACATGAAATACTTATCATAGGTCTCAAATGACACATGTTCAGGAATGTTACAATAATGAATAAAGGCATTTTTATAGTGTCACTAAACATATAATCAAGCTCTCAAGAGTCTTGTGCCGAAGTGCCACATTATGGTTTTCTCCTTCTGGAATTAACTGTATTAGATGGTCTGTAGAACTGATTATTTGTCCTTTGTGGAACATTCATTTTCATGAATTGTCAAATGAAAGCTGCTAAAAGACAAATCTTGCAAAGAGCATTAATAGAGATAGGCACATCTGCAGCATTAACTATATATTGAGAATGGCTATTTATCTGCTACAGATTTAGGGGAAAGATAAGTTTCAGAAGACATTAACATGTTAAAGCTAAAAATTAATGAGAGTTTTCATGCCTGGTTTCTATAGTGCAAACTAAAGAATACAGGGACCTAAGATGTTGTGAATCTCAGTAGAGAATCTTAAATATTCTTAAATAATAATCACAATTTCATACAAGAATGGAAAACATCTTGAAACAAAGTATAGTAATTTTGTGTGAGAGGAATAGGAAAAAACAGCATATAGGACTAACTCCTATCAGCTGCTGTGATCTTCCATAAGGAATTGCCGTGCCCATGGCAAAGGGGAGAGAAATGAAACAGCTGGACAAGGCATGAGGAAAAGAGTGTGGCATGTACCAGGATCAAAAATGTCTTCCTTCAGCTCTGCATTTATCAGTTACTGCTCTCATACTCTGCCTAGTAGTGACTATTTCTCTTGAGCTGTGATATGCTTTTGCTGTTACATAATATAGACTTGATCCCATATAATGATAAGCATACGAAGGGTGTTTTTTATCTGCCAAGAAATCAGACTTCCAAGTTCTTTCTGTTTTTTTTTTTTTTTTTTTTTTTTTTTTTAATTGTTAAAATCCAGTTGCAATCTCTTTTCTTGTTTGAATTGCATATGCTAAATATTGTATGGCTAGTATATTTGATTATTCTATTAAATAATTATTATTCTATTAAACTATTACTGTTTTCCTATAATTTTATAAGTTTTTTCTGCATTATTTCTCTAGTCTTTACTCTTTGATTTTATTAGTTATGTTAAACTGCTTTTAAATTCACACGAGTTTGTTATAAAAAATCATGAGACACAGCTAAAAGAAAAAACTGTGTAACATAATTGTACACACAGACAACTATGTATACATATTTATGATATAATATATGTCCTTAGGAAAATATGTCCTTTCCCCTTAGTGTACAATATGTTTTTTCTCTATTGAAAAACATTGTGCTTCCCACAAGTGGTAAGCAAATAGGCTTGTATTTGTATACGAAATTAGGTTTGCTTTTAAAGCTGAAAATGGCCAGTAAATTTCAGTCATTTTTGGAATAACTCTACTTTTGTTATTTTGACATTCCTGAAAAATTACATAGAATATGTTATAACATCTAAACCCTCCAGCATTTTGTATCTAGAGACCTCAGCAAATAATAATCAGTTAAGACTGAAAATGCTGCAATGAACTACATTCAGAAGAAGATCTGAACCCAGATCTGGGTTCGTTCTGGTCCCATCATTGCATTTTTTTTCTCCTGATGCATGCACACATTATAACAATGAGAACTATGACACTGTGTGTGAAATACAGAATCAATTTTTTTCTGAAAATAGATTATTTTTATAGAGAGATAATGTCATAAATTGCTATACTAAAAGTGCAATACGTTTTATTTATGCTAATGCCAATTACATGGCGAAATCCAATGTGTTATATGAATATTCCAACATAAGGACAAAAGAAGTCAAAAATAAACTGGTAACAATTTACATTCAGTTGAGGGTAGACTAAATCTGAACATGTAAAGGAAATAGAGAATTCTTCAGGTGTAATATGCTTTCTCCTTCCTAACATTAGATCCTCTGATGCTAGAATTTCATTATAGTGGCCAACATCAGACATGAGTTGTTATTGTGATATATCCTAGTATTTCTCTGCAAGAATATTGAAAACCTAACCACTGCATTTTTATTTTATTAAGCTATGCCTTATTAATGTAATCATTGTAGCGGCAGGTATTACCATTTGTGATGCTGTTCATTGGTTTGATGCTCAAATGGAAGCTCTTGGGAACTTTAATGTTCTTATTCCTTCATGAATAAGAAACTGAAAAGAAGGTGAAAGAAAAGATCAGCTAAACAGGCTAGTGTTTCCTCCATGTTCTCACACAGCTATCATTCTAGCACCACATAGCCACACCTTTGAGATAAGCCAAAAGTCCTAATAGGAAATTTTTTAAGAAATCATAATTTGGTCCAGGTTCCTGTCCAGATTTTAGTACCAAACAGAAGGAACAACTTTAACACTTCTAAATGAGACAGAGAAGTTGCATCAAGTGCCTTTCTGTGTTCCATGCCTTGAAAGTCTTTATTGAGAGCTAAAATGCCCCATAATTCACTGTGAATGCCACAAGCAACCCTTTATCTGGGGAAGCCAGGGCAAAACTGTAATGACTTTTTAGAAGTATAGTTCTATCAAATTAATAGCTGGATGAGACTCAAACTTCTATGGCTTGAGTACAAGTTTTTTATGAACCTTAAAAATAAATGTCCCTTCTTCAGAAAAGGTTGCTGATATACATGTCTATATACTATCCAAAACAGTCTAAATGCCTGATCCAATAAAAAATAAAATGTTAGTTGTCCTTCATTTGTAATCAGGTTATAGTAATATTTCTAATACCTCCTATATTTAGTCATAGACATCTGGATGATAGCTGTATTTGAAATCCATATATGTACACAATTAGACAAAATTAATTTGACTGAGTTCTTGAATTTTGTAATGTCGCTTAAAGAGGCATTTTTATTTGTCACATTACAGCACAAAGCACTGTATACCTGAAGCACATAGAACATGCTAGAAATGCAGGATTTTTATAGAGAACATGAGAGTTTTTAGAGTTTGTAACCTTACAATGCTACTCTATTGTATAAACAACAGTGAGAACCATAACTACCTAAGTGTAGCACTGAAACAGAGCTTATGTCAGTCTCTGTGGAAATGTGAAAAGCTACAGTATCTCCTCCGTATCAGTTAACCTAAATGAAAACAATTTGTATAAAATTTCTGATCCCTTTATTGCACAAACCCAAGAAAATTAGTTATCTGGTACGTCTTCCTAATTTTCAGACTGAGAGGACTAACAAAACTAACTAGGAATTCTAAAAGTTCTGTATTTATGTGTCAAAAATGCTTTCCCGGAGCTCTAGATTCAGTGACTGGTGAAACTAACATAATTTGTCCTAGATGAGCCTCTTTAATTTTTTTTAATTCAGAAGCAGTTGAGAGCTCTTTAGTAAGGAGAAAAGTTGGACCTTAATGAAATTACAGACTACTAATAGTCTTAAAAGAAAGGCTAAGTGTAATGGAAGAAGATATATAATCCATGGTCAGTTTTTAATGTAATAAAAGCAATTGGTTTCTCTGACTTGAAAGAAATAGCATGTTCTGTGCTCAGTAATGCTAATCCTGGCAGTTGCTCCTGGCTATGTACCTCATATAATTTTGAAAGGTACAAAGACATGAAAAACTTACATGAAACAGAACTCATGGATATTAAGCTGACACAGGGTGAAGTGAAGACTGTAGGCTTTGAAGAAAGTAAGGAAATTTTCAAAGTAACTAGCTTTATATTCTTTTTCTAGAGCTACTCTGTCAAAGATACTTGGCTCAGCTGTCATTTCTTCCTTACTACAGACATATGTTTCACAACTTAAATCAGCAGATCCATCTGTGTTATTGGTGGTGAAGAGCAGTGGTTAACTGCACACTCTGCATACCAATCATTCTGTTGTACACAAACCCAATTTTCATTTTAAAAAGTCCAACAACCAAATCTGCCAGCTACAAGTCATAGACATTTTCAGGTTTCTGACCAGGAACAGAGAAGAACACGATACCTTTGGTCTTGCCTGTATAACGTATCAGAGATATTACAAAAAAAAAAGTTTTGTTCTTTTTCTATGCAATTTCTTTAATATTTTCAAACTGAGAATAAGTATTTTTCCATATTTGCAGTGGCTTTAGAAGAGCACACAGCTAGCCTACAAGATATTACTCCATTTCATCATGCACAATAAGCTTTTATCTTTTGAAAGAATTAAGTCTTAAATTCCACTGGGTAATAAAGTTTCAGTAACAATGTCACCACCTGAGACACAATCAGTAAGGTTTTTCAGCTAATAAAATACTTTATTTGATAAGGTGTGTTATGTGGGTTGCATTTTGCAGACGGTGCCTTAGAAAGTAGAGTGAAAGAAATTGAAACTATTGCAATGCCATCATAGTTTCAGGGAGATATCCTTTCTCAGGAAAAAAAAATGTTTTCTCTCACTTTCAAAGAGTCCATTAAAGAGCCTCAGACTTGCATGGTCTTTTTAAAAATGCCACCCTTGCATAGATAGCAGCCCCACTGATATTAGAAAGTTTCTGTTTCTGGCATTATCCATTACATTGCAATAGGCAGGGAGTCTCATTCCAATATACCAGTTAGCACATTGCAGATTTATTTTGAGCAAAATAAAAACCACCTTTCTTTCCTAACATCTTTCTGAAATGGCAGTATTCGAAGAGCCAGAAAAGATGTTATTTGAAAGCTGTCTGCTTTCTTTTAGAAGATGACTGATTACACCTTCATAGAGCATGTGTAACACACCAGATCTTGCCTAATTATCATGTAGGAGGGGGGGAGTTCAGAGAGTCGTAGCTGCTCTTCAAACTTCCAAGCTAAAATACAGTCTGTCAGTGACCTCTGGGATGGGTGGCAGGAGTAAAAATCTTTGAATCAATGCCTTTCTCAATTATTTGGATGCTTCTTTTCTTTCTCACATTGTCCCAAATCCAACTTAGGGCCAGTACAGAAAACATTTCTGTTTTCATGCAGACAGAGAACTCTACTGAGAGAAGAACAGAATTCTGACCCAACCCAAGAGCATGAGCCATACTCAAAGCTGCCATGAGCCATACTGTAGAACTACTTTTACTATAGGACACTATATCTCAGTTTCACCCTGAACTAAGTAAAATATCTTCTCCATACTAGTAAAATTATGTAGAAGATTTGCTTTTAGTCTCAAAAAATTGGTTCCAGAAAAAAAAAAATCACTAATTAGCACAACAGATTAAGGATGACGGTAGACTGCTATATTTATGCCTCAAAAGTATGTGTCTGTGAATAAACACAAATTTTCAGCTTCCCAGCAGTTTGTCAGCCACACACAAAGTTATTTTGAATGAAGACATTTCCACAGTAGCTGGCAAGAATGAATCTTACAGCTGGAAAATAAAAGCAAACAACTTGATAAAGTTGAAGAGTAATGCTGATGCACACCAAAATAATAACAATAAAAATAAAAAAATAGAGTTCAGTTTCTCATTCATATGTGTATCAGTCAAGGGGAGACCTGACATTCTCACAGTAATACTGCAAATACGTTTCTATCAACTTTCTATCCCTGCCCAGGTGCCTGCTCCCAGTCCTCACCTTGACTATCCCAGCTCCACATCCAGGACTGGTGTCCAGTGACAACTGTGGCTGACCTTGTGACTGATTCCTGTTCCTGTCAGCAGCCATGCTCTGCTCACTCTGGCTGGACACAGGGCCAGGTCCTACTGGGGGACACTGCCTGTGTCCCAGCCTCCCCTGCTGTCCCCAGCTCACTGCTCTTGTTGGGGAGCCTACTCCTGCTCGTCATTGGCAGCCCTCTCCTAGCTCTTACTAATGGTTTATCAAGGGTTGGTGGTGGATCTCAGAGAGCCATTAGTGTTCCCAATGTGTATAATGTTCACAAAATTCCTGAAAGAAAGAATTGCCTGCTGTGTCTTTGGCCAGCATAGATTTCAAGCCTACAACCACCAAAGGCAGTAATGAGCTGCTAGGTACTTGGTTGGACACTAGCACAGAAGGACTTCTTCAGACTTCAAAAATGGTGTAGGAAGGAATAAAATGATGCGTATGAAATATAATGTGGAAATCCTCAAAAAGTGAGTACAACACTGCAAAAAAAAAAAACCCTAGCAGTTGCATAATGGAGTTCAGTAAGACAGTCTGGAGACAGTATCAGCAATAGCTCTGAAGTGTTTCATTTGAGGTTATCAGCTCTGTTGCGCTAGAGGAAACTAATGGACAGCTAAACCCTAGTGTTGGAAGAGAGAGCAAGCAAAATATAAGCCAGTGCCTTAAAAATGTGATTTTCCCATCTTTGATTTCAACCTTATATCATATGAATTCTGATTATATAAACTGATTCACACTTTACTAGTATGGAGACTATCTGCCTGTGTGCCAAAACAAAACAGTAGATCTCATCTCAAGGAACAGAATGTACAGGAAAGGAAAATATTGGTTTATTTTAGTCTTTTGCAGTTAGGCTGTGTTCCACATTTGTGTATGTACTTCATATATACAAACTGTTCAAATATGCACTTCCTCTGCCCCTCAAGTGCACTGCAAACAGTCCACCACTCTGCTAGAAAATTAGAATACCCTGTCTTCTGAAATCATAATCAGAGACATCCTGAAGTTATTTTGTCTGGCTCTTTGCACATATATAGGTCTACTTATATTTTTTCTTTTGTTGTTGTTGTTGTTTTTTTTCCCCCTGAAGAACTAGAGTAGGATTTTTAGACTAAGAGCAGAGGTCATTAATAGTAGAAGATTGGGGTTTTAAAAAATATTGCACTTTTTTGTTGTTGTTTTTTTATTTTCAATAAACCTGGAAGAGTTTGTCAAATGAGGCCTATTTGCTCTTCTTGTTGCATATGCATTAATTTTGTCCTGCTGGTAATTTTAATTATGATTGTGGTGCTATAAAGAAGCTGATAACTTTCTAAATATATTACTGCACAATAGCATCAAAGCTAATTATTCTCCTCCAATGCAGGATTTGATAGAGAGCTGGATCTTTTTCTTTCTTTCTTTCATTGATGTGCTTAATTTTTCTCCTTTGTCAAATGTTTTGAGCTATCTCTTTCCCATGGGAATCCTTTCAAAAAGCAGTTAGGGACAGACAACATACTGCCTGCATGCGTAGGAAGGTTTGAGACGGATTCCTCCTTTCAAGTGTCCATTCCCACTACTCTCTTGCTTGCATTGCCAAAGTTGTTAGCTATAGGGACTTTTCCTACATATGAGCTGAGAACACCCTGACTCTCAAAGAACACGCTTCTGAGAGATCAAAACCAATTGTACTTGTGAGGGCTTTTTCTTCTGAAGTATCTGATTCACTGAGTTACTTATACAGTATTCCCAGTTGTATCGAATTATTGTGAAAATACCCTATGACTTAGTTTTCTTGACTTAATTATAGGCTATTTCAAAACAGTTTTCTGTTGCTTTTATTAATGCCTCTGTTTATTAGAAAGTTTCCTAAAATATAACAAGGTAAATCTAGAGAATTCTAAGTATATCCAACAACCCTTATGGGCAAATACAGAAACTGTCCACCCTTATATAGACTAAATGAAAAGTTATTTTTGTTATGTCTGTTTTCATCTGTCAGTCTTCCTACACTCCTGCTTCCTCTACTTTGATATTTATGTCAGGGTTCAGTTTTTCTTTTCCAACAAAGACCATGTGTTCATCACTTTTTTAAAAAAAATAAAATAAGCAAAAAATATGTATTTTCAGAAGTGCTGATTAATTTGACCAGATCAATTCCTAAAAATTAATACTTTGCAGTTTTGATTTTCTAGGGAGCTAGGCATATGTTTCAACTCTGGGTGAGAGCTGAAGCAGCAAAGCCACAGAGTATCTATAAACCAGCCCAAGATCTCAGTCTGAATATTCAGACAAATGAAAACATTGAGTATTGGTAAGTAGTCTGGTACACAGAAGTATTAATCCTACTCAAAGGCTGAACCTGAGACTCCAGATTTCCTTTTTCAACTC
>JAWWMO010000138.1:44146783-44181985 GCA_035047845.1 Dendrocincla fuliginosa
GTAAGTAGTCTGGTACACAGAAGTATTAATCCTACTCAAAGGCTGAACCTGAGACTCCAGATTTCCTTTTTCAACTCAGTAACCCTGCTCTGAGGCCATACTGAACTCCTGGGAATGCCTTCTCTATTTGTGAGTCAAAAGAAGATGAGTCGAGATTTCAGACTTACGGTTCAATACTTAGAGTATATTTCAATTCATTAAGCCAGGCAGCAGAATAACTTTCTAACAATTAGGAAAGATAGTATGCTTACTGCAATAATACCCCTGTTCCAGATATGTCAGGAATGATCTATTTCCACCACCTGAAATATCACTCCAGAGGATTTTATGTCTTTAAAGGCATGTTCCTAGCTCAAACTTTTTTGTATTTCAGTATGTCTTTTTCTCATTTTATTTCCTTTCCTTTCACCCTTTCCTTTCAGCTTGAATTAAGAAACATATTTGTAGCTCATCAAAGGACAAAAATAGGCATGCTGGAAATAGCACTTTTTACAGTAACTTTTGAAATTGCTAGAAATTAGTTGTAGGTGGGACAGCTCATTTCTGCTTATCACAGAAATGAGGGAAAGTTCTAAAATGTGGAAAACATTGAGTCCAAAGTAGAAAAGGAAAACTGATGTGAAAAGGCATCAGAATTCTGTCCAAAATTAATTCAGTCTATTTTACTGATTGATATCTCTGGTATAATAGGCAAACCCCAGATGTCATGGTGGAGGTTTCTCACTGACCTGTCTCTGAATCTGAGGGCACTTCTGCCTCTGCATTGCACAGTGTGCAGCCAATCCCAGCCAACACTTTTTCTTTCCAGTATGTGATAAGCATGCTCAGTGGGATGGATAAGTTGCCCAAATGATAATATAGGGTAACAGTTTTGGATTCTGATGACTTAATAAACCAGTTTTCAAAGGAGGGTTTTCTGAAACAGGTAACATATTTCATGAATTTGATACAGTTTTTCACTTAACACTTAAGTCTTATAAGCTGAAACCTAGGTGTTTTAAATATGTGTTTTGGGGGCTTTGGTTGGTTGTTTTGTAATTGGAATTTGTTGGTTGTTTTGGGTAATGATATTGCAAATATACATGTACTTTACTGTTTGCTATGTCAACCCAAATTTCAACAAAATATAATTGGAAACTCAGTGGTCCCCGCTCTGAGACTGTGATGCGTTCACCTTGTTTGGATACCAGCTGCCTATCAAGGCTGCTCTGTCACTCTCCTCTTCAGGTGGACAGAGGAGAGAAAATGTAATTAAAGGCTTGTGGGTCAAGATAAAGGGCAGGGAGAGATCACTCAGTAGTTACTGTCATGGGAAAAACAGAATCAACTTAAGGAAATTAATTGGATTTATTACCAATCAAATCAAAGTAGGATAATGAGAAATAAAACTAAATCTTAAAAATATCTTCCTCCCATCCCTCTCTTCCTCGTGGTCTTTGCTCCTAAATTCTCCAACTCTTCTCCTGCCAGTGGCTCAGGGAAACAAGGAATGGGGCCTGTTGTCAGTTCAGCACAGATTGTCTCTGCTGCTTCTTCCCTGTCAGGGCAAGGACCCCTCACTGTCTTCCCCTGCTCCAGCTTGGAGTCCCTCCCACAGCAGACAGTCCTTCAACTCCAGCATGAATCCTTTTTGAAAACTTGACATTTCTGTCTTATTGACTTAGTCGAGTTTAGCTGTCAAACCAGAATTTCAATACCTAAGCAAGAAATTTTCATTCTAAGTTTATCATCTGCACCTCATTTTATAATTTAAAAATCTCTTCTCCTGCTGTTAGACATCAGAAATAATTATAGAGCTACAGTTCATCCTATTGTGATGAACTCTTTTTGGATGAACATCCTTTGGGATGAACATCCTTATTTCCTTTATATCAGTAAGCACAAATTTTATAGTTATATTTGCTGGGAAAACTGATGTGGAAATTTCCACTGATTGTGGAAATCTGGAAAAATCAGTGGACTTTTTGGGCAATAAGCAAAAGATATTGCACTAGAGGCTGATAATTAACAATGTTGGTGCTAGAAAATTGAATAATGCTTAGATATAGAAGTACATGTCTAGTGACAGAGTTTTCACACATTCAATATTATTTAATATATTGCAGTTTCTGATATTAGCAACCTCCATGTAGAATTAATGGAATTTGCAATTTGCAGTACTGTAATTTTAGTATCTCATAATACTAAAGTGATAAAGTCTCAGCCCTGCTTCATATGCCATTGCCTTTATGTGAGCTAAATATAGGGAAATTCGTAAGAGGAAAGGTTGCCTTTGAAGGAGGGATAACTATTTGCATGGCTGCCTCATGATAACACTGTCTTCTGCAGGGAGAATTTACCCCTGGATAGCAATTACAGATAAGTTGTGTGGAAAACTCACTGTAGCTTGACATTGACCACATTGCTTAATTTCAGTCTTTAAGTCCTCCTTGGTGGAACTAGCACCTTTTTTATTTCTTGGTCTCTTCAGCATATTCTCATGGCAAGGTTATAAAGAATTTTCTTTAAAAGTGGACTTTACCATCTTTCTGTCCTACCCTCAAAGCCAATCCTTATTTCTTGTTTAAAATGTCACAGTCTGGGGTTTTTTTAAAGAGTATTATAGAATTTTCCATGCTCATGAGGAATTTCTAGTGTTCTAAACTGAAGGAAAATACCTTGTCATGGCACCCTTCCCCCATCTTAGCCACTTTTGTTTGAAAGAATGGTGACACTCTATTGAAAAAGAGAGAATGAAAAATCATTCCAACTTTCTGTGTTATGTCCTAAGACTTTTTAAAAAATCTTAAGAATTAATGTCAATGTCTTCATGCTCTGATGAACTAGAAGTTTGGACAGTCATTCTTAGCCACCTGCCAGATTCCAGATGCATTTTGTCCAAGGGCACAACCGAATAGAAAATGTGAATCTCCTGGATGAGAACCCATTTGCAGAAGGGTGCTGGAGAAAAATGGGAACTCAAGATAGCTATATGACTAGTCATAACCTAGATTAAATTTTGGATTAAAGACAGAGTTAAGAATAAACATATTTGTATTCTTAAACTGCTACTATTTCACTGCTTAAACATTTGTCTAATTTATTCTATAAGTGAACATGCTTTGTCCATTTAATAACATTTCTACTGGGTGTGACAGAAATCTAATTTTAAAATAATATACTTAGAAATTGTGCCTCTGAACATTCTAAAAACCTGTTTATCCAATATTCATGCATATGAAATTGTCAGCATTACATTGTGTTTAATAAAATTTATTTAACTTTATTTGAAGAAACTGCACACTGTTTTGTGTTTTTTTCTCAAAACCAGAACAATTTAAATATTTTTAATCATTTTCACATGTAATATATCATTTTCACAGTGTAATATATGCAGTAAGTTTTTTTCCTCCAAAATAAATAGAATTTTATATTTAGGATTGCTGTTTACCAGAAACTTGGAAAGCAATGTATCAGTAAAATGGCAGATTATCCTCTCCTTAATAAAACCACAGGACTTCACCTGGATTCATTTGAATATGATCAAAACAAAACTCCACTTCCTTCCATGACAATTTTAATTCCAATCCACTTTATTTTTCTTTAGAAAATGCTCAATGACTTAATCATGCAAATTCCTAATTAAATAAACATTTGTGTTTTTTTAAAAAGATGAAACACCATAGGGTTGTATTTTCATGAACTCATATTCCTTCATACACAGGCATGCCTGTGTGGTGAAAGTCTCCCTCAATACAAAGAAAAACAAAAACAGAACAACTACCTCCCCCCCGCCCCAAACCACCAAACAAAACCCAAAAAACTAAGCAAAACCAACCAAAAAAAAATAACCAACCAACAAAACCCAAAATAATGACAACCTCAAAATATAAAATCCACAAAAGTGACAGAAAAGGATAAAATGCAGGGTTAATAGCTGAAGAACTTTAGAACCTCTTAGAAGTCTTTATATTTCACAAAAATATTCAAAACTTATGATACGCTGAGAGCTTTCATGGTGGGAGTACCAATAGCTCAACCTCTCCCAAAACAAAAGGACACTGTGATGGCATTTCACCTCTGACCTTCTCGTTTCAAATTTGGAATCCAAACTGGGAAATGGAGAGGGGTTCCTTATGTGGCAATTCAGATGTCAGTTGAAGCTCCTTGGTGCTGACTGTGACTGCTGATCATTCACATACCAGGTACTGCATTACTGGGCTTCAAGAAATTGAAGTAACTTGAACTGGAGGGCAGTTAGTAAAATTTTAGTTTCAATTCATTGTGTCAGTTTCTGTATTGTAAATTTAGGACAATCATACGTTATCTCAAAATAGTTAGTAGCAATATACTATCTGAGAATACATTTTCAATAATATTGCTATCCTTATTCCCACCACTGAGTTAGGTGGCTGTTTTTATGGACCTAGGACCTAACTGGGCTATTTTGTAATGTTTCACAATAGGCAAGATCCAGTTTTAGCTCTCTAGCACAATAACTGGTAACTGACACACAAGGTTTTTCGAAGGGGCTTGTGTTATTAAAGATTCATTTCATATAATATTTTTGTGTAAGCAAACTCAGAAGAGTTCTTCTTTATGTAGCTATCACTTATTTTAGAGCTCCTGATCAATCACTATCTCAGGATTATTACTGTTTGCTTTCCTTGTTTAAGCAAGGGAGTTGTGGAGCGTATGAATTACTATAGTTACAGTCTGCATGGCAAAGAACAATCGATCCCCCTTGGCAGCATTGTTTTGCAATAATATTTAATAATTTTTGATGTCGTGGCACTTTTAGAGATCAAATAAATACAACGAAATTCTGAAAACTATCAGCAAAGTTATAACTTATTGGAAGGGTTAAAATAATCTTGCAGGTAAGAAACATTTTAGCAGATGAGAAAATAAAGACCAGGCTTTTTTTCCATTTTATTTTAAGAGGGACTTTTTGTTTAAAAACTGATTGCTTCCAGTATAGATTTATTTTTGTGAGAGATTTAGAAAACAAAGGTAAACTTGTGTGACCTTTCCCCAGAGTTTTGAAAATAGTAGTGTATCAGTGAAATTACTCCATATTACTGAATGTGATTTCTGCCAACCAAGACAATGTATTAACAAAATCCTGCTCATATGGCATATCATGAAAATAAATGAAACACATATTGATCCATTTTTATGAATACAACAGAAGTTAAAACAGGGTCATTTTAGTGATGCATCTGTCTTACTAATAACTTTTCCATGTTTAAAAAAACCCAAACAACTCATGCTACACAATTCTACAAGAGACTTTATTATTTGAAACATCATTTAAGCACCAATCTTGAACTATGAAGGAAGAGGAAGACCATTAAAATTATATATTTTAAGTACACACAGTGTATACTTAGATAATCTCTCTTTACATTTGGTTTCTTTATTCTGAGTGGATTTACTCTTATTAATGATGGCCTTTCTTTGACTTACATTTATATTAGGTGTGTTTATAAAAAAATTATAAATTCTTAAGGATTCGTTCTGTTCTGTGATCTGCCTTGAGACTGCTCTTTCAAAGACTGGTTTAAGTTCCCAAGAGTTTCTCTCACCCCAAGAGAGTACATGATTTAACATATATGTAAACAGTATGGCCAAGTGCTCTTATCACTGATTTTGGCAATAAAATCAGCAAACCTAATTTGATCAATTACCTACATGCATTAATAAGCATACACATATACATACATATCTGTATCTATATCTATGCATATACACATATACCCATACATACCCATATATACCCACATATGAATATTTTATATATATATAACATATAAATGCACAAACACATATATGTATGCATTAATATTATTTAATTATTAATTTAATTATTTGATTTTTAATTTAATATTATTAGTCTCACCGTAACATAAAATTAACTTCCTAATAGAATAATTGTGGGAAATCACCTCCTATCAGACAACAAAAATGTAACTACCCAATGTGAACAGAATAAGGCAGAATTGGAGCAGCCTTTGCAGGCAGGGGCTGGCTGATAGCTATGAGCTGCCTTTCCCAGATGGCTGCATTATTATTTCTGAGTTCACAACTGAGAAAACAGCCTCTCCTACCCAGCCTGACACTTCAAACTGAGCAAGCCAGGTCTCAGTTAGGATCTGTTCTGCTTATGATAGGCTCAGAGAAGATGAGGCCTCTCTGCACAATATGAACACAAAGCTTTCTGCTGACCTTTACCTGTTAACTATTACTTAGTATTATGCCAGTCTGTCACATCCCAATACACTAACTTCAGATGAATTGTTGTGTGGGAACATCTGGGATGAGTCTATGTTACCTTAAGAGGAAAGGTTATGAAATCCTTCATCAGCTTGACAGCTTGGGACCTGAACTATCTTTTCAAAGAGTGGACAGAGTCTAAGATGGGAGAGGGATGATTATACAACAGTAGATTGCTTTAAAACCTGAATCAATTTGGAAGTGTCTGTTCTAGCCCAGCAATTCATTTTTATATGCTATCATAATGGAACTTCAACAATGATGATAAAATACCAACTATTTGTATAATACTGTCTGGGGGTTTACAAGAACTATCCAATATGTTAGATAGTTAAAATAAAATTAAATATATATCAAGGAAACCCACAGTCCAATCCGCAGTCCAAATCTGTGTTCTAGGAAGTAAAATGGGGCTAAACATATAAATGATTTCCATTGTTGTTGCACAAACACAAATGTAGGCAAATATTTTTCTGAGATGACCTGAAATTAATTAATTTGTAAACATTATAAAATTAAATAGCAGACTGAATACCCACTCTCAAATAATTTCTGATAGAGGAAATATGCAATTTGACCAAATAGGAAACTTTCCATTCTGTTTTCTGTCCATGTATTTTAATTAAGTCAGAATAAATTGTGGAATGGAATTTCCCTTTAAAGAAGAATTTGAAACAGTTTTTTTTATTTGAAAATGGTAGAATCAAGCATTTTGAAGTTTTCATTATCCCCTGATCATGTGGTTTGGGTTTGTGTTTTTGTTGTTGCTTTTGGGTTTGTTTGTTTGTTTTTTTCCCAGCCAAAGAATGCTCTTAAATTTTATAAATGCATTAATCTGTTTTTGAAAAAGTTGGGATTTTTTTTGCAAGCTTTTGTCTCTTATGTCTGTAAGCTGTATGTTGCACCAATATTAAATGAAGAAGAATGTCTGTATTCTCCTGCTGAGTGACAGAAAATGCAGTCTACATGCAGTCACTTTCAGATGTGAAAGTCAAGTGGCCTCATGTCCTTCAACTCCACCTGGCAATCTGACTGCAGGCACCCGTGGTCACAGAAATAATGGTGCCAACTCACAAGATTTTCTGAGAGCATGAATCCCTGCAGTCACTGGGATTTCAACTGAACCTTCAGCAAGAAGATAAATTTCCAGACACAATAATTGTATGTAAGAGTTTGGAAATATGATTCAAATGCAGCACAAAATTTCAGAATCTAAAAGTGATTTCACAGTCTCAGGAGTATTACACATAAATACTGTTCCTTTGAAGGGAAGCATCCCTCGAGAGCCTGTTTCAGTGCCCAACCACCCTCTGCATGAAGAACCTTTTTCTAATATCCAACTTAAACCTCCCCTGATACAGTTTCAGGCCATTCACTCAGGTCCTTGTCAATGGTCACCACACAGAAGAGATCAGTGCCCTCCTCTTCCCCTCTCAAGAAGTTGCAGACTGCAATGAGGTCTCCCTTCGGTCTCCTCTTCCCCAGGCTGAACAGACCAAGTGCCCTCAGCCACTCCTCATATGGCTTCCCCTCAAGGCCCTTCACCACCTTCATTGCCCTCCTTTGAACACACTCTAACAGCTTAGTATCTTTTTTATATTGTGGTGCCCAAAACTGCACACGATATCCAAGGTGAGGCTGCCCCAGTGCAGAGCAGAGCTGGACAATCCCCTCCCTCGACCAGTAGGCGATGCTGTGCCTGATGCACAGCCCCAAGCTGGACAGAGCTCAAGAAGCATTCGGAGGATACTCTTGGGAACATGCTGAGACCCTTGGGGATGGTCCTGTGCAGCGCTGAGGGTTGGACTCAATGATCCCTGTGCATCCCTTTCAACTCAGAGTATTCTATGATGCTTTCATCCCTGAATTTTCAGTGTGAGTTCAGCAATACTGCAGAAGGCAATGAAGACATTTGTTGAATATTTTAGGAAATGTGGATTAAAAGATGAAAGAAAAAAATGTGGTACCATTTAGAAACAGGGGTGAAGAAGATCCTACAGCCATAGGTACGACATCTGGGGCATTTGGATACTGTGATGAGTTCCAGAGAAAGGTTTGCAGAAAACCAAAGAGTTTCTTTGTCACTACATTAGCAGGCATTGTAGACAAACTCTTTGAGAAGTTAATATACACCAAAAGCCAGACTTTAATTATAAAGTTATATTTGGTTGAGGGTGTAGCTACGAGAGACAAGTTATGTAGAAGAGGTAAGCCAAGCAGCCCCTGTCTGTGTTGGCAAATGTCATTATACTGCTATTTGTAGATTTCAATCTTTTGGACTAAGACATTGCAACAGCTAAATGCAAAGTATTCTTCTGTATCTGATGGAAAGGGATGAAATATGAATTGAATGCTGAAGACATTAGTTTTGAGCATCCATTTTTTCTTACTTTTGTGATTCATCCCAAAATTATGTGAGCAGAATATGCAAATGTTCTATCATGTTCTGATAGAATTGAGGTCACCAGATACCAGTCACCAAATACTAATACATGATACAACATATTTAAAGATAAATTTGCCTTTTGCAATGAAAAAGATTGATCTAAAATGTTTTAAGGACTACTAAAATGTAAATTTCAACCTATAACATAATATTTCAGAGTTGAGAAAGTCGGTCTTCTCTTTTATTATTCTTCCACCTTATCTGCAGAAAACTTCTCACAGGCTTCAGTCAGAAAACACCCTAGTGGAGAATTTTATATGAATTACCCCTGGTTTCATTCTTTTTAGGTTTTGTATTATATGATAATTCGCATTTGAGATTTTCATTAAAATTTATAGATGAAACCAATGCAAATCAAATGATATCAAAGAAGTTGTATGTTTCTTTAGAATGTGTGTATAGTGTTCCACTTAAATAAAAATGAAGTCTGACAACTGAAAGCATGACCATTTTCATTAAAGTGACAGTTAACAGATTCAAATGTTGAACATTGAAAGGTTAGGTGCTGTTTGCAAGCTACCCCTCTCCAAGTTGGTAAAGAATGATAGGAATAAGAAATGGGAATAAATTAAGAATAGAAATTCTTATATAATAGAAATATTATATAGTAATATTATGACATGTTTTGAATGGAAAGATATTCCTGGCTCCTAAATGTCATTAAGTTCAGGGAATTTTAAAACAATTTAGAGGAGTTTAAGTGCTTAGGCAGGGTGGCTTTTGGTGGGGTTTTATTTTTTATTTGTTTGGAGCTTTTTGTTGTTTTTGTTTGTTTGTTTATTTGCTTCTTTGTTGTTGTTTTTTCTTCTTCCCTTTCTAATACAATACTAGTGTGTAATGACAACTTCTGTCTAAAACCAGCTTTTATATTTACTGGAAACTGAAAGCATGTTGAAGGTACACATTCCTGTCCTTATTTTTCTCGCTTCAGAATACCCTGAGCTGAAGCAGTCAAGGTCATGATCATGAATTTGATGACACAGAGCTCTTTATGTTTCTTTCATCAGATGATGGATTTGGGGCTTTGTCTTGTTTCATAGGGTAGCTGCTGTGAAGAAAGACCCGAGGTTGACAGTTCCCTTTGCCAGTGATCCACAAGCTTTCTGACTTCTGTTTAATAGAATTTGCCCTATGTGCTGGAAAATCATTATCTCTGCATGGTTATTATTTTCAGTTGGGCCCCAGGAGATGCTTTACATATAAAATAATTCTCTTCACAGCCACCTTTCAGCAGAATTAGGCAAAACAGTTAGTAACAGAATTCAAACACCTGTGAGCTTTTCCATAATCTCTATTCCTCCTCCTGCATAGTGTTTTGGTTCTGCTGCAGTGGTGTCAAAATATATGGGTTTTCATTCTAGGATTGTTGCATGTGCTGTACAACATATGGATCCAGTCTTTTGTAGGTTGATAACACACAATTTTTGAAAGCTTCACAATTATTAAGGAAAATGATTTCTATTGAGTTTTGGTACAAAACCCTGGAGATTAAAATTGGTAAAGCAAGGAATAATTTATAGTATTACTTTATAACAATAAAATAACTAGCAATGATTGGAAGAATGAAATCCAACTACAGACACTTAGCTTTCCTTACAGCTTCAATTCAGAATAACTTGATATATCTTTAATAGACAGGAAAGAGTGTCAGGCACGAAGTGTGTGTCTAGGTCAGCCTGTTCTGTCTGGGTGAGGGGACTCCTGTGGAAGAACTCATTGGTCTTATAATGGACTTATTGTAGCTATTGCAATTCAATATTGTTGTTGTTTTATCTGATCACAGTCAGATCTCAGCTGTTTTCTTGTATAGGTTGGCTTGTTTATAAACAAAAAACCTTTTGTTTTAAAAAACCCAAAAATGTCTTTTTCCTTTAGGATATAAAGAGTGCAGTGGTGAAAGAACAATGCTGTGGGAAAGAGTTACTTCTGATCTAATGAATACAAAGGAGGCATTTCTACCTCAGGAGGTGACTGTGTGGTCATTATCATCACATAAAATATTTTAGTTGTCCTCTGGAGTTGTGACTTCTGGGCTCTCATAAATCAGATGAGATACTGGTGGTCAAACAGGTTTATTTATATTCCTTGAGTCAAAAGAACTGTTTTTCCACAATCATTTTCACCCTGCACTAATCATCTAGTCCTACTTTAAAATAACGCTTAGAGTTATTTTTCACTGCTGGCTGATATCCAGCAAATGAAAACTAGTAACTGACTTCTATGCAGTGAAAAATGAGAGTTTCCTAGTTTAAAATTAACCTGGTCTCCCATGAAATTCTACTATTTACCAGTCAGCAGGACTCAAAAGCCCAAATGCCTTTTCGTGGGGGTGAGCATACACCTCTTGTATATGTATAAAACTGCTAACACCAAAAGCCTTGAGAAGATCCAGAAAAATAAGGATGCCCCTGCTAGGAATAATCTCTCCTCTCACTCTTCTAAGAGCTCTTACATTTGGAAGGTAGCTGAGACCCTACTAGTGTTTTCTTTCTGTAATAACTTCTTGCTGAGCCTTAGCTTTTTCTTGTTGCTTTCTTCACATTCCAGTGAGATGCCAAGCTCTTGGGGAACTTGGAGATCAAATGAGTTTTATACGCTTAGTCCTAGGGCAAACAAAGAGTCAAATTACAAATGGCACAGGAACGAAAGTAAAACAGAAAATTGGTTCCAGTGACACAAAAAAACCCAGTCCAGATTAAACTTTCATTAAAATCCCTCAGTGATCTTTAGCAAATTATTTAGGATACACTTTTCAAAAGTTCATAAGGAATTCATATGTTAAAATCCCACTCATTTTCAAAGGGAATAAGTGTACTAAATGTACCTGAGTTGCTCACAGGTGTCAGACATGGTCTCTGAAATTGCTTAGAAAAGTGTATCATCAGAGAATTAAAATGGCAAAGTTTTTAAAGAACTTATTTGTAGAATAATGTTGAATGAAACTAACCTGCTTCAACAAGGTGCAGGAAGAGCTTGAATTTTACTGTGGTTAACAGCTTAGAAAAACATATAGATATACACACAAAAATGCATGTTTTCTGTGTGACCGAGATGCATACTCTGCCTGGCTTCTCTTGATCAGGATTAGAAAGCTCACACTGCACAGCTGGAATTGCAGGAAGGTGATAGATCCTACCAATTCTGAAAATTGTGGCCATGTCATTTAAATGACTTGAGAGATTGCTGAATTCTTGGAAAATTAGGGCTATAAATGCAATTCAGGTGACTCAGAGAAATCACTGAGGAGAGTGAACAGCCCTTAATTTGTTTTGTTTACTTTAGAGAGCTCATCATCTGGAAAAAAGCTGATTCTATAATTCAGTTGATTATCCCACTGATAATGAGGACAGAGAATTGCTAGAGATTTCTCATGTAGGACTGTTTCTTGTGATTAGCTTTTAATACTCCTAACACAAAAGCAGCTTTCTCAGAGTCTAAGAGAAATAAGTGTTTAATCATCTGGGACTGGGAAGGAGAATGCAGCCCTCACTGGGTGACAGGAAAGGGTAGCACAGAAACATTCTGAGGCTGGTGATAAAGTAGAAGCTATTTCATCTGGTTTTTTTTGCTCCTCTGAAGGAGCACAGATAAGTTCACTGCTACAAGAAATAGGAAATGCCCTCAGGCACTGAAGATCTCAAGAGTGTATGTGTGTCTCTCTGCCTTTCTCTCACACCACCAAAGAGAGCAGTTCTTTAAAAATCCTGTTTCAGACAAATAACTGAACTCATCCCATAGAGCCAGGAGAGAAATTAAACTGCACTAAATTCTACGATTAACTGTTGAGGAGGACTTTCACACACACTGATCCAGCAGTGAGGTATCAGAGAACAGCATCGTGTGTTCCTAAATGTTACACCTAGTATTTTTGATTAACAGTGGGGACAAACAAACAAGCAAAAAAAACCCCCAAAAATTGTCATTTTCCTTTCTCTCTTCTTCCTCTCCTCTCCAAAACCCCCACATGTACATGATAAAAAAAGAGGCAAGTATTTTTCAGTCTGAGTCAATAATCCAGAAAAGTCAGTGGAAATGTTAATTAGATAAATATTCTTTTTTTTTTTTTTTTTGGTGATGATTCAGCAAATAGCAGTAAACAGAGACTAACGAGGAAATTGGAGGTAAGTTGAGGCTGTGCTCTTGGTGTTTATATTTCTGTTTTGATAATCTGTTCCCTTGTACATTTGCCCTCCATTTGGGCTTCCTTCACCTGCGCCTGCCTGGATGGTGCTCTTGGCCATGGAACTGTGTGCCAGAGCTAAGGGCACCCTCTCCACATGGAGCCGAGCAAGCTCACCAAGGCATGGCCTCTGAGAAAGAGCAATACCTTTAATTAAGGTATCTGGCAGAGTTTGGGTGTGAGCAATACATCCAGCTGTCCAGCACTATCTGTCAGGGTTTAGGGCTTATCCTGATGCTGATTTTGAGGGACCTAGTGAAAATTAGTACTGGCAACTGATGTGCCTGGAATTTTCAAGCATCTCAAGTGTTAAATGGAATCTGGTCTCAAGAAGTTTGACTGTATACTTCTACACAATCCTTTGGATTTAATTTTGCATATGTAATTTTGTGTTTTGATGTGCTATTAGAGGCTTTGAATCTGCAAATTAAAGTGCACCTCAAGAGACATATATCCATGTAAATTGAAAGTAATAAGAGGTTTCCTACAAAACTTAGCAAAGCCAAGACATGTAGCTTCATAGATCTCTTCAATAAAAGCATTCTGTAAAATTTAACAAAATGTATTAATACAATAGTGTTCTACTGTATTAAGTTAATATACGGCAGCATTAAATGAATTTTATCCCTTTCAAAAAACAATTGTTATTTAATGTATTTTCCTATATATTAATACTGTAGAAACAAGGAACCATAGTCAATTTAAAATTGTCATCTCAACAAGAGAGATTTACATATTCCTCTTATTTACTTTGGCCTAGTTTTTTTACAGCCTTGGACTGAAACACTCAAAACCAGGTTTTTTTATTTCTGCACAAATACTGATTTTGCTTCCACTTTCCTTCTCAAATATATAAAGTTACAGCCTGAAGTCACTGGGCATCATGTTTACGATCAAGCCATGTGAAAGCATAGTAGCGAAACTAACCCAAGTGCTAGGCCAAAACCAAGCAACATGCTATCTGGGGTGGAGAAATTACAAGGAGAAGAGGAGAGCCCCATATTGCTGACAGAGAAAGAAAATGCTCTACTGAGCTGTGAAGGAAGAAGATTTCTGGCAACTCTGCATGTCAAGGTTCACTGAGGAGAACAGATGCAGCCATGGAGACCTGCTGGCAATGCTGACACACAGTGCCAGAGGCTTTCTCCCCTGGAAGAGGGAGCACAGAAAGAGGTCACACAGCACACTGTAAGCTGTAAATATGCTCTTGGACATCTCACTAATAGCTGGCTTTCATATGTTCTACAAATGCCCACAATACATTCGTTTCAAAAATGAGTTTAAATGAAAATTGTTTCCACCATAATGCTTGAGGGAAAGAAAACAGCCTTCTTTAGTTGTCATTGTGGTCAGATCTAATTCATGATGAATGAAAACAGAGTGAAATGAGGTGATGAGGATCAATAACTGTTTCTAAAGTTTATCATTTTGCGCTAATGGATGTTTTGGGGTGAAAGAAATTAGGTTTATGACTACATAGCATCAAATTTGATCTAATCCACAGTGTAAAAAAAGCAAATTTTGTCATTAAATTTTTAAACTAAAGAAAAATATTTGCTTCCCCTTCTGAGGGTTAATATTCAGTTTTATTAACCTTTCTACACATCTTTTTGTAGTTTTAATATAGGGGGGGAAAGAAATCAAGTAGATAAGGCACGGCAGTAGATAAGAGATTATCAGTGGTCAGGAGAATGGATAGAAAGCAGAAGATGCCCATACAGATGAGAACTGTAGCCAGTTAGCTGAAACTGATAGTGCAAGATTAATCCAGCTAAGGAAATTAGTTTCTGGTCAGTAGAAAGTAATTGAAATGCTATATATTATTGTCAGCAGTCTTAGTGGCAAAACAGAAAAACAAGAACTCTTAGTGCAGGACCTGAGAAATAACATTCTCCAGGTAGCAGAAGCACATTAGAGCTGCAGCCATGACATGAACACAGGCATGAAAAGATTTGCATTGCTCAGGACTGACATAAAGACAGAAGGTGATTCTATTTTAAGGATATGAAAAACTTCAGGAAATAGGAAGACGTGTAAGCACAATCTTAACACACGATGAAGGAAGAATTACAAGCATGACACTGGGAAGTTTTGGGTCAAATATAGAAAAGGATAGAGATCTTCATAGTGTTTCTAGATGGGAAAATAATTCTAACAGTAACATATCTTCAGACAGATCTTCAGAATCCTTAGTTACTGGACATAGACTGAGAAATAAATAAAGAAAATATTAATGGAGTTATTTAATCCTGGTGATGGCAGTTAAGAGTTTTCTTCATCAAAAAGTTAAAATACAAAAGTATTTAGATTCAACAAGTACTTAAGTTACAGATGGTGTCAAAATAACCAAAGTTCTAAGATTGTAAATTAAATGGTAAGTATGGTAAGAATAATAAGGTACCTGATTTTGAAATGGCAGACTTGGGGGGAAAAAAACTAAACAAAAAACCAGAAACGAGTTGGAGAAGATCAAGCAAACTGCTGAGGGACAGAAGCGTGACAGAAACCAAGAATTTATTTCAGTTGAAGATACTATAAATACTCAGGATGTAAATTTTGGAGAAAGACAGAGTAATCCTTGGAGAAAAATGATCCTAGACTTACCAGCATGAACACCTTGAGGCAGATATTTGAACTATATATAGCATCTGAAAGGAGGGATGATCAGCAAAGTATGTCAAACTAGAAATGAAGAAGTATAGGGAAGTATAAAAACAATGAAAGCTTGCTCTTGGAGACAGAACATGGAGGCAACTAAACAATGATGATACGTGGGGGAAGAGATAATGAGTGGTTCCCAAAGTGAGTTAATATTTAGCTTTAGTGTTCAAGTAACAACGACACTGTTGGCCATTCAGATACATACATGAACATGGAGGGGAAGTTCACTCCAGCAAAGTCTATGCTAATTGAGAAGACTGGGTAATCTTAGCCCAGAAAAGTTAGTACAAGATACTGGGGGTCTCTTGGCATATCTACTTTCTTCCTTATTTTATTTTTTCTAAGTGTCTGATTTATGATTAGACTAGTCTATTCATTTGAGGATAGTCACAGACATAGACAAAAGCAAAGGCAGAGAGAAACCATATTAACAAAGAGGATAAAATAACCTGGGGATTTCCCATCAAATATCCCTTCACAAGGATTACAAAAAGCTTTGGAAAAGGCTTGAAGAAGACTATAATGTAACCTGGACTCAAATTAAAAACTGAATACAATGCAGCATAGTTCTAACAAATTGAAATCATGTCATAATAAGATCATGACACACTAATTTAATAACTTCCTTTGATTTTTCCATAAGTAAACTCATTTGACTTAAAGGAAATCATTGATGATGGGGAAGAGAGAACAGAAGTTGTAAGATGCATTAAGAATTCACAAAACATGGTGGGAGTTTATTTTCTGAAAGATTTTTAGTGGAGTTTCTTTTGAAAAATTTTCATTAAGTTTCTCAGTAGAAAAATGACTGGTGGGGTGAAATCAACTAGTATTACAAAATCATTAAATGCTTTGAGCATGAAGAGGAAAAGATAAATCAAAAGAAAAATCTCAATTCAACAATTTATAGTTCCCTCTATAAAGTTAATGGCTACTTTGCCAACTTTTTCTGACCAGTTCCCTCCATTCTTAGTCTGAAGCAGATGGTCCAACTATGCACTTGGGACTGGTATCTAGGGATGACCAGCCCGTTACATACCTTTCAGAAAATACCTAGCTATATAGGTGAAGATTCTTTCAAAAGTTCTATTAAAAATTATTTGTCATTTTCTACAACCACAGCAGTGGATTAAAACTTATGCATAAACCAAGTTTAAAATATTCATGTTCATTCTTATAAAGACAGCTCCTCTCGCTGATACCCAGGAGATGAGGAAATGTATTCATATTTGAAGCTACTCATGTCAGTCCTCACACAACCCTGAGGAACCTTTTCTTCAGGGAGCATGAAGTGTATGTGGCTGTTGCATTCTCGCTGCCAAACCCCCTGCTGCTTCCACTTAAATAGAAAAGTTTTAGCAGTTACTCTGTGCTATGAAATTTACATTGCTTTTGCTACATAACCTCTTCCTGGCTGGCAACTGTCTGATTGCTGTACTTGAGGAGATAGTGGGACAGTCTGACCCAATCAAATCATGTCTAGAGCCAGAGTTCAAGAATGTTTGGGGTTTGTTCATCAGAAGAAAGGTTCAGCCACACTTAGTTCTGCTCCTGTCACTCAGATCTGCTCCTTTCCCACCAAAAAAAATGAAGTTTCTGGAAGAGGCTGCAAATATGATAAAAATATACAGGTAGAGGAGACACTCTTCATGGGAAGATTCATTAACTGTGATAGCCACGATTTTACCTGTTTTCTCTCCATAACATTTTTTATTTGTTTTTGTATTTGTGTAAAAAACAACCAATTAATCTGGAGAGTTTTTCTTTTCTTTCTTTTTTTTTTTTTTTTAAATTTTTCAAGGTTAGTAGAATGGGGACAAATATTTTGCTTTTCATCATCACCTTCCAATGGTAATCAAAGAGCTGCAGAGTATGAATTTGAAAATAAAAGTACAAGACTGTTCCCAAGATGTTGAGGTGGTACAGTGGAACAACCCACTAACTGAATATTCTCACTATTTGCCCAAGAAAACTACAACATTCAATGTTTTCAAATACAGCAGCAAATGAAGCAAGCTGAAAAGCCAAACTGTATCTTCCATTCTTGTCATATATGATACTATGAAACTAGTATTATTTGCACCTTTGTGAAAAGTATTCCACAAAAATGAAAGAATTTCCTGATCCCTACATACAGAGAGTGTAGCATGGAAACTGTAGCAGAATTATTAAAGCAAGGTGATAGCAGTCACGTTTCCCACCTTATCACCCTGCCTGGAGGGCAGAAGTAGTTGGGATAAAGCTGGAAATTTTCTGGCTCTTTCTTGCTGGATTTTTTGTTTGAAATATTTTGTTTTATAAATCAATAACAGAAATCTCTGAGGACAAAGATCAAAACTCTGGCACTGGTGAGAACATTATTCATCTTCCTTGGCTGGTTGTTCAGCCCACTGGCATATAATCTTACATCGAAAGTGATAGCCGTGCCTACCAGGAACAGATGATAACTTATCTAAAGGCTATATCTATTGGGTCTGCATTATTATAGTGCAGGTAAAAGGAGTTTTGCAACTGACTAAAATAAAATGGAGATTTGGCTGAGAGTGAAATTACTTATGAGCAGGATAGAGTGACTTTAGGTTTTAAAGCTACATCAGAGATATAGTAAATACATATTTTATTATTAGATGCCAAAACTCATTCATGCGTATCAAGCCAGCCCAGTGCTTTTATATTACTTTCTATAATTTAGAGATTCCACTGTTGGAAAATGTTATAATAATTTTAAAAGGTAGATGGGTTGTTACATCCTTAATATCTGTCCTTCAAAGAAGGGATCAGCTCCTCCCCCAAAAGAAATCTTATCAACTTTAAATAAAAAAGCTAGTGAGCAGCTCTTACACATATCTGCCAGTATGTGAAAGGAAATGTGAATTATTCCTCTGAACATGCACTCCTATACACACAACTGACATAAATGCATATCTAGTTCAGTCAATGTTCATTTAGCTGTGTGCCTTTTCATTGCTCTTGCTTGATCTATCTCATGTAGAAGGGTTAGGACAGAGAAAAGACTTTCAGAAGGACAGACACTCCCCACAACACACGGTAGAAGAAAGCCTGTAGGTACCGGTGACTTGCTCTTGCTCTCACTCCTGAAAATGTCCACCTTTCTTTTCAAATTCCTTGAAACACAAACTTTTCTTTCATAGTGTGTTTAGAAAACCCTTGACATCATTATATATACCATTATAAAAGCATCCATCATATAGAGTTATTCCATGAATGTTATTTCCTTCTGACCAACCTGAAAAATTCTTCTAACTCCTTACACTTGTATCTGTCATCTTACATCTAATCATTTGTATTTGACAAAGCTAAATGTGCTCGGCTCTTTTCATCTTTCCTTTAGCATCTTCTTGTAGTCTTTTATGTTCTCTCTGAGCTCTCTTAGATGTGTCAACATTAGTGATCACAGGAAAAGGGAAGACTTCAAGATGATCTAATAGGTAGTTCTAAATCAGGAATTGGTTTGACAAAGTAACACAAGCTAACCTGAACATCCTGGCGCAGTGTGCCCCGTGCGGCAAATGGCAGAAATCATCTTAAGAGACAGCTAGGCATTTTTATGGTGAGAGAAAATTGAAAGAGACATAGACATATCAGAGAGTAAGGAGTAAGATAAGCTTAAGAGGGACAGACTCTTTGGGATGATCTGGCTTTCCTTATGTAAGTAACTCCAAGAGACTTTTAATTTCAGCAGCTGATAATGTTTTATGTTACGCTGAAGTAAAAAGTTTGTTAATAAAATAAAATTGGATTTCATTGAAAAGCAGCACAGAGCTGTTTCAGGAGTTCAGGGCAGGTTAAATGTGACACATCTGAGATTTAATATTTGAAAAACTAGTTTTTCTAGCTAGAGATACTGCAGATTTAATGTGCTTGATAAATCTCTGTCATTGCTACAATAGGAGTGACATAGCAGGTATAGAAATAGAAGCCCAAAGGAAACACAACATGTTGAAGATGAATGATATCAACCAATACCTTTAATGGAAAACAACTTGGACAGAAATGCCCTGAGCTGCTATGAGTTTTTGTCACAAAATCTTTTAAAATATTGCATTGCTTCAACAGTAATTTTGAAATTGATACATAGGTGTATGAATATACTGCAAGAATTCAGAAATATAAATGTATCTGATATAACATATATGGCGTACATTATTGAAGGTATCTTTGTTTTATTTGCCTAAACCAATCCCAAAGTAAAATATGTGAAAATAAAGTGCTAAAAGGATGGTTTAGTTCTAAGCCCTGTACACATTTGGATATTTCCATGACATCCATCAAGTTTTAAGCATAATAATGTACAGTACAAGCAAAAACTAGCAAGAACATTATGTTACAGACTATGGAATGAGTTATTTGAAGCACTAGCTTATTTGAACAATGTGACTGCATTGGTACATAGACAAAGTTTAGCTACCAAAAAACCATCAGAAGCAGAATTTAGGAGAGGCATTTGCACCACTTTGAAAATTAGATTCTAAAAATAAAATCTTATAACCTTTGTCCAGACATTGTCATTGATGTTTATAGTATAATATGAGAGGCCACCTTGAATTTGCAAGTTAAAAGTAGTAATTTTCTCTGTTCGGTTGGCATTGTACGGCACTGTAGCCTGCCACGCACTGAAAAGCAATGTCAGATGTAGTCACTGACAAAAAAGGAAAGGTGTGCAATTAAAACTCCATCTTAGGAAGATTAAGGCAGGTGAGGGGAAGAATTTGAAGAGCAAAAGTAAGAAAAACTCATGGGTTGAGATAAAAACAGTTTATTAAAGGAAGGGAAGGCAAAGAACACCTCTAGTGATACAAAGGCAATCACTCGCTCCTCTCTGAAGCAGATCAATGCCCAATCAGTCTCTGGACAACAGCCACCTTGGAAAGTTTGCCCCACCACTTTTAAGTATGCATATGATGTTACACGGCATGGAACATCCTTTTGGTCAGCTCAGGACAGCTGTTCTGATTGTGTCCACTGCCAATGTCCTGCTCATACCCAGCCTACTCATTGTGGGGGGCAGAGTGAAAAACACTGTGCAAGTCTGTTCAGCAGTAGTTAAAACATCAGAGTGTGAACACCAGCATTTTAGCCACAAATCAAAACCACAGAAGCACACAGATTGCTATAAAGTTTACTCTGATCCCACCAGACCAAGCTCAGTGAGTAAAAGCATTGTGGACATTTAATTTCAGTCTCCATCACTGCCTGCCAGGGAATTATCTGTAATGCAGTATGATTCTGCTGCCATTTGAGTAAGTGCAAGTAGACCCTAGATCACAGTAAAATTAGGAGTAGAAGCTTTATTGTCTGTTGGAAGATCTAGCTACAATATTCAAGCTGTACCTGATTAAATGCCTTTGAAGCTGAATAAAGTATGAAAGTTAATTAAACTGAAAGGGTAGAATTTATGGAAAATGGATGGTGCAACTTTTATGCCTCTCTGAAATCCAGATTCAAGTCCAGGGATCTGGGACTCCTTGGCAAGATAATGCTTCATTTTGGCAATTCTGTTCAAAGCTGGAACGATTTTTTATCTTCCAGCACACCTAAATCTCTGAAATACTGACTGATATCAAAACAATAAAATATGAGACTGGCACATAGCCATTCATTAGAGTATTTGAATAAATGAAAACATAAACTGTACCACTTCCTAAGAGTGGCAGTTAATACCAGTACTTACTGTACTTGAACTGAAAACAGTTCAGGTCAAAACAAACAAACGAAACACCTATCACTATTTCATTTTGCATTCATTTTTCTTTCACCAAAGTCTAGTCTACTACGGACAACAAGACTCTCTAAAGTGGACACTGTTTGACCACACTTGAAATACACTTTTTTTTTCTGTGCAAGATTTTAGGTAGACTTCTTTCATGTTCAGCATTTATTGCCAGTTTCAGTTATGAAAGTGGTAGTACCTGAGTCCTTCCTATCCAGTTTCATATCTGACTCCTTTCCTTCCAGCAACAACTTATTCTGAAGACTCTGAAGGTCCTTGTCAGGAGTGAATAGTCAAGTGTTGTTTTAACTTTATTATCGACAAATACGGTGGTTTCTGCCTTCTAAGCCACAAGCTGTGTCAGCTGCTCCATTTGAATTAAATTTACACCCCTAAATGGATAAAAGATTAAAAAAACCCTCACTGCACAGTTTTATGATTTTGTGAAGTTTCTGTCACTGAAAGAAAATGAAAGTTGTAGTGTTTTCCTTTCTTTAAATGATTTAGAGCGGAGTGAAAATTGCAGGTCAACATTCTCATTGGTGTAATGTCACCAGATGTAATTTCTTTTGCAAGATTATGTCCTTCTGTGGCATTCTACCCAACAACCTTCACCACCATTTTCCCTAGATGTGTAAAAAAGTAATATATCCTTTCACAGCCCATACACCCTTTCTAAACTTAAGTCAACACAAACCAAATTAAGTTATTGAAGTTAATATATATACCATTCAAAAAAATCAAACACTATAAACTCTGGTAGCAAAAAAGGTGTGATTTTGGATTTAATAGTCAGTAATAAGTAGCAGCTTAAAAAATTGATCATATAAATTAGGATTTCTTAGAGAAAGCTCTCTGAATATGTTAGATTTTTGGTCACTGGAAAACGTATGAGCAATAAATCCTACATTGGCTCTTTAACTGTGGTAAGTAATGTCAAAATGGGAAACAACTTTGCCTAATGGAAATGAAAACAAAAAAATTAATTGACTCAAGGGGATTCCTTATGTCATTAAACATGCAGTCAAGTTTGTATGCAACAAACTTCCTTCCGGAACTGATAACGAGACTGCATCCACAGTGAGAGTTGCCTTCCCCAGTGCCAGGTACATATCTAGTCAACCTGTTTGTTTTGTCACAATTGATGCATTGGATTACTCATATTCAATATTCATAACCAAAAATAGATCAGAATTCACTGAAGTTCATGGTTGCATTGACACTTAGATACTGACATAATCACTGTCCCGCAAAATTCAGGCAAATAGAAGCAACTATATTTGCACAGTCATCTACCATTTTTTTAATGATTAAAATTCATAGCAGAATATGAAAATCACACTCTTTGCAAGATGTTTTTATGTTTTATATATATATACACATATCTTATGTATGCAGCTGGAATCATTGGCACTGTTAGTTGGCACTTGTCAGAAAAACCATGCTCGTAGTAATAGCATTCTTGTCTTTTGAAAAACTTTTTGTCATTTTGTTTTGATTTGTTCAAGAGATATCTGTAGACTAGAAGATTAAAATGAATATAAAAGTCTTGAACCATTAGTATATTATAGCTTATATAATTCATATGTACTGTCATGTTTTCCTTTTTTAGAATATCTGCCAAGTAGCAGAAACAGTCATCCCCTGTGAAACTTACTGATCATATTCCTTGTGTTCTTCTTCAAACAAGTAATGATCTTTTTTGTATGATCATTACCTGTATTTACTCACAGAGACTGTAACCATACATACAAACAGCCATACAACAGACATGCTGATGGCATTCCTTACAGCACAATAATAAAGGAAGTCAGACATTACTTGAAAAATATCATGCTCTTTTAGTTTAAATGGAAATTGCATATTGGCTCTCACTATAAATGTTGCTGTGATCTGGATAAACATTAAATAAATCATACAGTGCTACACATGGCTCCAGACTTGCTCCAGATTTTATCACAAAAAGTATTCTACACTAGTGCCTGTATGCTCTACTTGTGGCCAAAACTAGCTTTGCAAAATAAAATGTAAATAAAGGTAGCGCTAGAAATATGGGACTTACTAGAAAATACAGTGAGAAAGACTGATGATATATATGGGGAAATAGTATTTCTGATGATGTAGTCTTCCTTTTCCTGTCCTTTGGTTCATCCTCGAGACAGGGGCTCTTTCTGGCGTGCCTCTAGGAGGACTACTAATCCTGCTCCAGGTGGAGCAGCATCTCTCCCACTTGCGAAGTCCTGATGATCTGCAGCGTCTCAAACCCATTCTGGAGCTCAGTTTGAACTCACCGTAAGTCTACCTCCCTGTAACAACAGAGGTCTGACCACAAGTCAGGAGCACTTATTTAACTCTAGATGTAGGATATTACTTCTGTGGGAGGCAGTAAACCCTATGATTACTTCATGACAGAGTGGAAGTCACAGACCTTTGCAAAGGCAGGATACAGCCTTTATGAGAGGTGATTTCTCCTTGGCTCCTTGTCAGCCCTTTAGCTCAGTGAGAACAAGGGTGCCTTAGCTGTCAAGTGTCAGGTTCCTGCTGCCGTGAAAGAAGAGGCTTTATGCCTGTGTCCTTCTGAACTTGGACTTTAAACATTTTGAAAGCTGGAATATCATCTCAGAAGATGTGATATTTTTTGATTGAAGCAGATCACAAAAAGAAGAAGGGAACAAGTACTGGGAAGAAATGTTTTTGCATGTCTGAACAGATCAAAGAGCTACATCCCAAGCAGGCAACAGGATACAATGGCAAGGATAGACCATGAATGCTGTATCAATATGGGTAGCTTAGCTCAATCAGCCACTTTTCCCTTCTTGGGTCACATATTAACTCAATAGTTAGCACTCATCATCTTGAGAAATGATGAAATTTCTAATAGACCTGCTGTCTCTGTACTTTTTGTTTTTTCCACTTTTCCAGAAGATAAATTACCTTGGCTTTTGTCCAGTGTGGCTCGTTCCTTAATTTCTCACTCCTCTCAGAACTAGCTAGAGAATATCCAGGTATGTTACCAGCTTGCCCACATGCATTATTGTAAGGGTTTCTACTCACCTCCTACTGCCTCTCAACACTGTTTCTTCCTTGTGCCCTTTACCTATACAGAAACTGGGATATTGTTGACTTTAAAGGCATTTTGCCCACTTTCTCTTCCTATGATGGAAAGTTCAGCTTTTAATGAGGCTTGGTGACTGAACTGTCCTCAAAGGTGAAAAGTCTTCCCTACAGCACATTTTTACCCTTTTACCTCTCTCTAGCTGTCCTTCTCCACCTTGACTCCTGTATTAATCAAAATGGCTAAATGTATAATGCTAATCATCAAATAATTTGTATTTTTTATACTTGCCATACAAACCTGACATTTAGTCATGACAGTAGTCTTGGACTGGGATAATTTTAGAAAAGATGTTTGGAAGCTTTGACCCTGTACAACTGCCCAAACATTGGCACTGATTTGGTTTGCTTTCCACTGTAAAGCCTTTTTGATAACTTAGATGCTGCTAAAATGATAGCCCATCATTGCTTAGCTCTCTCCTGTCTTAGGCCAGAACATTTACTTTTCATATAAAACAAACAAACAAAAATTAATTAATAAACAAACAAAAAACAAATAGATACATAATAATTTGTTTAACTCTGGAATTGCATATACAGCACAGTTTATTGAAAAGCATAAACTATTTCTTTTATATTTGACATCTCCTGTGTGTGTCTATACCCAGACTTCAGCTATTCCTACTTACTCTAAGCAGAGACAGCTGTCTCTGACATTGAGAACCAGAACTCTGCATTGCTGAAATTCAAATGGAAGTCTTTATCAGAACATTTTGCCAACATTTTTCACTAGGCATAATTTCAATTTGAAAAGCATTGAGCAGATTTTAAACGGTTGGATTACAGTTATTTTTGATCCCACTGTTTTTATTGAAGAAGAAAAATAAGCAAGCTGTTTCTTTGCTTTCTTTAATGCCATCTTCTGTGTCATTGCCTATATTAGTGCACCATAAAGTGGTGAGAAATGTGTATTTTTTAAATGGCCCAAACAAGTCTACCTTCAGAAAGCACGAAGAACAATATTTCTTAAACCAACCATTCTCTCTTTTATGGTATATACATTTTTTACAACTTGTACTGATATAAAATTTTATATAAACATATTTCTGAAGAAGTCAAAATACCTAAAAAATTCTTTCCTCTACTTCTCTTAATAAATGAATGTAAGCTGTATTTCAGCATGTGTGAGAGAACAAAGATTGACTGTCCCCTCAAGGCATTTAGTAAGATAAGAAATAACCTTAAGGCAATATTGTGACTTTTGCAACTATTGCTGTTTCAGAGATGTAGGGTAACGAAGTCCATTCCTTCAGTTTTAGCTGCCAGAGGCAATCTGCCCGTAGAGGACAGAGCCTATGTTTCACATTTCTTGTCTTTCAGGGATAATACTAGAACTAAGAATTCTTTGACATATTAAAGGAAATCTCATACAAATCCCTATAGCCTCATCATTTAAGACTTTTGTTTTCTTAATTAGGAATGAAATATTAAGTTACTCACCTAAATATTGAGGTATAAGGATGTTTTCAAAGTTGTTACTGAAAGGAGGATGCACTACCCTGAAATTCCAGCATAACTGCGTTATGGGGAAAATGAGGTGGACCCTGTAATACCAAGAGCTCTGCAGATGTAAAACTGCCATTAAAAAAAGAGAAAGCCTGACCAAGTAGCTAAACTTTGGGGAAAATATAAAATTTACCATCTTACTAGGGAAGAATTTCAAGGCTAGATCTGACAGCTCTTTCAAATGTGGTGCCTGCTGTAAGGCAGTTCTGGAACATGACCAAATCTAACACTGCACATGTGTGTGTTACACACACAAATCTAACAGTGCACATGGAAATTAAAATAGCTAAGATAAAAATTTAATCTCATTGCATTTATCTCAAAGATGAAGAGTTAAATAATTTGAAATATAGAAGTACATTGGGACTGAAATAAAAATCTGTAATTATAAAGCATAAAAGTTGGTTCTTATTCTGCTACCAAATGCATTTCAATACTTTAGCATTTTTGGCTGAACCCAAAATCATGGGGGAATTCATTGACAAGAATTATTCTCAGGGTTGAAAACATGGAATAAAGTTGTGCCTGGAACACAACATTACCCATTATAGGCTCCCTAGGCAAACTGTCTGTGGATTTCTGAGGCTATGATACACGCTGCTGAAAGTGAGGAGGCATTGCATTCCTTCTCTGAATCACCACAAGCCCCTGCAGTGGGAAACTGGACTAGTGTTTTCAGAGAATGTGTAATAAAAGAGGCTAACTCTATCTAAAGGGCTTATTAGTAACTTCCCACTGGTTTCCTGCTTGAGAACACAACACTCTGTAGTTCAGGTGTAACATTGCTGATTACATTTCTCTTTTACTCATTCTTCCAAGTCTTAAAATAATCCCAAATGAAATGAAGTGGGTCAATACATTCCCAAATATTCACTGAAGCAGGAAATGTAATCTCATGGAATCCTGACTCTCCACTCAAGAGACTTCTAAAAAAGAGTGAACGCTTTGCATACCTGTTTAGGCTCAAAGACACAAAGACAAATGAAATTTTCTTTCATCTCACTCATCAGGATTTGATCTTTGGTTTTCATCACTGGTGTATAAATGTGACAATAAGCGGAATTATTTCTGCAGATGCTGATTACCACTAGAACTAACATTTTAATAGATTAGTATAGTATTGCAGCCAAGGCAGAAAATTCTAGTGTTAGTTAAGTCACAGCCTAATGAATTTGACATAAAGCAAACATTCTTTCAGGAACATCAAACAAAATAAAACTCTTAAAAATACTGTTTACCTGTTTTATCTTGATGAGATGACCAACTATGCTGCACTCTACTTGAAGTACTTGATTAGGTAATGGTGATTTCAGATACTGAGATTAAAGGTTTGCTGGACAAGAACAGTAGTCTAAATTTGACTTTAATTGTTGTCTGTTGGCTAAGTTAAGCAGTGAAAAGACACCATCAAAACTGAGCAGTGAAAAGACTAGGAAACTAAATAAACTGAATTTACACTGAAATAGAATTTCAGCATAATAAGCGAGAAGGGATATTGTTCAGTTAATGTCTTATGAGCAGTATAATCAAGAAATATGTCTCTGTACTCTTTCCAAAGGCATCTAAATTTGCATCATAGTTGTGTGCATATTTCTCCATATCTATACATGATGCAAGTATTTGTGTGATGGGTTGTCAGACTGCAGTAAACTGACTCAAATAATCCCTGCAACCCAGGACCACTAGGGATAAAAGAAGTCTGTGCATGTAGTACTCCTGAATACCTTCAGTGATAAAAGACTGGCTACAGCAGTTTCCATTTCTGCAAGGAGTCTGTCTGCCTCCCTGTCTGATGCATCCCCAGGGTGCATAAATAGAGGCTTCTGGTTGAGCATTCCTCAAACAAGTTACAAGAGCAAGTAAACCCACTTCTGATTATACTCTAATCTTGTTACATGATCTATCTTTTAGTCATGTTTTCTATCTGGAATTATTTTTACAATTATCTCAAGAGTCCCTTCATCTTTCCCTTCTCTGACCTGCCCTGTTTCCCTTCCCTCCCCTCCCCATTGGTTTTCTGAATTTTGCCCTGCATTAAAACACAGTTAAGTCTTCAAAGGACACATGTACACACAGACACACACACGCACAAACACAAAAAAGCAATGTGTTTTGTTGAATCCAGGATACATTATAATAACGTCTTAGTTCCTGCTATCAAAAAGAAAATCAAACCTGTAATTGGACAAAAATTGTCACACTGTCAAAATTTGACAGTTGGGGCAGTATTTTTTGTCTGTTTCATAGTGCAAAGTGCTGCTTTCTCTGCACAGTGGCAAATTTAAAATTATCTCATTTGCTACAGTCTGTTTGAACTTCCGTTTCTCACCTTTCCTGTCAATCAGAGAATGTAGAAAGGGAAATAACTTCTTAGTGATTGGGCACACATAGCTTTAATCATCTGTCAGCTGCTGTAAATCAGCAGGAAAAACAGTCAAAGACTCAGTTCAGAAATGATTACCAAAATGTCTAAAACCAGCCAGGTTTCTCTGATTGTTGGATTTAATGATTAAAAAAAAAAATAAAAGTGAAATTAAAGTACAGTGGGTATCCAAAAATGTTAAATATTTAAGGGAGAAGTTGCAGTGAGCCTACGCGCAAAAGAATAACTATAACCTAACGGTTAATTAAACTATGGAGAACATAACGTGAGAAGGAATTTGGTTAAATGTAGAATATAATACATTATTTCCTCTGCCCAGGGTTTTTGAATGCGGATACAATCAGTCCCATAAGCTGGATCCTCACAGTGGATATCCCGTCTGAGGACACCCAAGGCTGCCCATTTCCATCTTTCTATCACTGGTCTAGCACCAAAATTAAGAAAAACAGCTTGACAGAGATTAAACAGAAATGGAGTTTGACATAGGTGAGGCTTATTGTGTCCTCACTGCCATTAGCTCCATAAATATATCTTTATCTACAATGTGGTCAGGAAACTAGATGAAGGAGTTGTTAGTTGCTGTGTCTTGCTGCTGACATTTCCTAGCTTTTCCTGGGTTTTGTCATCTTGTTCCATCCTGGCTGCAAGGCTCAGCCGGTGCTGGCAACAACAGGGTGAGTCAGGGGGCAGCTGTTCTCTATGGCCAAGCTATTGAAGCAGCAGCAGCTGCTAAGCAGCAGCTTATTTTATTTGGGCAGTTCTTTCTCCACTTCTCAAGGCCTTTCTTCTTCTCTTGCTTAGCCAACATTTACTTCTCTTTCAGAGTCTGTAAATGTTTGCTCATATTATTGTTTACATAATTTTTTGCCAGGTATTTACAAAGTCAGATTTGTCTCCTTTCAGTCTGTAAAACATCAGTGTCATTGTTAAAGGAATTAAAATAAGTTTCCTAAAGGACCTATAATTTTTTAAAGTTTTCCATTCATGACAGAAAATCAATTTCAAGTCAAAATGCAGTTAAATGAATCCTGACAATGCAATTAAAACTTTTTCTATGATGGGTAAATCCCAAGGAATTTAACAAGAAACAAATAAAGGTAGTTGTGAATTGCAGCTTCTTTTTCTTTGCAGAACAAAAAAGTTGCAAATTAAAAGGTAGATGTAGTTATGAATTGCAGCTTCTTTTTCTTTGCAGAACAAAAAAGTTGCAAATTAAAAGGTAGACGTAGTTATGAGCAAAACATCCCACTACCAGAGAAACTCATTCTTCAAGCACATTCATGTCTTTTCTTCCATTGCTTTACTGTTCCTCTATGGATCAGTGAAAACGTTAGAACTGATTTCTCCTCTTGAGGCATTGAAAGAAGTGGTAAGAAGATACAATTCTGATCATATTGACAAACCTCAAAAATATGAAAGTATAGTTAAGATAAGCCTGAGTGCTCTCATGTGTGGAAGTTCCCAAGGCTCCTTACAAGTGATGCATGCAGACATTGCTCTGCCTATCAAACGAACCCAGAGTTCTTCAAGATCCAGCAGTTGTTTAACAAGGTAATATAATGAAGCTATTGGATGCTGACAAAGTAAACCAGATGCTTTAGTTAAGTTGCTTAGAAAAGAACATATATAAAAGCACATCTGCAAAGTTTTTGTTTAGTTTTAAGAGTTCAAAGTAATGCATTGTGTTGGCCTTCCCCTTCCCAAAAACTGATTAGTAGTCTAACCAGTTTGTTATTTTTAAATGTCTAGAAAAGTAGAAGGGTGAGATGTGCGGCAGAAAATAGGTTGAGGCTCACCGTATTTGTATTATGTCAGTGTAATCAGGCTGGCAAATTCCAAATCCCTGGAACCTTACTGTAAGCATTTAGTCAGAAATATTTTCAAATATATCAAAATGTGCTCACAGACCTCATGCACTGATTTTTGTGGAACTCTAAGGAATAAAGATGAATATTACAGCTGATTCCCCGGTAGCCACATGCACTTATACACTGTGTGTCATCAATCACAATAGTAACAGGTAAAACTAAAGGGAGACACAACATGAAGAGCATTTAGTGAGGAAAAAAATTAAAAAACCCCAATAGTCAAAGATGTTTCAATATGTTACTTTGGAAACAACACTCATCAAGGCAAACTAGAGAAGTTGTTGCTATACAGTGATCAGAGGGGAGAAAGATCAGAAAGCAGACTCCTGATAATGGACCTCTACCACATCAATCTCTACGAAACAGTTACACAGATTATTACCTTAGGAACATACTGATAAGACAACAAATTCAGACACTATTTCACATGCTATCAGCATAAAGAGATTTTTAGAAACAGTCTTTAAACTGTTCAAGTTTTCTTACAAACTGATCAGCATTTTTGTTCAAAAGTAACAGAATGGAAGAAAGAAGATCATTCCCAACAGTAGTATTCATTTTATAAATACATAGCTCAACTAAGCAAAAAAAAAGTTATCAACAAGCATTTAAGGAAACATTTAAAAACACAGAAATAATCAAATTCTCTTTACAATTTACAGTTAATTTCCTTGAAATGTCTAGCAGTCAAAGTTGTAGCGATGGGTTTTTTCCAGAAAATATTTTATATTGCATATAATTGCAAATGGCGGATAATTTTAACCATTACAGCTTATAAGACACAGCTTAGTAACAGTGCCACTGAATACAGTAGATTTGGTGCAATTCTAAGATCTTGATTAGACTCCAGCAATTAATTACATATAATTGGAAGGATTTTCAGTTTAGGTTTTGTTTTTTACTTCCCCTAATTTCACTTTATTTTTGCTTTTATTTTCAATTATATTATTCTATTCTAGTCTAGTCTTATCTAGTCTAGTCTAATCTAATTTATTCTTTCTGCTTTATTTTATTGATTTGACTGATCAATAGCTCTGAGTAGGCTCAGATTTTGGCATCTAAAAGCTTTCATTTTCCTTGGTTATATCACATCTTACTGGTTACATGGGCAAACCACAATTGTGACTTGCACATCTCCCTCAGACAGACACTGTTATTTTTCATTAATTTTCTTGATGTGGATAGAAATAAAATACTTCTAAAATATTTTATTCCTTTTGACAGCTTCACGGCCTACCTTTCTCCGGGTTACAAAATCAATGCAGTTTGTAGGATTCAATATGAGAAATATTGCAAGGTTTTAAGTATTATTTAATTAAGATGAAATGTCTGGAATTTAGCAAGCACTTAAAGTAACTGCTCCATAGAGAATTTACTGTGCTTTCTAATTAACAGGACAGGAAATTCTCCCATTCTGGGCAGAGACACTTGGAGCTGTCTCCAGAGGTAGGAAATGCTGCAGGTAAGGAAGGGGAGAGATGGGGGAAGACATGGTCATTGCGCCAGCGGCCCTCCAGCCAAAGGGGGTGTGGGAATTGTGCGCACAGCGGGTGTGCTCCATGTACCCTGATGTGTTCCTCCTTTTCCTTACCCCTCCATGTCTCAGGAGTGGTGGATGCTCTTTGATCACTGAGGTGGTTCTAGATAATGGTGCCTGCACCTGGTGAAGGACAGGAAGCATTGGTGGGGAAGGGCAGTGGATACCAAGTGGAGTGGTTATCCACATATGTGCTAGATCTCTGCAGGAACCCAGTGAGGGCTTTGACAGAGGATAGGTGATATCCACCAGGGTAGCTCTGCAGAGAATAATGTAACTTCAGGATGTCACAAGTTTAGTCCTATCAGCAACTCAACTTGCATTATTTTTATTTACTTATAGTTTTATTTTTATTCTCACAACTTTTCAAGTACTTCTTTGCAATTAGGAAAAGGATGCAAGAGCTTAACATCTGTAGTTGAGAGGACAGTGCCATTTTTTAATGTTGTTAGCGTTTTTTCTTAATCGTTTTCTGTAAAGGGAAAAGAAGGAAATGGATTCAGCCCCAGTGATGTTCAATAGTGTAACTATTTCTTTCATCCTGGCGGCTTGCACCAGTACAACATACTTCATGAACAGCTACTTTGATGGACTGTACCCCCGTGACATTGGATAAGACCAGTAATGGCAGGAACTAAGTCCATCAAATGGCTTCACATTGAAAAAGCTGCAGATCTTGTCAGAGGGTGACCTGTGTGTGACAGCATGACCATTAATTTTCTCTTTTGTGACTTTTTTTCCTTTTCATTAGCAAAGATTAGTCTTAATTAAACACTAGCTGTTAGATCAAAGGGAATTAGATCAAAGAAGGAAAAACCACAATACATTTATGCTAAAGTATTTGGCATAATACTTTCCCAACAAGCTTGTGAGAAGCGTTATCTAACCATACACTGGTAGCCACAGCCTGAAAAATGGGAGACTCCTCTTTATAGTCAGAGCCCTGCAGATCCTCTTTTTATTTTTTTCCAAGTCATACAAAAATCACTTTCTGGACTGTCTCAGATGAACGTATCCACTTATTGACAATCAATCTGGAAGTGGTGCCCAGCATCAATAAAAAATACAAAAGTCTTGCCTATGTTACAAATAAGCATCTCTAGTTTAGAAGGCAAGTGAATTTGAAGATGATTAAGTGGAAATCTGCTCAAAGTTTTAAGAAAGATTTGACAAGAGAAGCAATTTTCCTTTGAGCTTGTATTCAGCTTTGAATCTCACTAGAACAGAGCTTTCATTTCAAAGGCAGTCACTCACTGCACACCCAAGCTTTAAAATTTAATGAATGCATCCTTTGCAGGAGACCCTAGCAATAGCTCATAATATATTAGTAAGTAATAATATATTAGTAAGTGCAATCATGACAATTAAAAAAGGAAAAAGGAAGTGCAAGGGGTGTCTTTCACTTTATGGTCATATCATATTTCACTTTATGGTCATTTCAAAGCTTGTGTGTATAGAATTTCAGAACATTTATTTTGAATAAAACACAACCGTTTAAAAAGCATATTAATTAATATGCTACAATTAGTATAATTCAGAAAATAATAGATCTATCTTATTATACTAATTACAGTATATTAAATAATATGCATATTTTAGACAAAGTATTTCCAAATTAAAATAGCCAATGCTAATTTTCATTTATCCACTCTAAAAGTAGTCACAACTCACATATGTAACAGGTTCAGCTACTGTTAAAGTTCCAATTAATATCTATACATTAGTTTTACAAACATGGAGTGGGCAAGGCCAGGGTTAACCTCATGAATAAAGCATAGCTGAAGGAAATGGGCTCAGCTGCTGGGAATAAAAGAGCAGCAGGTGCACCTGAAGCTTTGCAGAGAATAAGAAATCCTCAGAGATATGGATGGTATGGATTCCATGAGGACTAGCAGCCTGTGACTGGTATCAGGGAGACCTGTGTTAGGAAGCTGCCATTGGTGTTGGAAAGGCTTTTTCTGAAGGACAGAGGCTGTCCCAGGCACAGCTGTGGGACTTCAGCCAAGTGCTGGGACTGTACTGGTATGTTACTTTGTGAAAATTAATATATGAACATGCATATACACCTCTCTTATGACTCTCCATCAAAGCACTCATTGCATGTCCTGGGAACTCAGGGCTCTCTGCGTTGTGCTGGGAACTGCTAGGAAGAAGCACAAGTCTCCATGTAAGAATTACATGTGAAGCCATTTCAAATGCTCTATTTATCTGAGATTCCTGGTTTTCTTGAGTTGATCAGAAGTAGTTGAAATTGAGTTGTTTCTATTTTCTCCTTGCACTTAAGATGACAAAGGCCTATCAGTTTTTGAAGGCTGAGCTTTATTAAGGTACTCTGAGTAAGAATGTGGAGCTGTTATGTAAAGTGGACCAAAATACAGGTTATTTAATCTTTGTTATCTTTTCATTGTATCCTTGCACAGTGGATGTTTTTTTTAGATCTCGATAAACTACATGGTCTCTTGTGCTCTCCTTGGGCAGGATGGGCTCTAACGTATCTGAGTTTTAGGTATGCATCTTTTCTCTTCTACTTCTTAAGAGTGCCTTAAATCTCAGCCTATGCTGTATATACTATGCTCACTTAGTCTCTCCTCAGCCTGCTGCCTGCCACTGTGCTCTAAGAAGCCTGTGCCAGCAGAAGAGGTGCAGCACCCTTGGAAAGAACATCCCTCACTCCCAGGGCAGTGTCTGGCTGGAAACAATGCTGCCTTTTTGTCTGTGAGCAAACAACCTGTACCTTTCATCTCAACACCCATGCAGATGGACAACTATATGCAGATGGAGAGGAAAATAGTATCTAGATGCACTGGTTCTTTTTATTTCATTTTGATCAACTAACTTTTATGTATTTACATTCCAGTTATCTTAACCATCTTCTGGAGCTCACATCTGCTTGCAAATAATGGAAACTCATAACTCGCATTTATTTTCCATGTTTTTATATTTCACGTTGCCTGCTCTCTTTTTCTTTTATAGTCCCATATTGAAACTAATAACTGAAATAAAAGTATAAGAGAAATAACTTGTAAATATAAAGTTGTCTTTTAATATGAGACTTCTAAGGTTGAGTTAATCTCTTTATCAGAAGCACTATGCACTCTTGTCCTTGCCACGTCACTTTTTATTAGGACTTTGAAGATGATACTAATAATTAGTGCAAATATGAGCCTGCAGAAAGCATGAGTAAAGAAGAACTCAGCCCAGCAACCTCCCAAATTGAGCAAATTGGAAAGCAATCAATTATTTCTAAGTAGGAAGACAACTACTTTGCATAAGAAAAGATTACTGTAAAATGTAATTGTTGCTTTTAAAAGCTAGGAATATTCATTATTTTCTATTTTATAAAGCTGTAATCGTAATTACTAGAAGGCTACATGTTAGATCCACAAGCCAAATTATTCTTATGTCCTACAGTTGTTTTGTTAAACTCAAATGACAGCATCCTCTCTGTATAGAGTATGGGCTAAATGAACGCTTCCCAGATACTTCCTATCATCAGTATTATGTAAAAGCTTTATTTTGTG
>JAWWMO010000138.1:44182078-44233487 GCA_035047845.1 Dendrocincla fuliginosa
CTGTATAGAGTATGGGCTAAATGAACGCTTCCCAGATACTTCCTATCATCAGTATTATGTAAAAGCTTTATTTTGTGTCCTGTCTTGTAAAAATAGTGCATTTGGATTCTTTGTGCATGCTGTAGCACTGAGTACTGAATGCCAGAAGTTCCTCTCAACAAATGTAGTTTATGTTTTTACTCATTTAGCAGTAGACTTATCAGTTACTTACCTGAATATCATGTACCTTATAACATGAACACTGGTTTTGGAAGTATGACAAGTGGACTCCAGGAAAGCTTGCATGGATGTACTTGTTATTAAGCTGCAGATAGCATGTGTTAATTGAGATTCTGGTGTATGTCAAGAGTACGTTTTGTAGCTGGAGTTTATCTATAAATACATTGTCAAAACAATATTATAAATCTAACTATTGAGCAGTACACTTGCTTTTAGACTTCTGACACTCCTAGGAGTACTGTTGCTTGCTTTGCCCCATCTGCAAATCATGCTGAGAGCTAGTCTGTATCAAGCCATTCTGTTATGCACCTTCATTTATCTCTATTATCTTGCCCAGCTTTTTGTCTTTATTAAAGCATGACACACTAGAGCACCTTTCAGTGCTGATTTATATTAGTGTCACAAAAAATTGCAACCTGCAAAAAGGAAATTCCTTCCCTCAGGAGAATGATAAATATCTGCTTAAGCCTGTAATGACATTAAATGTTAATGTTTTTCTGAAATGAATCAGACAGAAGAGATGTTTGAAGGAAGAGTGGCCCAGAAAGCATGACCAGTTGAATCCAGAGTCCCTTAATGCACTTCTTCAGGTATCCCTCAGTGTGAGTGACACTTGAAAGTACCAAGACACTTCAGAAAGAAAAGTGATGATACTTGTGCACTAATAGCAGTAGAGAGCCTGCCTGAGAAAATATGGAGTTTCCTCTAGCAGAAGTCTCTGTGGGGATAGAGGTCTTATGACCTTATGATATTTCAATATGCAAGCATGTAGCCACTTAAGACTCATTTTTTGGACCATCTTAAGAATTGCCTCATCTGGCAGCAGTTTAAAAACTAAAAGACAAAGACCTGTTTCTAAAGCTGTGGGGGCTAGATTTTTCAGTGTTATGTCTGCCTTAATACATTATGGCTTTGTTTACTGCCATAATTCACTGTTATGAATGCTTTCACCATTTTTAGTCTGTGAACTAAAATATACTCTTTGGAATTGCTGTAATATTTGTACCTCTGGCTGACACTTTTTTTGTGGAACTGGTCTATGGAAGGAGCCAGCAGGAAATCTTTTTTTAAGGGAATTCCCATGAGGCAGCTCTTGAATGGCACCTGGGCGCTGTTGGGTTAAGGCTTTTGATGGACATGAATACAAGAAGAGATGTAGGATGAAATTGTGCCATTACTGTCATCTATTTCTTAACCTGAGGCATTTTAAATGCTCATTAAAATTCTCAGAACTTATAAAAATTCCTAAATAACTGAGCTGTGAGGGTAAGTTTAAGATGAACCTACAGTGGCTTCAGGATAGAGGCAGCATTACAAAGCAATGAACTGTGATTATATCCTGCCCTCCCTGAATGCAAAGGGCTGGAGGAATGCTTAACTCAGCTCTTTCAACATCTTCTCTGTATTCAAGGTTTTGTCACATTATGTGTTAATTGAACATCTTAGGTGCAAGTAATTGCAGTGTTTGCATGAAAAGTACTGTCTGCAAACTTTATTCACTTTTGCAAGTCTGTATCTGTTGCTGTGTTGTGCTTTCAGCCTGTCCTCTGGAAACAAGTCCTCCTGCTAACTGCAGGAAGGTCTCTCTGGACTAATGTGATGCCATACAGCAGAGACTGATTTTTAGCTTTGTTTCCTCTTAGGATTTTATAATACATAAACTGTGAAAAGGAAAGATCATTCTGTTTTGAAGGGCAGGGTGATCAGGTCAGCCCAGCCCTCTTCTAGAGTATCACTTTATGAGGAGACAAGCAGGGAAGCTGGTAAAGAAGAGAGGCTGCTTGGCTCAGGCAACTAGAGAACATGCTGTGTGTGAGGGTAGGGAGCTTAGACATGGGGCTGGGCACCCCTGGGGTTAAAGAGATTCTTTAACAAAGTCATAGCACAGTCAGAGAATTAGTCAGGAGAGCCTGGAGAACACAGAGCATCTGAGCAGCAATTAGCTGATGAGGGTTTAAAGTGCCATAGTAGTAGGGCAATCAACTTGCCATGGCCCTATCCAACAGGGAGGTGGGGGAAAGAATTTGTTAAATGCATTTGAGGAGAGTAAGTAATGATAGAAAAGGGAGGGATAAAGGCTGTTAGGCACCAGGTACAATTATTCCTAATTCCAAATACCTTGACTAGTGAGGACTTTTTATTGACACAGATAGATGGCCAAATTCAGTCTCAGTATTGAGGTGATTTATTACTTGCCATTATATGTGCTGGTGGTAGATAGCCCTCTCCAGGGCAAAAACTGGCTACAATCTTCCTCTAATATTAACAATAACTTCCACTAGCTTTGAGCAATGAAAATATTTTCAGATAAATAAGCAGTTCTGTTTACCTTCACTTTGCTAAATGACTCCACTGCGAGGGAAAATACACACTATTACAAAACAAAACAGAACTCTAACAGCTCTTCTTTAAACACAATGTAAAGCTTCCTATTCTCTATTCTGAAACTCAAAGTATGAAACTCCTGCACCAAGTGCTACCGCAGGGGAAACAAATACTTATGGAAGTGTGTGCTCTACAGCCTAGATAAACTCGTATTTTGCACTGGTTTTGCCTGAAGCACTCCTCAGTAATGACTTACCTTGAGGCTTTTTTTCTCACTAGAGAAGGACTCCTGAAGCAAAAATGTAACTATTAGAAGATAAAACAAAGCTTTCCAACTTTGGAACTTCTAAGACTTTTTCATTACTGTTTATACTTGTGATGCATTTTAAAAAGCAAGGCAAAAAGGCTAAATACAAGCCAGAGAAATATTTCCTATTTAATTCAAGTACTTTTAGAGGGACCAGCACAGCCTAATGTTATGGAAGTTACTAATCGCAAATAAATTATATATGTCTGTATTAATGCACAATAAAAGTATTCCTTGAAAATATGGAAAGATGCTTGAGTATCGTACACTTACTGTGATGCACAAGAAAAGAAATTTGGGGTTGTTTACTCATATTACCTATATCTTGCATCATAGTATCGCTCACTGGGGAAAATGGAGGACATGGAATTTAAATTTTGTAACATAAAATTAACAACATCTGTGACGTTCTGTTCCCCTGCAAATACTGTCTCTATGTGACAGTGTCAGAAAAAGCGAAAAGACTTGAGTAGTTTGACCTAGCCTTTTTTCTTTATGGGTGATGAGGGTTCAGTTTACCACATCACAGACAATGGTCCCTGAACTTGCATAGCTCTTAGTATAGCATGTATCTATACTTCAGAGGAGGCTGCACATAGGTGAATATCTATTCTTGGATTTGAAATGTTCTAAGAGTTGTCAGAGCTGCAACATTTTTTTCATTAAGAACTCCTAATGAGGCATTCTTGTGTGTGTGTGTGTGAGCATCTGGGACTGAAAAACATGGGGGTGAAAATCTAGGGTATACAATACAGGGGAGTTAAAAAACCTCCAGTGTGTCAACAAGTGTACAAAATCTTCAGCTCCCCTTAGATCACACATCTATATTACGTTTTTTTCACAGGCAGAAACTATAGGCTATTTTTTTCTTGAATATAGTTATTCAGTACTACCAAACATGGAGAGCAAAATCATATTCAGTTGTTCATGTATTATTACAAGGAGTTGGAAAAATAACTACAAGAGTTTCTATCTTGGTCTAAGGACATCTTAAATATTTTAACAATGAGGTCTTGAATTCTTGTATGACTCTATCAGGCCAGATCCTTTCAGTCATGTGGAGTTCTAGGTCCTTAACAGGGCACCAAACCTTGATAATGTGACTTAATGTCACTGTGGAGAGAGTTTTATCTGCCTGAAGAGTATCTGGAGTTAAATTTGATTTGAAAGAGGATAGTAATTTTTTTTTTAATACACTTTCTTTGCAACTTCAATTGCGTGGTTTTGCTCCTATGCTTTGATCCTCAAGTATGGATTATTTTCTTACAAGTTTGTAGGTGTCCACTGCTGAAACCATGAACTAATGAAAAATGTCATCAAGCTTTTTAGTAATGCACTCCTGCTCATTGAAAAACAACAAGGTTTCCTCAACCATAGATAGATTTTTGTAAAAGCTTTGAGGCCTGTGATCTGGAAAAAGGACACAAATAAGAAGCTGCCGGTACACAAGGATGAAAGAAAATGGAGCTAATGCTTTTGAAGATGCTTGCTAAGGTCTGTAGAGAAATATGTAAAGCTGAGGGTGGGAGGAAGCATATGTACCAGATAGCATGCAGCAGAGCTAGCCAAAGAGTTGGAGCACTGTGTTGCCTGCTGTTTGTAGACTTGCAGTTCTTATTGCCTGTGCTACAGCTGTGTGTTTTTCTTTGTTTCAGTTTGTTCTTTAAATCAAACTCCAACCTGTCTCTATACTGTTATGAAGGCTATAGTTAGGGTGATAAACTTGTAGCACTGGAAGCAATCACTTATAAAAATCAACAGGAACTGAGTTAGCTTCTTATGAATGTAACAGGAAGGAAAGACTTCTAACTTACGACAAACAGCATTCACCTCATAACATGATTTTGCATCAAAAGAGGATCCCAAGATTTTTGATGCCTTGCACATAGTGAAAATGTCTGTTTTTAATGACACATTTCTGTATATATTTTAAGCGTGCCTTGGGATTGGCATCTTTTGAAATGTTTCTTATCCTCCTGAGCTCTGCCAATACCTGTGTGTGTCTTCTTGATTGCTGGTTCTTTCCAGGCCTGCTTGTTTTGCCAAGAGAACAAAAATTGCAGTAGATCATACAGGTCTCCTTGATGTCACCTCCCTCCTCCTTCTCAGTCTTAATGAGCCCACAAAACGCCTGAGGAGGTCACACCAAAACCTCATCTAGCTTAGTGTTCTGGCTGATTTGGTCTACTTCCCTCATACTCTCTCCAGCATCCAGAATTACTGCGTTAAGGATGGTAAACAGTGCATACTTGCCTCACCTCTAAAGTATCTAGTTGAACTGTGGCCATGAATTTTCTGAACCTGTTCTGAACCTGCTGCATATTGTCTAACTCCTCAAGCTCCTGTGGCAGACAGCTTCAAAAAGTAATATGGATGTAATTTCTTTTAAATAAGTTGCAGATTTATTCTAGTATTGTAGGATTTGGTGAATGTTTAGTATTCAGCTTATTTAACATGTTTATAAACTTGTAAACCACCGTCATACCCTTTTTTTCTTCTCTTTTCCAGTTGAAGAGTTTTGGTCTTTTCAGTGTCCCTTCATAAGGGGAATTCTATTTCCCTGATCAATTCCCAGTGCCTTTTTCTGTATCTTGAACTGTTCTAAGTCTTTGAGATGTGTAGATGAACTACATGCAGCACCCACTCAACAGAAACCCATGGAGATTTTGTGTAGTTGTAAAGTGTCGTTCTCTGTCTTGTTACCCAAACCTCTCTATTGATGACACTATAAACATCTTCTCTTTGGCTGTCAGTGTACCCTGACAATTGTGCTAAAAATCTGTTCAATTATGACTCTACTGTCTCTTTCCTGAGTTTTAGCTGAACAAGACATGATTTTTTTCTTTAGATACATTGATGCTCACCTCACAGCTTTTTACTCATTCATCAGGTTTTGTAAAATTTTAGTGGACTTTTCTCCCTATCAGCACAGCTTATCTGTAATGCAGGTTGCACTGCACATGCACTCTCCACATGTCACTAATGAAGGTGTATTCAAGTGGTCCCAGCACCACTCTTCAGGAAGGTCCCATTTCTGCCTTTACTGCCATTAAAAAGTGCCCATTAAACCCCATCCTTATTTTTTTAATTGGTTTTCAAGTCTTGAAAAGGACCCAATTGCAGATTAGGTTGTTTAATAAATCTTTGCCAAAGGATTTTTATCCTTGTATTTTTCTGACACTATTTTAGCCTTATACAAGCTCTATGAACTTAACTTCTCCTTTATACAAGTCCTGCAGTTTTTTCAGACGACTATGTTTATCCTTGCTCTCAGTAAGCTTAATGTTTCATTGCAGACTTGACCATCCCATCAGGACTGGAAATTGTTCATTGTTCTGTAGCTCAGCCTTCCCTCTAGACTCTCCTTTTTATAGATGACAGCTGGGCTGGCAATCTGTCAGATCTCTGACACAGAGGCAATCTGTAATGATACGTGAAGGCACCTTGCTCAGCAGTTCTGCAACCTCACATCTGATTTCCTTCAGAACTCTTTGATAAATGCCATTTGGTCCCAAGATTTTTACCAGCATCTAGCTGATCTATTTAAAACAATTACACAGAATGTGCTAGACCACTTTGATCTAAGTCTTCTGGCCCAGCTGCTACAGAGAGTTTGGCTTCTCTGTCACGGTCTTTATCAGTGGGTGCCCCTTCCTAAATCTTTGTCATCAACTCTTTCACTAGTTCCCTGCCTGGTGCCTTGCTTTTGGTGTGTTTTAAGAAGTTTCTGCTACCATGCTACCACCATAAGAATCATCTTCAGATAACTATTTTTTTTTTTCAGACTTGTTATTTTACTCTTGACCTGTGTGTGATGCTGGTTTTTTTATGTCTTTTTGAATTGTGGCACATGTTTTAGCTGTGCTTCTAATGAAGTACTTAACAGCTCCCAGGCTGGTTGTAGGTGTCTTGCTTTTTGGGTGTTGAGGGTTTTTTGTTTGGCCTTTTTTTTTTTTTCTTTATTAACTGCCTTTATTTTTAAATTGCTTCAACGCATTTTAGATTTCACTTTGACTGTCCTGTCTTGCAACAGCATTTACCCTACTGTATTGTGGTTGCTGTTATAAAGTAGTTATCCCATGAATACCTCTTATGCTAGTCCCCATGCACTACTCAAACTTCTGCTTTTGATTTGGTTATCATTTAAGATCCAGTAGTTGTTCCAGAAGGCAGTCACATTTCACTGAAATGTTTTACCTCCTCACAAGGTGAAATACTTAAATCTCATTAGGATGAGGTCTTGAGATCTCCCACTATTATTACCTGTATGAAACTTGCAGTTTCTCTACTATCACTCATTGCTGTCGTCATCTTGATTAGAAGTGAGCAGCACAGTTCTAATTCTTTTTCAGCATACAGACTTCCAGCCATGGAGACCTACTGCTATGCTTTTCTTTTTTCCCTAGATGATCCGTGCTGTTGTACTCTATGTAATCTTTCCCATACGGCCCCACTTTGTTACCTGCATATCCTGCTATGCCATCCTTAAGTCAGTAGCCTGGTAACAGTGTCCTACTGATTTATTTTTTTTTTCCACCAGGGTTTTGGATGCCTGTTATACCAGGGCTATTGTTCAATACCATACAATTTAATTCTTCCATCCATTTCTCTGGCTTCTAGCACTGACATAAACCTCTTGCAAATTCTGTCCCAGCTTCCCTACACTGGCACATACCAGTCCACTGGCATTGTGGGCAGCCTGATCTGCCTTCCTGGCTAACAGCTGAAGCACCTCTGCAACCTCCTTCATAGTCCATATCAGTCTGTGAACCAGGTGTTTTGAGTCTGTCTGTTTTCACCCAGCTTTGGTTTAAATACTGCTCTACAAATTCCAGCATTTCCACACCAGTGGTCTTGCTCTGCTTTTGTGTAAAATATAAACTCTCCTTTCTGTTTTCTTTTGTCCTAAATGTTTCTCAGTTCTTAAAATACCAATATTTTTTTTGAGAAGGAACAGATAACATTAGATGAACCAAGTTGTTTTGTAAGTCTAGTCAATTTTATGCTCATATTTAGAGGTATTCTTATATTATGAATGAAGAAATTCCAACTGCTACTGACAGTGAACTGGTACTTGGAAAGTATCAGTTGGAAAATTACCAATAGGAAGGAAAAGAAAAAGCAGGACTGAGGCAGAGTGATGATACTTGTTTCCTGAGCCACTGAGAATACACTGCGTAGGTGTATGCAAAGGTTTATGAGTAATTCATATAATACGAGATGTGAACAGTTACAAAAATGGCATTTTTAAATGGTATTACAAATTCCTACATAAACTTTTCACAAAGCTGGGTGGACAAAGGAAACTGTCAACAACAGTAATTCCTGCTCCAATAGACTCATCTGTATTTCTTCATAAGCATCATTCAGGATAATACCTTCCTCCTGCTGCTACTTCAGAAAATAAGCATGTTGCGAATTACAAAATATTGTTGCCCCCATCCTCCCATTTTGTCACCACAGACTCAGCTTAAAAGGATCTGAGTTCTGACTGATGTAAGCCTTCTTGCCTTGCAGATTCCACAATGAATTCCATTATGAATTGCATCCTTTGGCATAAGAGAGAGAAGAACTGGCAATGTATTTACTGTATATACTGCTGAGTCAGGAAAAAAGGAACTCCAGGAGGAAAATATGTAGAACATAATTTTATGTTAATAGTTGAGCATATCAGAGGCGATCGGAGACTCTATATACAAAGTCTCTGTTACAAAGCAAAGTGAGGGCAAGGTGCATGTAGTCATTAAATTATAGTTTCCACCATGGTATTTCTCTTAATAGCAGTTGAAGAACTAATGCTATTTTGTATATCTTTAAAACACATCTGAAAAGCTCACAACAACCTTCAGGTGAGAAATCTTGCTAATACCCTTTGAATTCAATAAGGAAGACAAACAGAAGCCCAATATAATGAGATTTATTTAAACTCTTGAGCACACCATATTCATAACATTTAGCACTTTCCAATGAGATGTTTACTGTATGTTTCTATAAATTACGCATTCATTGCATAAAACTGCATTCATTTCTCTATCAACGTACTATATAAATTATCACAAGAAAACAGAGAACCAACAGAAGATTCTTGAATACACGTAACACTCGTGGGCTGATAATAGCAGTTATAGCTTATCTTCATGGTAAGCAGCTCTAAATGAATCCTGCTTGAATTCATTTAATTAAGAAGCTGAAAAGAAAGAAAACATGTTTAAATGCTGAAAAATGCATATAAAACATAGCACCACAATTATTTGAAAATAATAAACAAAGACTTCAAAACATTAATTTGCAAAGTCATTTGATATTTGTGTAATAATCTCTTAAGGTTTTATATCCCATTTAGTAATTACTAAGCAAGCATAAAAGTTATCAAATAAAACATGAGTGATTGAAACTTAAAATTGCCTACTTAAAAAAATTAAAAAGCAAAACACTCTTCAAACATCTGTTCTCTTTAATCAAGTTCTGCACTTGCTCTTACTACTTAAAGTGAGAAACATTTCCCAGGAGATGTTTCAGATTTATTTAAAACCTTTTTTTTTGCTGTTGAAGAGGCCCCAGCACAGGGAAGGGTATATAGCACTTGGCAAGGCTCTGTAGGGTTGCAGACTCTTATCAGTATTTTAATAAATTAAGAAGTTTCTGATGACATTGCTGTTTTTCTTCCTCTGAAAAAAAACTTTGCATTTCTAAAATGCAGATATGTATGGTGTGTCATACCTTTCTAAGTACTTTACCAAGACTCATAAACTGGGAAATGAGAACAGAGACTTGTGACTGTCTACAGACTAGATGTACCAACACAATACAGTGAACTACTGAATGGAAGTACTGCCTCTAGCTTTGCATGGAAGGTCTTCTACCTCTATAGATACGCAACATGCTCTAGCATACACATGTAGTAATTTCATCAGTTTTCTATTCATGACATAATTAATTAATGATTACAAAACAAATACAAGTGTCATAAGCTTAAAAGACTGTATCAGTATAAACATGTTCACTGCTGCAAAGAGCTGACAAGTTCATTAGGCAAGACAACCAAGGCAAAACAGATGGTAACTGGCTGGGTGCTGGAGGGTGAGAGCATTAATGAAAGGGGAAACCTAGCAAGAAAACTGCATGAAGAGATGAATTGTAGGGTGCTGAGTGGAGAAGTAAGAGAATACTGAGCATGTGTGACTAACAAGATAACCCAAGTCTGTGATAGATGTTTAAGACCATGTATAGGAAAGCAAATGAGAGAAGAGAGAGGAATAATGGTAAGGAAAATGTTTGGAGGGAAGAGTGGGGAGGGCTGAAGATTAAAATAATCAGGAAAGTAGCATTGATAGACTTAAGAGGGGTAAAAGACTGAATGATAAAACTGTAAGGAAATACAAATACAGCAGTGTCATTTTGGATCGACCTATTGTTCCTTACTTTCTGTCTACAGGGAAACTGCATCTCTACCAGCTAAGAAACATGAAACAGAATACAGATAAGAGAAACACTGAAAGAAAAAGACTAAGGTAGCAAGCTGAAACATATCAAGTTCCATCTGAATATGAGGAAAAACTTCTGTATTTCAAGTATCAAGGATGATAGAGCAATAGAATAAGCTGTCCAGATATGTTGTGGAATCTCTTTCTCTGAAGAAACCTGTTTGGATTGATATCGTTCAACCTGTTATAGGTGAACCTGCTTTAGCAGAGCGGTTGATCTCCAGGGGTCCCTTCTGTTATTCTGTGATTCTGTGGAAACTACAAAAAGCCAAAACACTATGAAACGTCATAAAGTAGCCACAAATAAAAAGGTGGAGTGTGGGAGCAGTTTCTGAAAAATTTAGAATAACAAATTGGACAACATGTTTGGATAGATTTGCAAAAATAAAAAAGAAAACATGTCCCCTTATGCAAAGCAGGGGGAAACAGAACAGGAAAGACTGTTCCAGAAATTAATTAGATGGAAATGGGTAGAAATACGAAGGAGTAAATGGCAAACTGTAAGATGCACAGGGATGACATAAAAGTGAAAAGAGGCATTTTTAGTGGTGGTAATCACAAAAGGGAGATCCTCCTCAGAGAAGAGCATCCAGACTGTCTGCTACAGGAAGAAGCACGTCCTTCCTAAGAGATCTGCTATGGATCCAGAGACCTAGAATTCAAATCTCCCATTTGTTAGAGGATTAGAAATCAGCAGTTCACATAGAGAAAAATGAAGAGGTTTGTGAATGTTCATGGTTCAGTGTGCTGTTGGATGGTTTAGATAAACAGAGGAAAACAAGGTGTGTTGCCTTTCATTTCAGTGGCCAGCTTCTTTGCTGAACAACATACTGTTTAGCCACATTAAGACCAGTAGTATAGAAAATGCTAAATGTAAAATGCTTTGGTTTTGACAACCAGGCATTATTATTGTTTTTCTGTCTTTTAAAATAATCCCAATTTCTGCCATTTTGAAGAAAGTAACCAATTTTGCTGGGCACTATAAACCAGAATGTGAATCCTAGTGTTTATCAGAAGTAGATTTACTAGTTGATAAACGCAAGGTGAATCGACTGAATTGTAAATGAAATCAACATGGAATGTCTAAAAAGCTGTTAGCAGTGTGGTAACATTTATTAATAAATTTAATTTTATATGTCTGCAAATACTATTTGATCTACACAGTAGTATTTTACCAGTATATTTCAAGAAATAACTATTCTATTTTATTCACTTGCACTTAATTTCAATTGCTCAATGTTACACAACTGAGGTGAAACTAATTTAATTACAATGAGGATAGACAGGTCTTATGTAGTGTATATAGTGAGAGTGAGGAATGTTCAAGCTCCAGAACATCTTGCAATTTGTCTGTTCTTGTTGCATTGACTGTCCTCAAAACAATGAATGGATGGATGGATACTTCATGTCTGACTTTATATTTTTTTGATGAAAATAAGGCAACTTTTCTTTGTCATGCTTTTTTGCCACTTAGTTATTTTTCTCTGCTAGTCAATACAGAATATGTATTTTCCATTCCATCAATTTACATGCCTAACATTCCCAGTAATACAATACTGTGTTAGTGTATTGATATCTTCTTTTTTTGTTCTTATCATTCTTTCTCATACTTTTTCATATTCTGTGTGCTTTTTGGACTGAAACTGCCTAAAGTGAAGCTTCCAGAGAAACTTCAAGTTCCCCAAGTTCTTTCCTGACTAGCGAAGCTAACCTATAGTTCATGCTTTTGATTTACAGTGAAGAGTAGTCTCTCTGTCATTCCCATGTGTATTAGTTGACAGATGAGATTCTGTGTTGATATAATGAAATTTTGTTGCTCAATCACTGAGTATCTGATATTTAATATATCACTTATTCACGTTAAATACTGGGGTGAGAAGACTTCCAAAAGCATTCTCTCAGATATATCAACATGCTTGTCTTCTCCAGAAAGCATTACAATAGGGAAACTGTTCAATACTATAAAATAAAATTATTACATAATCTTTCAACAGCTAGTGATAGCAATTAAAGTGAGAGTTTTAGCAAAATGAAGTTTCATCTAGTTCCCATTGAAAAGGTGGATTAGTGCAGGTATGAAAAAGACCTGCCATACTAAAAATGGCTCTAGCAGAGAGATTTGTGTTTGCTTAGTAAGTACTTGATGCATAAATGATGACCTCCTGTGCTGGTTTCAGCTGGGGCAGAATTAATTTCCTTCACAGAGACTGGTATGGGGCTACGGTTTGCATTTGTGCTGAACACAGGGTTGATAATATAGAGATGCCTTTGTTGTTGCTAAGCAGTGCATACAGAGAGCCAAGGCCTTTTCTGCTTTCTGTCCTGCCACACTGGTGAGGAGAATGGGGGTGCTGGGGAGGTTGGAATGGGACACAGCGAGGACAGATGACCCAAACAAACCAAAGGGATATCCCATACCATATGACATCAGTGGGGGGAAGATGGAGCAAGAGGGGGACATTTGGAGTGACGGCGTTTGTCTTCCCAAGTAACCGTTATGTGTGATGGGGCCCAGCTCGCCTGGGAATGGCTGCCCATGGGAAGCAGAGAATTAATCCTTTTTCTTTGCTTATGTGTATGGCTTTTGCTTTCCTTGTTTAACTGTTTTTGTCTCAACCCATGATTTTATTGGCTTCTGCCCTTCCAATTCTCTTCCCTGTCCTGCTGGTAAGGGAGTGAGTGGGTAGCTGTGTGGTATTTGGCTGCTGCCTGGGGTTAAACCACAGAACCTCCATTTTGTGTCACCTTTCCCATTCCAATGCTTTACTGTAAAAGAGTATTCTACCAGCACATTAATTAAACAATTTTTTTCCCCAAACCCAGCCTTCAAGAATAAAATTCTTTGGAAGAAAGAATCAAATCTGAATTGGAAAATGTCTGCAGTGGATCAAAAACATGTAAACAAAGTATTACTGCCCTCGCCTACATACATGCCCTCTAAAGAGGACCTTATATACCTGTGGTAATATCTAGCGCTCCTCAGGACAATTTTCTGTTTCTCACAGAAATAAACAATGACAATGGCATTACAGGGTCAAAGAAATAACAGAATGCCCAGTACTTTTATTTATGCACATTAGAAAAGGAAATAGCAGTCTCAAGTTTTTGACTTCTGCTCTGTTTATCCACCTCTGTTTTGATTTATCTTCACTACATGGAGGTCACTGCAGAAAATAGGATGCACAGCAGAACGTGTCACTGTTTCACTTTTTATCGATGCATGATGCTTCACAGAAGACTGACTTGGTTGCTCAGTGCCAGAGAACAGAAATAATTTAGTACATTTGACTTTTTTTTTTTTTAAAGTCAGACAGTAAAATTGATGCTTGAGGTCATGCACATAGTAATAAAACAATTTCATTTTTCTGTAACTGTTCCTTTAGGCATGCCAACATAAACTTTCTTTCCTTTTTCCTTACAGATCATTAGTATGCATTATTGTTAGTATTGTTAAAGGCAAAGCTTTACTAGCCTGAGGACAATTTATCACATAAAGACTGGTGTTTCAAGGTGAAATCTAAAACCAGTGAAAATATTTCACATCTTAAGATAAATCTACACTGGGATCAATTGATGGGATATGGAACTTTTTAGAAGATCCTAAGGAATTCGGACCAAAAAATTAATGTATTTTAGCATATATGAATGAAGTCAAAATGCAGGATACTAAATTAAAAGGGCAAAGAGAAAATGACAAAGTTTATATACTTGGTCCTCCTTAGTGTTTTGGACGTTGAAGTCATTAAAATTCACAAGAACTAAGCACAAAAACAAAACAAGCTTCTCTTAAAAACACTATGGAATTGTGATGAAGATGACATGGTTGAGACCACTGAAGTGTCAAAGAATGAACAGTATGTTTGTTTTAAATAACACAACAGAAAATTGGGTCACAGCTACCCAAGAGACCAACAGAAACACGAAAGATTTAACACTAGAAAGGACCAGAAATGTAAATTACACATTTGAGGAAATATCAAATGAAATTCAATAATAGCAGAGCAAAAGGATCAGCTCTAGTGATGGTTTCCAATAATTCTACGTTCAGTTAGGTTTTAAGATTGAATGATTAATTTATTCCCATGAAAACATGAATTTAGGACAGACCTAGTAAACCCAAGAGATCTCAGTTAATTGTGCTGAAGCAGTAACATTATATAAAAAAACCCCTGCATAACACTTAGCCAGCTATTACATTTCTCATGTATTTATGCATACACAGTGTTAAGTTTTTTAAATGAATTTACTTGATGGGTGTTACTGATTTCTAAGTTTTGATATTGAGTCTACTTATCTCCTTAAGACAGAATTTGGCTTACAGATCTAATAATTTCTTCAGAGTGACAACATGATGTGGCACTGTCTCATTTTAACAGGATTGTGATGAATCATTCTTTTCAGCCCTGTCCTGAATTTCTTTTATTTCTTTCTTAACCAGCTTTAACATACTAAGAGGTGAACTTCTTTTTGACATGCACTACATATCAAACAAAATTTCTTGAGATTAAACTTCTAATAGAATTCAGATGTTCTCTTCCTCTTCCCCCACTCTCCTATTCTTGATAACCTTCCTTCTTAGCTTGGATACTAACAGAGAAGTACAGAATCTATATAGAGTTCCCACTTCTGCTAGACATTCCAATGAAAAGACACTAAATACAAGATTAGTTGTGGGGGGAATAAATAATAAAAAAAAATCCACTCTACCCAATATTTACAGCAAACAGACTAGTAAGATAAGAGGAAAAAAACATACATTACTTAAATTAAGTTCTTAGAACTTGTAATACATGATAATACAAGATACGTGGTAGACCTGAGCAATTAAGTCTGCAAGAATATCAATGGTATCATGTTGGCACGTAAACTTACAGAGCATACTAATGTTCACAAGGTACTGCTCATACCCAGACATCCTAGGTATCATACAGCAGCCAAAAAACCCTAGTGCAAACATTCACAAATGCTAAGAAAGGTCTGGAAATTGGCACAAATATATAAGCATATTGTTAATAAGTGATGTGAACATTCTTAAGATGAAAGAACTAAAAATGAAAATAGTACAGCTGCCAGGTTCTCTTTAGTAGCTATTAAATTGCATGGCAAGGAACACACTAACAACTGCCTTTTCCATTTAGTAAACTTGTTATGAGAAGAAGGAATGGAGCTCAAACCATGGGTTGCCATTCTTTGGCAGTACCTCTCAAGTGAGCTTCAAGCTGCAGATTAAGTTCATTATTCTCGCTTCTTTTAAATTTAAGACTAAAGCAGTTAATGGGAAGAACACCTTACACTTAGGACAACCGGATCCTGTCTTTCCCTCCAAGTCAGTTGAGCAAGAACGTAATGTTCAGAGTGGATGCTGAGGGGCCATAAAGACTATCCAAATGGCAAACTAACTCCATGATGATGAAATTTTGCAGTATGGTACTACTGGGCCTTTTACAGATCTCTTTCCTTAGCAGAAATTAACAAAAGGTAGGAGCACATCTTCTGCACATACTGCAAGGGGAAGATTTTGTCTTCAGTTTGGTATTAAATGCAAGAACTGATCTGAAGCAACCTAAACTAAATGTCAATGAATGAGCATAAAGAGACCAACCTCAGTAAACAAGAAAACAGTTCTAAAGTCTCACAATAAAAACTAATGGAAAAATTGTAATGCTCAAATGTTAGATCTAAGGTGGCATTGCAAGGCTGAAACCTTATTAGTGGAACACAACACAAGATAAAGCTGACTGTTGCATTAATCCCAAGGTCTAATCATAGAAATCTACTTTTCTGCTTGTCAGACAAATTACAACCATTTAAATGGCAGGTGTACATATAATTTAGAAAAACTATAACCCTTTCTCTCCTCTATGCTAACACTGACAAAAAAAGAGGGTATTTTTAGTAAAAAGTCATAGCTTAGCAGTATACACTGCTTTGGTGTTTTTGTGCCTCATTTCATGTACATCTTAGTTATAAAGACATACAAATAAATATCTAATAAAGCCTTGTAAATGAAAGCATGCTTTCTTTTGCATTTTTCATGGGGCACTGCATATGTCACACATCTGTGCTCAAGCTGTTTTAACTGGTTTGCATTAACAGTCATGTCTAATAACATTAACTTTCCAGCCCCTTGTGGCTTGCTTGAATTAATTACCATTCTTCCTGCTTCTTCCACCTTCCACTGACTTCAGTGGTACATAAAAGACTGTTTACCTGAAAGCTATTCTTAAGCTTGCACAAAGCTATTTCAATCTATAAGAGGAGAATTAAATGAGAAGTTACCTGTACGGGTAGCCATGGTATTTGGAGCGAAATATCGACAACAGGAAGCTGAAGAAAAAGACCACGAGACCAAGGCCTACCAGACATATTACTGGAAAGAAAATATCTTGGTTTATTAGCACATAAAGCATTTCAACCTGGAATCTCTAAAAAGAATATTATTTATGTCAATCATTATTATAGAGAATTTTGACACAGTTAAATACAAAAATGTTACTGCCTTGACTACTGATGCCTGCTATCTTCTGACAGGATTTCAACAATATATGGAAATAATATTTATCGCTAATAAGAAAAAATAACTTGTCAGGGTAAATGTACTTTCAGGGAAAAAAGAGAAGAAATTTGCAAATCAAATGCATATGGATGCAAACACCTTACTGTGTTTTATAGATTTAATAACCCTGTAAATTATACATATCAAGCAATGTCATTTCAGACATTTACTTGTTCTCTTTGGAAAAAAAAATACATTTAGAAAAATATCCCTTGACTAATGGAATCATGTTCTCTCTAGTCAACCATCTATGGCTGAAGTAACAGCAAAGGCAGCTTATATCTAGTGATGTGATATCTGGTACTGGTTAAAAATTGATGTGATATCTGATACTGGTTAAAAATTTTACTGTTATAAGTTTCAAGGCTGGCAGCCAAATCACTTTTTACTCTTAACTCAATAGCAATATAAATCTTCAGGTTTTGAAGCTAGATAACAATGACAGAAATCTTCTGATAGCATCCTTTGAGCCTTTCCAGGCAAAGAATGAATTAACAAAGTAAATGCTTAAATTAACAAATAGAATTTGGAAAATCTGTTGGCACCCTGTGGGATAATAGCATAAAACCTTTTTGATCAAAATAGCTTGCTCTATTGCATGTAAACAAATATTTTAAAAAAGGGAATGTGTTATAAATTGATGTGCATAACTGAGATGCAGCTCATCTACATTAGATGTGGTGAGTGAGCTACTCTGATTTTAAAAGCTCCTCTTCTCATACTATTCCTACCTTTAGTCAAACCTTTGCTATCTAATTGCAATATTCATGCTTCAAAAGTGGGCTGCCTTTGAGCAAAGGATGAGCAAACGTGAAGCCAAGGAAACTGACAATGATGCATTTTTTCATTAAAACTGACCATGTGGAAACTGACATGTGTCAACTGGAATATAAAATTTCTACAGTTACTTTGAGAAAACTAGCCATGTACAAACCTAATAAACACACTTCATTATAAAGAAATCACATCTCACAAATATGATTTCAAAGCATGGATGAATAAATTGCAAGCATGAACAGTGGAAGGCAGATACACGGAAAGCATTTACACAATGGCCACAAAGAGTAAAGCCTGAATTTGTACTGCAGTCCACCGATATTTTACTGTGGTCATGTTCACAGACCCAGATCTGTGTTTCAGAGATTGTATTTCAAATAAATTCATGTCACTGTCTCCTTTGACATCAGTGTTAAAGCTATAAAAGATATTCAGAACTAAATTATACATCTACAGCTCAGTAAAGGAGATGCTTAAATAACTATTGATTAGAGATCTCTAGGCAACATTCAACCAGTTATGAAAAATTCTAGAATGTTTTTATAGAAAATAGTTGGCCAGTTCAATCTGCAATACTGTGTATTACAGAGAAGTAGCTAAAGAACTGATCTCAAGAGAAAAGGGAGGCAGTGTAGGAAATCTGAGATCTTTCAAGTACAGGGAAGTTTGATTCCAGATAAAATACTTTCATATTGTGTGTTTATGCAATTCATTGACAAAAAAAATTTTGCAAATATTTTGAACGACAACCACATTCAAAAAAACATAAAAATTGCACTTCAGGCTAAAAATCTTTAGACATTACAGATTAAAATATGTGCTGTACTACATCTACTGCTGAGTTTTCACTCTCCTCTAGAGACATGATACTGGCAAGAGTATCAAGTAAAAGAATATTCAAACTCCTTTGGATGTTGTCATCTTAAATGCCTAAATTAATTTTAAAAGCAATGTTTTGAAACTCTAGTTCTTTATGTCACTGACTTTCAATATAATTCAAGAGCCAAAAAGCATTTATGCAATTCTAAGTAGCAGAGATACTGTGTGAAGCCATACCTTGGTTGAGTATGCTTAGAACACTTTTTTACTGTTACGACTTCATGTGAATGTAGCTTTATCAACAGAATTTTTATGCTCTCCACTTTTCCACAGAAAAGATAAATTTTGGTTTAAGATAGAGACTTTCTGAAAACTTCACTTCTAATTTCTCAATGTCTTCTAATTGTCTACACATTGCCTTAGTATTTAATACAACTTACTTCTCCTTTTGCCAACATCCCCTTTGGAGGTAGCAGCTTCATTCAGGAGTACCATTCCCATGGTGATAGCAGCATCTGTATTGTCATTGTCAAGGAAAGCAGCAGATTTGTGGACAGCTCAGAAAACCACAAAGGTACATCTGTGAACTAAAGCTTCCAAGTTCATAAAATGAAAAGAAGTATTTACCTATAAAAACTGTGTATTGCAATCTGTACTGTACTAATACACTCACCTGTGGCAAAAATCTGTAGTAAGATTTTGCTTTGTGCATTCTAGGAAAAAAAAAAAGGAAAGAACGTTCAAAAAGCTTTAAAGGACAAGCTGTCAAGTAAGACACGCATATTTGGGACAGTTATGGAAATAGCTATTCACCATTATTTTACATTATTCTGTACATTGGCACTAAAAGACTTTTTAAAAATTAAAACTGTAAGATCCTTCACTGCAATTGCATACAATTCATTGGTTATTTGATAAAAACTGAAGCAGTTGGACTGCTTTATCTCTCTCTGCCTTTAGATAAGACATTAGCTCCCTCTTTAATGTCATATTGCTTAATAGTTTAGCAGAGAAACATCTCAGATGCAAAGTCCTCAGTGACTTTCAGTGTTTTGTTGTCTCATTATAACTTAAAAATGTGAGCAAGTACATAACAATAAAACATTTTAACTAATCTAGCAAGATCTTAAGCCATTCAATTAATCGCTTATTTGAAACTGTATAAACAAAAAGGAACAGCTACTACTGTGCATAACATCTGCTCTGAATGCCATCCTGAAGCAGGAGTGAATCATGGGAGCTATTTCAGGATCACCATTTCAGGAAATATGAACTTTACCAGAGTTAACAGGTTCTCAAATAAGGTTGGAGTTTTAAGCATTACCCCAGGGCTACTTCAAACACAGTAGATCCATAAATAATATCTGCATCCTGTAATACTACACTTGCACTAATCCTAGCAATGTTTATATTAATATTTTTCATTTTAGAAATGTTCAAAATTAGACAAAAATGCTCAAAGACAGCTGAAATTTCTGTTAAAGATTTTTTATTAAGCTAAGTCTGAGCAAAAGGATTTAGAACTGTTAATACTAACATAATTATACTTAAACAAAGATGAGCAGTCTAATTCAGGTTTGAGACTTCCAAATTTCATATACATAGAATGACAAAAGACAAATGAAGAATACGAGATTTAAAAAAACAAACATCAACGGCGAAAGGTGGCAGAAGCCAACAGGCAATATCAAGAAAATACAATTTTTAACACCACCTCTCTGATACAGTCATCTATCTACAGTTCTAAATTAAACTAATTAAAAGATTCTAACTAAAAACACACTAGTAGCCCAAATTAACTTCCTCACACATGCACAAGGTATAAGGCTTAGTCACTCGTGAATTAATGGTTATGTTCAAGCCTTCCAGAAACTTATTACTGGACTTGACAAAATATTAAAAAAAAAAAAAAAAAAGGTGAAAAAAAACCCAGGAATACATGACAGTACAGAAATTGGAAGGGAAGGCAAGAATTATTTTCTAAAAATTTTCGTTGTTAAGATTCAGATTCAGGAGCATAAGAGACAGGGAATTTCCTGTGCTACTGCTATGCTTCAGGTACGGAAACGAATTGGAAAGAATTCAATGAGAATCATTCAGTTCTCTATTTTCAAATGTTACCAAGGCATAAATATGAATTAACTGAGGCAGTTGCCACAAGAAGGGCTGAGAAAAATATTTACTCCATGTACTTCTACCCTATTAAGAAAAGCTCCTAAGTTAGCATTATCTAATAACTTTATTTTACCAATACCTTGCTTGGACTTATAGTAGTGTTTCTGTCCTGACTTTAGCAGTCATGGTCAAAAAAAGACCAGTCCCAAGATGTGAGGGTAACTCACCAGACCCTCTTGGGGAAGTCCTACTTTTTCCAAAGGTTTCGAACTGCTTTGTAAATGGAATTTTTTTGCTTGTTTATCTCATGCAATATCCATACACAACGTGGTGCTTTGCTATCTCCCTTACCTGGTTTCTTCTGAGAAGCAAACCAACCAACCATGCAATAAAAAGCTATTTGGCAGACAAACATTCTGCAACTTAGTTCTTATTTTCTTACCAGACCAAGAGTTTAATTCTCCACGAATAAGGTCTCACAAAAGTAACTTAGTTCTGCAACTGAGAATTATAGATCTGTAACCACATGAATTATGCTGGGGTTTTTTCCCCTCTCTTTTGGAGCCTCACATCATTACCCCTAAAACTTCCCTCCTGTTGTCACTGTTTTTGCTTCAGTTGTTGCTGTCTAACTTTAGTCATTGCTGTTGAGCTTTCAGCCCCACCGGCTGCCTTTTACCTTCAGTGATATCAGCTTCGTAGCTTCACACCGTAACACTGAGCATGGTACCTGCCTCAGTGCTCTGATGTGGAAGCAAAAATTCAACTGAGCTGTGATTTTGATACAACCAGTAGCTTCTTACCACAGAATATATAGCTTGTTTCTATTTTTAACTGGTTTCTACCATTCTATGTTATGCCTTATCACTATTTTGATATTCTACAAAAGAAAACAACAGTCTTAGCTCTGAAAATAATCTTTTACAGTATTGTAATTCTCTAACGGTGTAGAATGTAAAACTTCAGTAAGCTGTTACTTTGACAGCTTTTCATCTGCAAAAAAACGAGATGGCACCAAAAGATGTACTTATTTTCCAATTCCTCTTTTATCTGCCTTACTATGCATTATGAAACTATTTTGAAAAGATAAGGTGAATGTGGCGCTTAGATAAACCATCTCAAGTAAATGTTTAAATTCAGATGTTCATGTTTTCTGGTAAATGTATCCCTCCGTAGAATTTCTCGTGTGCAAATCCTGTTATACGCATTCCAAAATTATTACACTTTTACATATGAAACTTCTGCTGTTCCTTCCCCCAGCTGATACGTGCTTTTCATAAAAATTGAAAACACATTATTTAGAGAGTGCTTTTGAAAAGGTTTTGAATTTTGATACATGAAGAAAAAGGTTTAAAGTAGGATGAAAATGACAGTGATCATCAAAATTTGTAAGATTATACAGAAAATGATTAGTAGTAACAGGATATAATATTTAGCTCTGTAAAAACCAAAATGCTTTTCTGGAAGTATGAAAAAAACCCACTATACTGCTAAATCCAAAACAAACCAAAAAAATTGTATCAATAAACTCCAAAATTATACCCTACTAAATTAAACTGACTGCTAGTAAATTCAAGATATTTTTTATTTTATTAGCATACTCTAATAGAAAATTTAATCACAGAATGCCTAAAATAAAACCTGATCATTCCTTATTTTATTAATGTGATACATAATTTATATTTTTACTTCAAAAATTTAGTCCTAATTAGTAGTAAGTGAGGAATGAAAGGAGAAGAGAAAAGAGGTTGACTAGCACTTCGTTATTTTTGTAAAAGAAAAAGTTTGGTGGTCTCATTGATATTCTGCTGTATTTCTGCCAAGAGTACAAAATTTGGCATTAGCATTATGCACATAAAGAAACAACTACCTTTTTAGTTGCAGATCATGCAGTGGCTTAATAACACGAGCAAGAAAAACTGAAAAACAAAATATTCATCCACTGGAGGCTGTGCTCAATTTATTGCTACCTAAAATGGGGATGGATTACCATGCAAACTTTGTTGTATTTTTGTTTTGTTAGTTTGTTTTGATGCAGGTTTTGGTTGGTTATTTTTGTTTGTTTGGGTGTTTTGTTTTTTTGTTTGGGGGTGATGATTAGAATATGAGAAATTCTTTGCTGGCCCCTTACAAGGTGGGTGATACTTGGCTAATAGAGATATTTGTTTTAACCCTTTCCTCCTAATACCTAAACCTCTAAAATACCTGATATAATTTCAAAAATACTGACCACATTACAGGCTCTGTATATGAACCATTTCCATGTGAATTTAACTGTCTCCTTACATTTGAGAAATTCAAGCAAAACATGCACTCTACTAATTCTGTTTAGGAAATTTTCTCTCGCTACATGCTGTTCCCAAAAACAAGGTATTAGCCTCTCTTCCCAGCAAGGAAATCTGACTGTTTTTTTTTTTATAATGGGTTGAATCATAGAATCACAGAATGGTCTGGGTTGAAAGGGGACCTTGAAGATCATCAACTTCCAACACCCCTGTTGTGTGCAGGGACACCTTCAACTAGACTAGATTGCTCAGAGCTCCATCCAATCCTGGCACTGAACATCTCCAGGAATGGGGTATTCACAGTTTCCCTAGGCAACCTGTTCCAGTGCCTAACCACCCTCACAGTAAAGAATTTTATCCTAATATTTAATCTTAAAGTACTCTTGTTCAACTTGAACCCACCCCCCCTTATCCTGTGACCGCATGCCCTTGTGAATAGTCTTGTGCCATCTTTCCTGCAAGCGAATAGGTCACTGTGAAGCCTTCTCTTTTCTGATCTGAACAATCCCAGTCCTACTCTTGGCCTTGCTCCAACAGGTCAGTGTGCTCCCTGTGCTGGTGACCTCCACGCTGGATGCCATACTCCAGGTAAGGTCTCACCAGAGCGCAGTAGAGTGGCTCCTTTTGCTGCGGCCCAGGATACAACTGGCTCTCTGGGCTGCTCTCGATCTGCTCATCCCCCAGTTCTGTGTTTGATACTGGGGGTTGCCCTGACTCAGGTGCAGCACCTTGCCCTTGGTCTTGCTAGACCTCACGAGATTCCCATGTGCCCACTTCTGGAGCCTGTCCAGGTCCCCCTGAACATCCTTCAGGTGTGCCAACAGCACCACTCAGCTTGGCATAATTTGCAAATTTTGCTGAAGGTGCACGCGATTGGTCTATGGCATTAATGAAAATACTAATGAATTAGCAGGGAAACTAATGAATACAAAAAGTATGGTTCTGCAATGAAACAGGTTTCAAACTTCTTTCAAGACATTTCCAATTCAGGAAACAAAGAGCAATGATTCTAATACTCCACTTACACTGTTCAATGTGCAATCAATTCTGAAATCACAACCATCCCAGGGGATGATTCCACAGACCTTGAGGGCTGAGGAAGGAGCACTTTTAAGACACCAATTACTATATTTCTCATCTCAGTGAAGAAGGATGAAAAAGAAAATAGTCTGAAAATTATTTATTTGCATATGAATTTATGGATGAATTGTACACAATCAGGAAGTATTTCAGTATTTTTTAATGGCCTGAAATCCAGTTGCACTCACAATAACTATGAACATTCTTTCTCTTAAAACCTTCTGGCTTCAGCTATGCCAAAAAGCTTTTCAAGAATTTTGAATTTTTCAATCACTGAAATGCCAACCAAACTACACTACTTTCCTTTTTGTTGCTTTTTCATTTTAACAGAGCAGAGAATCATTTGGATACTAATATGGAATTTTCTATAGTGAAAATGGGGCTTTTTTACAATTACTTTGATTAGCTTCAGTTTCAATTTATGGGCCTGTCTTTCTAATCCACAAAGAATCTGCTGGAACAATTGTTCTTGTAGTGCTCTTAAGACACTTGAAAATGCAAAAGCCATATAAAGACTTTAGAAGGAGAGAAAAACTGGAATCTATTTTAATTCAGCTGCAAAAGAGGAGCACAGAGATACCTGATTAAGTTTGTGTTAAATCACTAATCAAACATTCAGGGGTTTTCAGCCTGATTTACATCCCAATTATTCATATTTAGGACCTGCTAAAACTAACTCTGGAGAGATGATTTTTACATTTATCATTTATGACCTTTTGGTTGAGAAATTATATCTGATGAAATTTCAGGGTTAGTCCTGTCCATCTTGCAAATTTACATAGTGTGGTTTACCACTGTACAAATAAATATCTTTTTCTAACTTTACTTACATTGTGCACTTCCTTTCTACAAATTTTCTTTCCTAGTGATGTTCAAATCACAGAAGTATAAACATCTCCAGAACAGGTAGACCTATAACAGTACTTTCCTTGATGCTAAGCATACAAGAAATTCAAATACCTAAAGGAATTTTTTAAGAGTTTAATTTCTTAACTTTTAAACACGGACAAACTGCTTTAAAAAAATTCCATTTGAGCTATTTATAAGTATTTAAGATACTATATACGTTTTCCCTCACTATTCTAACACTGTATTACAAACACCTACCTTATTTACAAGCACTTCATTTCAAACGCTAGACATAGTATGTTGTCTCCTCCATTTGTCAGCACAAACTTAATACCTCTGCATGCAGACACACCAACTCTCTTGCTTTCCTTGAACACTTCTAAATACTTTTAAGAATATCACACATTCTTTTCCTACATTATAAATTTTCATCAGTATGACTCTAGGCTGTCTTTTTCCTTTCTTTCATTGTTAAAGATCTATGCAACATAATAGACATAGTTTATTTTTAGCTTAAACAAGCTTGGAGGCCTATTTAATTTAGTAAAAGCTACCTGTGGATCCAAAAGGAAAATGTTTAACTTTGGACTAGATTTCTGCATCTCTCAGCCATTCAAACAAGTACGTTTATGAAAATTAAAATTACCTTTGCAGGAGTCTGCACTTCCATTGGAAAACTTTAGAGTCAGAAACAGAAAATGGTTGAAAATCACTGAACTACAGAATTGGTAATTTCATGCAGTGGGCATATGCCATCTGTGAAGGTAGTGCACCAAATCCAGTATCCTGCAACTAGCTGATGAAAGATTATGCATTATATGACATGTTGTGTTGACAAATGCCCAACTGTAGATTTAAGGTCTCTGCATATCTCTCATATTTAAGAGAGTTTTAATAATCTTCCTAAAGGATCATATTATGGATTATTTTAAGGTCAAGCAGCAGGAAGCTGAGATGACACATGGAAATGTCTTGATTTTTCTAGCTAATATCTCCTTATGCTTCATTACATTTAGGGGCAATCAGGCAGCTTCCAGAAGAGTCAGAATAGGTTACATGTTTTAACAGGCAGTACTGGTGGATAACTCAAGTAAGTAATAGAAAATGTGCAGAATGTTCTGCTGTTTTGGATGTTGATTTCCATAGTTAATTAAGAAGCATGCTTAAATATGCTGCAATGTTGTGCATTTAGTTCTACTTTTATCCACCATGCTCTTATTTCTTTTTTTCTTATCCTTAAGATCAAGCATAAAATAGCCCTATCTCACTGCTTTAGTTATCATCCTTATTCACTTAACCATACTCTCTGGGGAACACAACCAGATTCTGTTACGCACAACTAACAGAATCTTACTACTGAGAGCTAAGTGAGCATTGTTCTACTGACTTTTCTCTCAAAATTTCAGATTCTTATGCTCAGTGACTCTGCACAAGCCCTACTACCATACAGAAAGTCATCTCTAAATTCTTCCTGTGGTAAAGTTTGCTTATACCATGGAGGCATTTAATACACTTAATTTAAATTCACTCTGTAGGACAGGAAATATCTTTCATAAAGGTGTAATTTTAATCTTACCATAAAGATTTGTGGTTTTCTTTGCAGCCGATCAAATTTCTTTATCCTTCTCAATCAATATCTTGCATCCACCTACGCAGCTGTCCTATTAATCTCCGTCTTGGGAATTCAAATTAACAAACTGAAAAGACATTTCCATTTTTACTTAGGGTGGATGTGTTTTATCAGCATCAACGTTAAGTTTAATGGTAATAATGAGAAAAATTATCAGGTTAATCATAACTGATAATTCCTATGATAAGGGTTTAGATTTATCTCCTATACAATAAGTAATTTGTTAATAACTGAAAATCTTTTGATCATCAAAATATTTAACTTTCAAATGTACTCCTTAAAGATTCACTGTTACTACAAAAAACTATGTCATACTACATTCAAATGAGTTTTATTTCTCCAGGAAATACATAAAAACTTGATGAAAATTCATCAGAGCTACTGATTAGTGTCTACCAAAGGGAGCAATGAAAGAACTGAAGATATCTTTCAAATTCAACACAGCCTATCGAATATTACTATTTCTTATCTCTCTTGCTGTATCTTGACACCCAGAGCAATATTTACAGCTGAATATTGCACACTCCAATGCCTTTTTAGTTATAACAGTCAATATACTCTACCTGTATTCAACTGTATTTAATTAAAACAGTAATAGTGATTGTGCGGTTTAATGCACATTGCTTCTCTTAGACAATGACAGGTCTTAATTTCAAAGTTATCTCTCTTTTGCCTTTATGTCTTCTTAATAGCTCTAGAAACAGTACCTCAATATCCTTGTCTTTAGTTCCTCTTCTGCATCTCTTCAAGAATGTCACACTACTTTGCATTTTAAAAAATTTTATAAACACCCAATCGCTTCTGCTGATTCCTATTATCTATGACCCCATTTCTGTCAGGAAGCTGTTGCAAGAATAGATAGCAACAGCCTGGAACATCATCTGAATGACGAAAGAGTAGAATTTTTCAACTTGGATAAAAGAAAGAGAAATATGTTTGCTGAACTCTATAAAGCTCCAAAGAGGAGGGGGGTAAAAAAAAAAAAAAGGAGAAAGAACTATTTCCCATGACTTAAAGTCACAGAGTACACTTATTGTACAAATTAAAGGCTAAAAAGATCCTGAAGGGATAACTTCTATGTACTACACCACTGAAATTCATTACTACAGAATATTGTCCTATAATTAATTAAAAAAGAGATTAAAAATAAATAAGAATGTATTAATTGGTGACTAGAAGCTCTTATATTCAATGTTCAATGTGGCTCAAAAATCCTTGATTCTGGTTGGAGATTTCGTTTTACACAATCCTTCTCTATGTACTTAACAGTCATTGCTGCACTAATCCACAAGGATGTAAACCGATGATAACCAAAGAAGTTGCTAAACATTATTGCTAAATCATAATGTGTGGTAGAATTAGATATCTAGCACACAATTAGACTGCCTTACCAGGATGACTCATGTGAACTAAGTTATTTGCCTGTGTAAATTATGCAGTCTTAGTGTCCTTAGAGATATTCAAACTCTTCAAAAGCAAAACACTTGTATTACAGACTGCACGATGCCTAGCATGTTGATAGCTTCACATAAGTTACTGCTTTTATATCATTTAACAACTGAAAAAAAAGATTTCTCTTTAAATAAAATCTATTTCATGCTCTTCTTTTAAATAGTTTTTGTGTAGCCTGCCTTATTTATTCTGCAGCAGTTATAATTCTATACATATTCTGTAGCAACTTTTTGATAAATTCTCTACTTCATGGGAAGGTCCCTATATTGATATAATTCTACAGAACTCCACAAAATATTATTTGTATAAATTAAACCCAGTTGCTTGAAGCACTGATTATAAGTTGATGTGGGGATAAATATATGACATAACACTTCCTTCTCAATTGCAAATGCTACCAAGCTTTTGTTGTTGCTGGGGAGAGATCAAAATTGGTCTATTTCAAAGAAAACTGAAAGCAGATACTGAAAAGTCCAGCATATTTTTAGGGATGATTAAATACAACCTCAAATTAAATTTGTACCTAACTCTTACTCAGTATTAATTTTTCTCTGGAATGAAATATAAACATTCTTTTTAAAAGAGATTTTTTATTTTACCTGCCAAATTATAGCAAGCAATGAGATGTAATGTAGCATGAACAAAAGCAAACCTTGGCTTTTGTTTCATTCCTAGGCAATAAAAAGCTAAAACATGATGGATCTCGCTATTCCACCCCACTGAGTGTTCTGTTCATTTTTGAATGAAAGCTTCACTGAACACTCCACCAATTCAACAAGGCTGGCAAAAAAATCCCAAGGAAAGCCAAAACGTTATGTCAGACAATATTGTAATTCACAACAGAATGAGCCATGAACTGCAGTTTGGAAGGTTCAAACTGGAAGAAAAACAACTTCACATATCTAACTGCCCAGAGAGATTATGCTATCTCCACCCTTGAAGTTCTGAAATGCTTGCACTAGACAAAAACAAGAAAGACCAGATCCAGTGTTAGTGATAATACTTCATTAAGAGGAAGATTGCAGTATGTGATCTTCAGAGATCCCTTTCAACCAACATTTATATGGTTTCCATGGTTATTTCCTGAAGTTAACTCTTCAATACAAGAGAAAGGAGAGCCAAATAAAACTGGAGTCATGTTGTCAGCATAAAAAACCCTTCATAGTTATAGCCTGAAAGTCATGAAAGTGTATAATAAACCAAGAACCATCATATCCTGGAGTTTTTCCCAACCTTATTGATTTATTATACCCAACCATGTCTCTTCACTATTCTCTGCCACATGTTCATGAACAGCTGCAGCCTGCAGGACGGGCTTATGTTGGAGAAGTTCATGGAGAATTGTCTCCCATGGGAGTAAGCAAACAAAGAGTGTGAGGAATCCTCATCATCCTGAGGATGAAGGAGAGACAGAGATATTTGTGATGAAATGGCCACAATTTCCATTTCTCATTACCCTTCTCTGATTTGATTGGTAATAACTTCAATTGCTTTCCCTGAGTCTCTTCCTGCTCTTATCTGGACCCAGAAGCCTTTCGTTAACTTTCCTATGCGCTGCCCAGCTGAAGAGAAGAGTGACAGAGCGGCTTTGGTGGGCACCTGATGTCCTGCCAGGGTCAACACACCACAAGTGGCAATGACGTTTGCCCCAATTACCAGTCCAATATGAGTACACTGTAGGTGTACATACATCTGGTATGTAATCAGTAGCATTGAATAGATTCTACTGAATTTATGGCTGCTTTATGAAATAATTTAAACTGAGTATCTGACTTCTTCAGAAGTCCTTCTTAACCATGCCCTAATTATGTAGATGTAACTTGGAAAAACAGCAGAGCTTTATATAGAAATCAACTAGCAGATGGAGTAGAATCACTATCTAAAAGCAAGTATAGAACTGCAATGGAAATTCGCATTTTTTCATCAGAGGTATTAAAAATTCACTTTATAGAGAAACACAACATTTTATTTCAACATCTAGCAAGAAGTGACAACCTTACTTACAAAGTAAAAAGAAGCAACTAAATGAAATATGTACATTACCAGCATAGTAATGTCTTGTTTTAAAATTCAATGCATCTTTTAAACTTTAAAGGATAAAGGGAACGTACTACTGTTTATCAATCTGGCATACTTTTTTTCTAATTCCCACATTTTCTCACAACATTTTCTGAATAAACAAATAATGAGAAGCAATGAAGCAGCCAACAATTATTACCAACATGAAAGGATAAAGAAATACTAAATTTCATGCATAATTATTAAAAACTGACAAGATTTCATGGGAAAGATTTCATTGTGAAATTTGTGTGTGACCAAAAACTCCTCTCAGCAGTACTGAGCCATGAAATGAAACCTTAGAGAATTCTTTTTGCAAGTGGCAATGAACAATATCACTGAAAGGATTCTTTCAGACAGCTGCATTAATGGAGCTAGCCAACTTACCAGTTTGAAGACAGTCTCTGCCAACAAAAAGACAGCACTTTAATGCTTGAGTCAGAGAAACAAAATATGTCATCAACAAAACTTTTGTTTATTTTTAATCTTCTCTGGTTTTTGCGGTTACTTTTTCCATTCGCAAGCAGTCAACAGGATTTAGATAACAGATTTGTGTAAGTTGTGGCATTTCAGGGAAACCAAAAAATCCACGAAAATAAATTGTGGCTCTACACAGAAAAACGTAAAGATGATAGTATTAAAATGCATTCTCTGTCTATTACACAAGAAACTTTTCATATGAAACATAGTAGCTGTCTCTGTGTACTTTAAAAGAATGTAGCATTTGAATTAATAATCACCAACTACTGACTCGGCAGTTTTCAGGTAAAGTTAGTTCTCTTTAACTCTCCCCAAGAAAAGGAAGCCAAATTTAAAATTAATGATAAAACTAAATGTGCTTCCAAAACCTTAACAAATACAATGGGATGTTGACACAACATTAATTAGAGTATGATTTAAAATCTGGATAACTGACAGAATCACAGAATGGTTGAGAGTGGAAGGGACCTCTTGAGATCATCTAATCCAACCCTTCTGCTCAAGAAACCTGCTGGAGCAGGTTGTCTGTACACATTCAGGTTTTGTATATCTTCACAGATGGAAACTCTGCAGCTGCTCCGGGCAGCCTGTTTCAGTGTTTGACCACTCTCACAGCAAGAAGCATCGTCTTGTATTCAAACTGAATTTCTTGGTTTTCAGTTTTAGTCCACTGCCTCTTGTCCTGTCAAAGAGCACTACTCAAAAAAAGTCTCTCCTTCCTCTTAGTTTCTTCCTTAGTTTCTTAGTTTCTTCAGCTATTTATACACATTGATGAGATTCCCTGAGAGTCTTCTCCAAGTTAAACAGTCCCAGTTCTCTCAGCCTTTTCTCATAGGAGAGTTCCCTAATCACCTTTGTGGCTCTGTTGGACTCGCTCCGCTAAGTCTGCAACTTCCCTGTACTGCGGATCCAAAACTGGAAAGAGTATTCCAAGTTCAACTTGAAAATACTACATCTACTTTGCCAAATATGATCATAACTTCAAAACTAAATTAATAATGTCTATTTATGAAGCAGATAAGGTTTCACAGGTAGCAAAATGGATGTCAGGCAAATGAATGCAATGAAGGAAAAACATGCAATGATGGTGTTCTCTTTGGATAGTAAATACCAAAGATGAAGGTAGATAGGGAAGTTAGAGGAGGGGCAGGTTCTAAGACAACATCATTTTAGGGAGAGAACAAGAGAGTAGCTTGTTCCCCTTAGACGAAGGTATGTGTGATAAAACAACTAGACCTTAAAAATGGTTAATTGCGACTACAGACTTTTGACTCATGAATAAAGCTAATGAGAAGCAGGGTCTAAAAATCCCAGAGAACATATAAGTTTTTCTTACAGTTTATTAAGATATACTCACCAAAAAAAAGAAAAAAAAAATATCATTAAACTTTTTCTGACTCAGGAAGAATGAAAGAGTAAAAGCAGGTCTCAAAAGCCTTTCTGTGAGGAGATGAAGCTCGAACAAATGTAATTATTTGTTTCAAGAAGTAGTAATAAACTGTCTAGAGTAAGTGTGGGAAAAAAATCCAAGGACTACTGGAGGACAGATCATCTTCATGCATGATTGGTAAATTTCTGCATGCCTTTCTTGTCACTAGAAACAAAATTCTTTTTTCATTGAATTTTTAACTATTATAACAAAGAGCAAAAAAAAGAAGATTAGTTTCTGCTACTGAAAAGGTAACACTGAAGGTATAAGACTACCAAAGGATGTAACATTACATTTACACATTTCACATTAGTGAAAAGCAATGTCAGCTTTACTTGGTAGCAAATAACAACATCGCATTTATTTCAATGTATAGTAAGCCAAAATACAATACCTGCTCAAACGTGCTATTCTCTGGCAGAGCAATTTTATTTAGCAGCATACTGTGCCTCAGCTTGCTCTTTTAATATTCATTACCACTTTGAAGGATACTCAGCAGAAGAATAATATGTGATTCTGCAACAAACTGAGCCTGACTGCTTCCATGTATGTAACTCTGCAAGATAAAAATGAAAAACGTTTCTCTTTAAAACAAAGAAATCCACTGAAAATGGCACAACCAGATACGTGAGAATAAAACTGAAACCCATTTTTCAGAAAAATGCAGACAGGATGTAGCTAGAAATTAACAGCACAGTTTATGTATGCATGTTTAGTAAAAAGAAGTGTTAAAAATAGCATATTTAGGCAAAGAACATATATATAGTGAACATAATGCTTCAAACACCAGTGCACTATGCTTTTTCACACTGCTGCTACTGTGGAATAAAGAACATGCATTTATTTGCTCAGGAGATACAATTTTTGAGAAGAGAAGTGATGAAACCAAGGACACGCATCAGCATGGTTTTTACAAAAGTGAAAACTGAACCCTGCCTTTAAAAAACACATTCTACTTTCGTTTTTCTCAGATTAAGTTTCTTCATATAAAGTCTACTCCGTTTTTCTCGAATAAAGTACAATTGTGTCCATCAAAGATCCTAACTCATAAACAGTCTTGTTTAAATGGAAATGTTGTGAATGCAATTAGATATTAATACTAAACCTAACACAGTCTACTTCCTCCTTACCCCAAATAATTATTACTAATGGGAACCCTTTGGACATTTATTTTTAAGAACTTATAGCATGTTAGTGAAATGCTGTTAGTGTTTATTGTTATCTAGCCATGATAGCAAAAAAGCAAGCAAAAATTTGAAGGACTGTAAACATGCATAAAAAGACAGAGATTCTGTGTCTTCCTCTACTATATCAAGCATCAAGGACAGTTTGTAATACTGTTCTATGTGAAATCAAATACGTCCATATTCTCAAAGTATTATTTACATATATTATTCTTAGGCATAGAGACGATTTTCAACCCAACTAAATAGAAAGAAAAATTCTCACACCTATTAAGGTAAAGAAAGAGGAAGCTTTTTGCCTTCCTTATGGATGCAGGGTTTTGTTAGTTAATTTTTTTACTCATATATGTTGCTTTAATTCATTTTATTTTGAATAATTCTGGGGGAATACCATCCTTGTCATGATTCACAACAATTCACATCTGAAATACTCTGATGCTTCAGCACACAAAAGAATGCCTTTTTCCTCAGTAGTTAAACTCTGATTGATGCAGTGTCAGATCATGTATTTCATAAGAAATTATAGAAGTTTTTACTCAGTAAATGGTTATCTATTGTTTTCAGAATTCAATCATATTATGCTCATTCAAATAACCATTTCAAAGCTAAAACACGCATGACCTTCATGTATCTGAAGACTCCATCTCTCAGAGATATCTTTTTTGTTTAACAAGATAAAAATCACTGATCTCATAGGAATATCTCATTGCAGTTTGATATGACAATAAGCCAAACTCTGTTGGTTTTTTTTTTTTGCATGACTCATGAATCTCACTAAGGCTATACACACACACACACAAATATATATAGCACAAAGGAAGGAAATATGAATATTTCCCATTAATAAAAATTAATGACAAAGTTAAAGTGCTTAATAGATTGTATACTCTGACTTAGCTGTGACCACAGTACTGTGAATAGTGACCTTCTGTCGTTATTTCTCATGCAGTTAAACCAACATATATACATGTAAGCACACAGATACACTTGCAGGATCTGGATTCATGTGTGTGTAACAAACGGCAAACATCTATTCCTTCTGATCACAACGAAAAGTTATAGTCTAAAGCTTAAAATGATTACTATATATAGTGTATTTGCTATAACAATGTGAACTGAAATAAAAAATGAGCCTTGCATCAAAAAGCATAACAGGGTTTAGTAGCCCTATTTAGCCATTAAATACCTATAGGCATTCATACGTAACCACTTTCTCTACACACATGCTAAACTGAATGAAAATGCACATTGGGAACTGAAGAAATACACTCTCTGTTGAAAAGATATTATTATCACTGATTAATAAAACTAAGATAATTAATGTCTTTTGCATTTGTAGAATATTTAGATGAGAGATGTCATTTTTATTCATATGCTTTTTACTTTGCTAAGTAAATGACTTTTTTTTCCTCTCATGGTAGTAATTTAATTTACCACCCCACCATTGGAGGAATGGAATCCACAGATATACATACAGACACTACATAGAGAATTCATTACTTTCCTCAAAATAATTTCCTGACATTACGTTGTTTAGCTTTCTTCCTAACAGGGGCGAAGAGCCTCACATCCAAAAACATAAATTTTATGCTACTGCTTCTGATGACAAAAAATTGGTCCCAACTGGGGAGGAATCACATTTTAGGTGCTAGTTTTCATCACCCAACACAGTAACTTTATTTAAAAATATCACTCAAGTTTGTGTGACTTCTGGTTTCACTTGGAAATAACAAATAACACAAGTATTTTGTTAGTGAAATAGCATAGTTTATAACCCTTTAGCAGCTGTCAAACCCATACAGTAGTGATGTTTTTAAAAATGCCAGCTAATATGCCCTCAACTCTGAAAACTTCAAGCATGATTTCTCAGTAGCTATTCACACTTCACAAATTGACTGAAAAAGTCTTCTAATCTGACAATGAACAGAGTTTGCAGTAAATGGTTTGTAACACTGTCCATTTAGACTACTTACAATGCAAAGCTGAAATGTCACATAGAAAAGACTAAAAGTTATAAAAAACTAATTAGATGGTTACTAGTTTTTTAATCATATTCTAATTAAAGAAACTTAAGCCAAGTCTTACAAAAATGTTACAAAAATGGTATTGTGATTTCACGTAATGCATTAGCAGGGTTGGTATCACAATAATGTAAGGATTCAGCTATTGGAAAGACATTCTCAGAAATTTCTCATAGAATAACAGAATCCTAGAAAGGTCTGGGTTGGAAGGGACCTCTAAAGGCCATCAAGTCTAATCCCCCTGCAGTGAGCAGGGACATCTTCAACTAGATCAGGTTGTTCAGAGCCCTGTCCAACTTGACCTTGACTGTTTCCAGGGATGGGGTATCTATGTGTCTCATCATCCTCATGATAAAAAATTTCTTCCTTATATCTAGTCTAGATCTACCCTCTTTTAGTTTAAAACTACTACCCCTTGTCCTATTACAACAGGCCAAAAGTGTCTGTCCCCATCTTTCCTATAAGGTCCCTTTTAGTACTGAAAATCTGTAATAAGGTCTTCCTGGAGCCTTCTCCTATAATTCATTGTTAAAACAGGTAATCACTATAAACACAAGGAATTTAGAGCAGAATATCTTTCCCTGCATGTTGGTTAAATTAACAAAGTATTTAGTTTTATTACTTTGCTATATTTTTGTAAAATATTCATATTTGTATTAGGATTTGACCAGTTGCTCAAAAGATAAAAGTCCTTAAGAAAACAAAATAATGAAAAGAAACATAGTCTCTTATCACAATTGATTAGGTGACAGATAAGAGTAGCAGCTGCCAACTGATACTCAGCATAAAGAAAAAAGTAACTAGATACAGTTTATTTGCAAATGTGAAACTTGAGCCAACTAAAAACAAATCTGAAATAAAAAACCCCTGACTAGGAGACCCCAACCAGAGACTGTAATTTGAAAACTAGCTATATAATATGAATTTTTGGTTAAATGTCTCATAGGGATTAATGTTGTAATCATATTTCTTTAAATGTATGTCGCTAAAGGCATAGCCTCGCTTGCAAGGCAGTGGATGTTCTTTGATTTAGTTCTGGACATGTTACACGTATATTAAAAAGCTGGTAAGAAACAACTGTCACATACTGCTCTGCACCCAGAGAGGGGACAGAAATGGCTAAAAGCAAAATGAGTAGACACCTTAAACATAAAACCCAAGCAAGAGATCTCAGGTTAACAGAAAGAGTGCATGAGTTGAAACCCATTTTGTTACAATATTAAATAAGGCAGATGTTTACTGCCCAGTATTGACTTAAAAAAATAATTTTAACTGTTAACTTCTTTATTCTATTACAAAGGTCCTTAGGTAGATTATTCTTTAGAGTTACCTAGCAATAAATCTAACCCAGTGTGACCAATAGAATCCTCAGACTGCTTCCCCAAGACATTGTTCTCCAAAGAACTCAAAACAGCAGCATGGTGCATCTCCTCTATAACTGGGGGCCAGTCAGAGCACTGTTAGTGAAGTACAGAAAGTGAAAAACTGTTCTAGGGATGAAGGATAACCAAAATAATTTGAATTTCACAGCATACTGTGGGTCACCTGAATATATGACAGTACCTCAGCCCACTTATGAGAAATGGTTCTTAACCACTTGACAAAGAAATTACAGGTTGTGTTTTTCCCTCAATGAACTTCCAGACCTACTTTCTAAACAGACAAAAAACAGAGTAGAAGTTTTCAGAAGACAGAACTGCAGTATTTAATGTAAAAATTAGAGGAAATAGCTTTTATTGAAAAGAGAATTGCAAGAACTGTAGGGCTTTGTCTTGTACATCGAAGGCACGTGTCTTTCTCTACAGGCACATGACAATACTGTGAGGCCACCCAAAACACAGATTATACTGATACATATTCATGCAAATGTACCCCCACACATCAGTTTTGTACACTGCAATGGCCACTGACTCATCACATTTTGAAAGTCATGGCCACCTGGGCCTCAGACTTACCTAAAATAGAATACATTTAAAGACACTTTTTTAAAGGAATATTGAAGAATTAGGTATTTATCACTTCTCAAGCTAAAGAAAGGATCTAGTCACACATGAGGTTTCTTATTTTCATACTACTTCTTTCCCTCTGTAAGAAGATTGCTGAATGACCTAAATGCAAGGGGCATATTCTAATGAAATTCTGTTTGAAGCTACAGACTATTAAGACACCAAAAAGTAAGATTTCTGGGTTTGCTATTTTTTCTGCTTTTTGACACTGAATCCATTTAATATTTGGAAGCTCTGTGAAGCCTACCTGACTGCAAATGCTCTAGGCAAATGTTAAAAATAAATTCATGAATAAACTCAGTATTTCTCTTTCATTTTAAAGGCATCAAAGGGGAGGACCATGTAAGATGCAAAGATAAAGTCTGTCAGAAGAGATACAACCAAAGCATGAGTAGAAAACTACATCCACACAACTACCACTGCCAATCAACAAATGCAGCAATGAATGCCATTAGTCTGGTAGGACTAATGGGGGAACCAAAACCTGACTAATTCACATTTTGAACAACCAGTCCTTTTCCAACTCCATCATTCTCCTGTCTGATTTCACCGAAGCTATTTGAATTGTGAACTGGAAGAATCATATCCCCAAAAGAGGCCATTTTCTTTGGCAGTGATAAACAACTGTTCAATACGTGCATATTTCTACAAAACTGTGTTAAGTATTTATCTACTATTCATAGACTTATTAAATATTTAGTGTTATTGAATAGCAGATGGTACATATATGTATATAATCCCACAGCAGGATAGTTAAGGATAACAGCAATGTAATATAACTTCAAATTTCCCTAAACGCAGCATGTCCTTGTGATTTCCCTTCAAGAGTGACAGTTGTCATGGTTCAGTAATATACTTAAGTATAATTTGTGCTCTTTCCTTCCTTTCTGTCAAGGAAAGGTAAATAAACCAGAAAAAAGGTAAGGGGAAAAAACGCCTCTGTGAGGTGTGCTAATTCTCAAGGAAGAAGAATTTGCAGAGTACCCAAAATTAAAACATGATTTCAGGTGCTTCACTAATCTTTCTTAAAACAAATACTGTTTTATTTTCCATTGGTATGTATATGATGGATGTTAGGGTAAAGGGAGCTGATTTAACTAAGTTGGGTTTAGTAATAGCCTAAGATACAAAACCACTTCATGAAGTATAATCATTTTTGGTAACTGAGAAATAACTCATCCTGAGGTTACGAGATACGACATACATTTAATATAAAGTGTATTGACAACCAATCAAAAGCAGACAATTTTGCTACTAATTATTCATAGTGATAAACCCAACTTGACCTGTATGTTGAAGAAACTCCTAGATGGAGACTGTCCCCTGAAGGAGATGACAGGCAAAGTTCAAGACAATATATGTAGAAAGAAATGAAGCAACACAGTGGTTAACTGCTCCAAAGAGAGACTTATGAATTCCACACCATTAAGATAAATGCTATTAATCTGTCTTCTTTTACTACATTAACATTCAGGGTGAAATTCATCAGAGAAAGGAACATTACAGGAGACCATGGATTACTTAATGATGATTGAATCTTGGGAATAGCATATTTTAATTAAAGATCACCAATTTTGTCAAGAATACACATTAGATATAAGTTGCACCTTTCTCTTGATTTAAAGGGGAAAAAGAATCCCACAACATTCTCTATCAATTAATATTTTATATGTGTTCCAAGTCCAGGAGTAGTATGATTTTCAGCCGCCTTTAAATCCTTAAAATGTTTAAAAAGTGAAAGTTCTAAAACAATTTCTCACAATGCCATTTACACACATTTTCAGTGTGAATGCAGAAGCTTAAACATTTTATGGAAAACAAATAATTCATTCTGCAAAGCAAACACTGAAACCAAACATCAATGTATATTAATGAATGTTTTATTGTGTGGTTTTATTATCAAAACCACATTTCTCCAGACAGGTTTTCATTCTACATTAACTACGTAACACTTCAAAAGCAGCTTAAACTACCCAGCAAGATTATGAATAAAATCTTATGTAGCTCAAAAGCCCTAGCTTTCTACTCTGTTATTGCAGCTACCTATTTAAATATTATGTTTTCTAAAACCAACATAGTTTCAAATAGCTTTACTTCAAGTATGCTCTCCAAATATGCTTATTTTACTACTATATATTAATACCTGTTCAGTCCTTACAGGCACATCAGTTTTAACTTGCTTAAGAACCTAATAGGAGACTTCCTATGAAGTTATTAGCCTAGGCAGGTGTCTGTGAAAAATCTAAAATAGAAGCCTAGTCTAATTGCCTGCTTTCTTTCCATCACAAGAGATACTATCACCTGCTAGGAATAGCACATGTACTGTGACCTATTTGCCCTGTAGCAGCCAGCCCTCAAAAGTCTTATTGTGACCACTGATGTGAAAAACCATGAGATGACGCTGGTTTGAGCCTAAGTTACTCATATGTGTGAGATGGCTACCAGCTTATTACCTCTGTTATCATATGGATATGATTTGCCAAAATAATTACAAACTTTTTGGGAGACAGAAGATGCAATATGGGCATGAGTTTATCTGAGAGAACTTAAACAACACTGAAACTGAGTAAATAAATACATAAAGTTCTACCTCAAAACCTAAAGAAATGCAAAAAAGTCTTGACTCTGGTTCATTTACTACACAGCCCAGAAACCTCCGAGAAGTCTAATAACGTATTAATATCCAACAGTTAGGATAATGTACAAGTATTAATTAGGGCAATTTCTTTTATGGTAGATAGCCAGGTATAAAAGGGACATCTGCAAATGATGCTTAATGGCTTCAAAGTTAAACGTATTATTAAACACAAAAATAAATCTAAACTCACTCCTAACAGAAATCCTAAATAACTGAATTTATTTTTCTGGCAAAATGAAAACCTCATATGACAGTAAGAAAGTCAGCTTTTTGAGGCAATATTTCATTGTGTTTACCAATCAAACAGAAGCATTCTAATTTAACAATAACCCACTTAAAATAAACCATTTCTTTTGAACATTTACTAGCTTTATGAGCATCTCCAACTCAAATATAAGCCAACAGTTTGCCACCCTGGTGAAAATTCCATGTATTATATTCCTAGCAAGCAATCCCTCTAAGCAATATCTTTACATTAAATCCAATCCAGCTCAGTTAGAGATGCGCAAAACCAAGATTAACAGAATAGCTATACATAGCAGCACACATAAAATGGTGAGGAATAGACCAAATTACTAGAGGTGTTGCTTATGTACTTTATTCAGCTTACATTCAAGCACTTGATTCTAAAAAATAGTAGGATATCTAGAAAATGAACATTGGACCTCCCCAAATAAAACTCCAAATACCTATAACTTTTTCAGCATCCCTGGTGTAATAATTAGTGCAAGTGTTCAGATTCTCACTTACTAAACATGACCATAAATCATATCAGCCACTTTTGATAGGAGAGTTTAATAGGTATGCATGAATTTAACCCTTTTAAATAAATATTTGATGTTGAATTTTTAAAAGAGTTTATGTAATACAGATACACAACAATCTCATACAGACTCTGATTCTCTCCTATATTAATTCAATGAATATGAGCTACATTTTTCATGCCTGAGTTCACTGCCGTGTTCACCATGACCCAAACCAAAACTGAGTGAAGAGATGGCAACCAGTTTTCACAGTACTGGCTAGTTGAAACAGGCTGTGCTGGCTGCCTTCTACAAAATCCATCTGGCACCGAGCACAGAATATCATTTGGGTTTCCAACGCTAGAGCAAAAGTGGAGAAATGTTGCCTTACTTTAGCAGACCAGCAGGATGGAAAGGGTAGTTGGTATAATTTAAAACAGCATACAAATCCTGGTTTATGACACTGCTTTGGTTGTTCCTAGGCAGCTTTTATAGCTATTCTGCATTATTTAGGGTCTACAAGTGCTATCAAAGGAATCAGCTAATCAAAGGAGTCTTGCAAATCTAGAAACTGTGAACACACTGCTCTGATATGCAGAGGCTTTGATACAACTGCTGAAAAAGAATTAATTCTGAGGGACTTCTCCAAGATTTATTAATCACAAAATAATAAGATGACAAAAGAAGCAGCAATCTTTCAAAGAATCATTACTTTGTGGGTTTCAGAAAAAACATAGAACTTAAACTATTATTAGGATTAAAACATTGCTACCCTTATTCTTACTTAATTCCCAAGTTATTTAACAGACTGGCATGCAACAACTGCTTTCCCTCTGAATGAGCATTACAACACACATTACCCAAGTGAGAGACTTTAACAGAGACCAAAATTTCCAGGATCTCTGAAACAGCATTCTTGTAGTTTGGAGAAGTTTGCATGACAGCCTAGTTGCCTAAGGAGAGGAAATTTTTGCAGCTGTGATGCCCTGCTTAACAACTTGACTACTTTTTAATCAACTTTAGAAAGATGGCAAAAAATTCTCAGAGAAAAGTGACATTCCTGCACATTTCATTACAGCTGGAAAACAAAAACAGTGATTGTAATGAAAGAAAAGTTATGATTAAAGTTCAACTGTTAATAGTTGTTTTGGAGTATGGACTGGCTTGCTTAACGCATGGAAGCCAAAACGCAATACTTATAATTAGGAAAAAAAAGAAATTGAGGTGTTTTTCATTGAGATGTGTTTCATTTATCTAAAAACGCAAACATATTGGTAATAAAAGAAGTATTTTCTGAACTCCCAGATATTTCTTTTCTTTTTGCCCTCATTCTGATGCTAAGCACAATATGGGACATCTCTCACTGGCCTTTAAAAAAAAAGTAGTCTAAGGTAAGGTATGCAACTAGACTGATGCCATAGAGTGTGGAAGTGTGATGATCTTCACACCATTGGTGTTCTGTCAACGAGCTGTCATGGCAAAACAGGAAAGACAGCTATTGTATAGTAGACCATAAGTTTTCTTTATAAATTATAGAGATGGAAGAGCTGAAATAGTCATTCAGTTGAGTTCACGTTGTAGGTGTTATTTAAATTATGGTTTACAATATATATATGGAATATATTTATGAACTCAAAAAGATGTTTTTAATTTCTTAGGACCTGTGATATTTTCTCTTTTGAAATTTCAAAGCATTCTTCAAATTGTTTTTCAAGCTGTGAGGCAAAAAATGTAATTTCACCTGAATACTGAAGTGCTGGAAGTAGAAGTGAAGACAAACTTTACTATGACACTAGTTTCAAAACATACTATGCTGCAATCAAATAGTTGGGAAAAACACAAACAAACAAATGTTTACTTTGTACCAGAAGCAAGGGGAGGTGTCAATTCCAAACTGCCCCAAAGCCACAATCCTGTTAACAACAATAGGGGAATATGAAAATAATCCTGTGTTTCATGTAATTGTCTTCCCCAAGCAAACTGCCCCTAACTCTGCTACACAGAGTTCAAGACATATATTAAGCTGTTGCAGGTAAAGGTTTCACAATGACCACTGACTGAAAGTTCCACAGTAAATTAAGCATTTTTTTTAGATTTGCAATTGCAGAGAAATGTGTCAGGTATAGGGGACATACCAGTATAATCAGAAGGCCGCTTTTAAAATGCTAATTAACTAGGAAGGTGAGACATACTTGGCAGCTGTGAGCAGGCATGCAAAATTGAGCATGAAAGATTAGTCAATATGATTGAGTAGTTAGCTACATGCCAGAGAGGAAAGGCATGCTCCTGTCTTGCCACAGTAAATTTTAGCACTATCTGAAGCACAGCCTGTGCTATATATTGCGTATATCAATTTATAAACCTTAACATTTACTTTAAAAAGAGGTGTCTGAGTGAACACGGTATAAAGGAACGATTCAATTGATTGAGTTAAACAGTTGGTTTCTTGAGTACAACTGTAGGCCTCTGAATTACTTTCAAACTACACTTTTCAGTGAACACTGGATTATTCTTGAGAGAAAGACTGACGGCTAATTGCCAAAACTTGAACACAAGAAAATAAAGCTGCAGTTGCCATTATGGGAGAACAGTCATACTCGTAGTAATGTATTTGTGTATAGCTATTTGTATGTCATGATTTTTTTCTTTATAACAGCAACAAAAAAATATACTCATGTGACATACATAACTGTTTCAAATACTCTGAAGTTTTAGCAAGCCAGTTTTATACAAAAAATTTATTACATGACATATAACAGAAACAGTCACATCCTGGGGTTTTATATCCATTGGGATTTTGTCATTATGTGATGGTGAACCAGAATAAAACCTTAAGAATTAATATTCTTTATTAAAATCCATTTTATGTACCAAACTATGCAAGTAGATAAAGAATCAACACTTAAGTCAGTGAAAAAGGAGAAACATTTTTCACTACCAGAAGAGTTTTATTATTCTGTTCAGACTTAGGTGTAACTTATCACCTGATGTTGCTGTAATAAGATATAGTTTCAATTATCTAAAGCTCAAAATACTGACATTTTAACTTCATTACATCCTCTGACTCCACAGCATTACATATTAACATTACTCTTGGGATAAAGAGAACATCTCATAAAATTTTTAAGAAAACAGAATTCAGGCTGGCATCCATTAATTGAGGGAAACTTATTTACACTTTCTTTAAGTCTCGTTTTTCCAAAACATTATTTTTTCATGTTTAATGTCTCTTCTCATTCTTCTACAAATCAACTTAGTAACTTTGACTACAATGGAAAAACTCATATTTACACAAGAGTTTTCTCAATGGAAAAGAAATATATGCTTATTATCTTCTTCCCAGTAAAAATCTCTCATTTGGTCTCTGCTTCTGCGAATCAACATTTAAGATCACAAAGAAGTAGTTATTTGGAGAAACTGATTAAGGAAAAATACAGGTCTCCTTACATGACTGTAGAAAAAATTCAAAATAGTACTGTATGCCTATAAAAAAGGGTCAAAACCAAATTCCTATTAAGTTTTGCTGTACTGTTTTTAAAACTCACCTCAGTTTTCTAGAATAAGCCTATGCTAATCAGAATTGCACAGCTCAGTTACTAAAAAAAATTTCAGTATTCCTCACAGCAATTTTTTGCATGTGTTGGGTCTAGTTAGCAAATTGGAGGAAGTACTGCTGACATGACATAGAAAGTGAACAAAATGAAACCTTTAGCAGGACAAATTGAGGATAAAGGAAACACTCCATGTCCAGAATATAAAATTTGAGAGTAGACACACCTGACAAATAGGGATTTATTTCACAATAACAAACGCTTTGGATCCATGATTTATGAAGGCAGTTATAGGAGTAACTTATTTAAATTCATTGCTTAACGCACTGGCAGATGCTTCGTAATTATTAGAATGTAAGAGTGAGAACATTTTTTCAAAGGATGTGCTCTGCCATTAAGCATCTTGTACTTCAGCAACTATCAAATTTGTGATGATGTATTTTATAAAGTCCTGTTTATGATGGCAGGCATTCACTTAATATACCATAAAATTCAGTAGCTAAAAATTTTATGTTATGACACAAAATCTCAGACCTATTTGCTGTATTATCCTTAGCAAGTATTCCAGCCTGCAATGAATACAAATCAAATACTTCTGTCAGCAAGATGAGTTGCATTTCAAGTTTATTCCATCAGCTGTCTCCAAGAAAAACACCTAAATATTGAAGCACCAAAAAGTTCCCGGATGGCAAAAAACAACGCAAGTCTTACAGACATTCAGAATTATCATTACATATATTAAATGCTATCTTTACTAAAGAAGCAATAAATATTAATACCTAGAAGAGAGGAAAGCAGGGAGGGTGGTGGTGTGTGGAACCAACACAGCATTAAATGTCCATGTATTTGGGACAAAACCCCCTGGAAATTATTTGATGCCAAATCAAAAATCCTCACAAGATGTTATAAGGACATGTTCATGTGAGACTTTGATACTTGCTCTATGGTATTCAAGAAAGCTAAGAATATTACAAGTACTGAATTGTGAAATTGTAATATGCTTTCAGCTCAGAAGAGAACAAGCTTAGTCCTGTTCTACAAATATCAGAAGTCAGTGTTTTTCAATGGTCAGTTATTGTGCCTAGACTTATAAAATAACAAAGTTGTACTTTCACAACACATTTAGTATTTTGAAATAAATAAATTACAGGCAGTTGTGGACAAGTAAGTTATTTAGGTCAAAGGCAAAGGCCATACAATCAATTTCACTAATGAAGTGGACTGAAATGAAAAGTAGAATTTTGAGAGCAGATACAATACCTCATGATAAGTGATTCTCTTTTCTCTGCAGTAACAGAGAAGAAAACTTGGCTTTAGTAGTTCACGGCTTTGCAGAAATGAAGGCAGCTTGCAAGGAACCACTATTAATTTGGGCAAAGTTGTTGAAAAACAGAAAACCTAAGATAGTTCACTTTCCAGAATAGTGTATCAATTAACCAGAAAAAGGCAAAATACTGATGCCAACAATACATTTTATGTAAGAGGATTCATATGTTCAACATAAAAACACTATCAAGCCTGAAGTAGGCAGATGAGATCATACTAAGAAGAAAAGGGAAAGAGCAACAACCTGAGGACACTGAATAGGCAAAAAAAAGAGAGGAAAAGGCTAAATACATAAACAAAAGAAAAAACCCATAAAAGTTAAATTGCTCAGAAAAATTTCTGAAAAGCTGATATACCACAAAGGTGAATACATCCAGTAAGATGTATAAGGATTTGAAGGCTTTTATGGGTCAAACTGCAAGTGAGAGTGAACGACTGAACCGCACTATTACATTGAACAGTCTGCTGCAAAGTTGCAGATATAAAAACATCAGAGTGATATGCCACCTAGCAAGGTGCAAAACAAAGTTAGTGCAAAGTTATCTCACCTGCAAAATGCTGTAATATAGGTGGAAGAAAAGCAAAGTCTCGAATGCTTTTTCTCAGTAGTTCTATGTATGCATACAGTGTATGGATTATTTGATCATATTATGAGGAACTGTAAGAACAGGCCAATAGTTTTCATGCACAAGGAAAAAATATTTTACATCCCCAAAAAAACACCCAAACACCAAGGCAAAAAAAAGCATATGAATTGAAGATTCTAGATGAAGGAGAAAAACTGAGTAAGCTAAGGACTGTATGTTGTCTAGTAAATTAAGATCAAGGAATTGTTCAAATTAAAGTTAATGCAGAAGAACAGCCTGACAAACTGATCAAAGATCTGGTAGTAATGTCAGACAGGTCTGCATTCAAGCTGATTTTTAAAAATGTTACAGTTATGAACATTTATGTCATATTTTTAGGCTTAAGTAGTTATGAATTTACCATTCAGATACTTATATACACCACAGTACCAGATCACTGAGTTCCTTGAGAATATTCACAAACTTTATCAAATTTGCGGTCATTAAATATTATTTTCTTCTTTTATTGGCATCTATAAAGATCCAACTTCTATATTTTAAATTATTTACATTACAGTTGAACTACTATATTTAAAAATTTCTGTTAATAAGTATTTTCCCCAAACCTTTTTCCAAGTCAAAATCTTTTGTACTCTGTTTGTGACACCCATAGCAGCTAAATGGAAAATAATAACACATAAAAACACCTAGCACAGTAAAACTTATTGCATATATAGTAAACAGCCTTCATATAATTGATGGCGAAGAATTGCTTGCTAATACACCACGTGCCTTTAATCCCACTGTACATAGGCTTGGGCATTGTACGCAAATACATAGCATTAATAGTTTTCACTGACACTTTAGTCACAACAGAATTTCAAGACAGCATGTCAAATCCAACTAAAATTTAAGACATCTAAACACATAGTATTTTCTTAATGATTGACAGCGCTTGTAGTTCACTGAAACTAAGCAAAAACTCCAAGTTTGCACTTTAGATGTGTGCTGGAGCGAAACTTACTCACTAGCTGCGCCTGAATGAACATCTGACAGGCAGAACACTGCCTCAACTTAATGTATTTTGCTGAATTTATTTAATTCACTAATTTCCTACTGAATGAGACCAGGAAGTTCTACTGTAGTCTTTCTTCCTTTCTCTAAATTAATTACAACAAAACTGCAATCAACAATTCTAAGAAACCTCAGTAGTTTTGTCAGTTTTCAAAACTCATCTATACAGGCAGGCTTGTTTTAATTTAACAACACGAACATGTAATCTGAAGGCTGTTTCTCCACACATCCCATCATTTTAGTACAAAGGGTTATTCACAGTGTCAGAGTAGCAGTTGGTTTCACAATGAATTTTGCCCCCTTTCACCTCTATGGACTTTCAAGATTCCTTTCAGTTCTTATACACTAACTAGGCAACTATTTTAACACTAACAGTGATTTCTCAACGTATCTTTTAATTGAAAGAGAAAAAGAAAAACGTTTTCAACACACACCTCTTTAGTTTATACACGGTATGAAGCTCTAGTTAAAAAACCTCAAGGTGACTTTGACCCAAGCAGATTTACAATCACATGATACTTGTAGAGGAGCACAGAAATTTCTTTGTACTTGAAATAATTTGGGTGAAATGCTGATTCAAAAGAAGTCAATAAGCATTTTGGTATTGATTTCAACAGAGCCAATATTTCATTCTGATGGTTTATTGGTGATAGAATTTCAGAACATTAATATTTAGAAAGATATATAATATCGAGTAAGCCACATAATTGCAAGAAAAACCTATAAAGTAAAACCATTTACTCCATATTAAAGAATTTCAATATAACATATTTATTTGTACATAACATTTGTCTGCAGAAGAGTAAACTGGCTGCCACAAGAAAAAAATCAAGCTTTCAATGTAAAAAAATGGGTTCTACATATAATCTCAGGCAAGAGATTCAGCAGGTAAATTGTCAGCCACATTTTTGGAGGTAGGAAATGTCATTCTCCCAAGTTCCTTCTAAATTGACCTGGAGAGTAATTATTTAGTGAACCAAAATATGGCTTACACTAAACAATGGAATGAAAAAAAACACATAGAGGAAGTTTCTTGACACCCTCCTAATACTCAACATCTAGACTGGTATCACACATTTATCACCCTTCTGATAGATTATGAAGGGAAGATCTCATCACACATCAGGAAGAAAAGAGACCGTCACAGTCTTCCAAGTTCTACCTCTACCATCTCAACTTCCGCTATTAGGAGATAAGTTTCTGCCATTCCATCTAAGCATCTTCTACATGTTCTAAAACCTCTTCAAATTATAGGGAATGTAGTATCTGCTTTGATAAAGTACTCCAAAGTGTAAGCTACACTAGGAAGTACATTTTTATGTCTTTGCCTATGCAGTTTAAGAGCTCCCTATTAGTGAACATCTTTTCTAAGTATATGTCTCCAGTGGTCCATAGACCCTCAAAAGCTAATCTAAGCAGCTGGCATGCATTGTGACTGCATGTATTAGCAGGATTACATACTGCTTCCTACCACTCTACATCTTTTTCCCTTCCCCTTTACACCTTGCTAACTGCAAAGAATGTGAATTATCATATACACCACATAAATGACGTGAGGGTTTTCCAGTATGACACAAAGACAGCTCTAGTATGACCGCACAGAAGACTCTGAATTCAGTTTTGCAATGTAACAATATGAATCCATTAGCTTCTTTGTAATGACCAGCTACTGGAAATCTTTATTGTTGTGACAACATTTACAGTATTTTCACACCTCCTGAAGTACACATACCTGAATAATTTGCAGTCATATTTTATTCTATTATTTTATTAAATGCCCTGGACAAAGGAACAATTACTCTGCACCTGAAAGTCATGTTTTCACATACTCAAAGACAGATGCTATTCATGCCATTAAAGTTTAATGTTGACACTGAGGTTATGATTTAGAATGGTTTCTTTAAATCTGTCCCTAGGCCACTGCCTCCCCAAGACATGCTCCTGGTCTTAGGCAGACTACGCCGAAAGTACCATTTTGAACGGGGTTTAATACCTATAAATTTGTACAGCAGCTTTTTGAAAACTGAAAACTCAATATGTATGATACCCTGCAGCAGACTTCCACAGCTGCCTAACATGTGGAAACATTTTATTTGAAAATATCACCCTCAATTTTAAATAAATGCAGCAAAATCAAATTGGTCTGTTAGCATTCTTTCTACAGAAGTACTTCCATACTTAACCTCACCCTATGTCATCTCCTGAGCTTTTTCCAGTGTTTAAGCTGTGCATGAAACACAGTACATATAACAATAACAGTACTTTTCTCTCCTAATAATTTTAAACATTGTTTGCTCTTTTGTCCAGTGAGGTTTTAGAGGTTGTTTTGGTTATGCTTTTCTAACCAAAAGACCTTGCCTAGAGCCAACCATTTTAAAGGCATTTTAATTTTACAGGAGAAAATTGATGAGCTGTTTGATTCACATCACTTTACAGTTTTTTCCCAACAAAGCAATAAAATTGCAGATAACACTCTTGCACAGTTTTGCACAGGAAAATACTGTATATACGGTATACTGTACTGTATACCTGTTGCAGCTGGCCCTTCTCTATCTGTCCAAATAACTTAAGGCCAACAGTAAACTCTCAAGTTCTTGGAAAGAGACAAAGAGCAGATAGCAAAGATAATATAATAAACTCCTCTTAGACAGCACTGATTTTCTTTGACTTTGAAAAGTAGTACTTTGAAAAAGTAATTTACACCTGCCATGTCAGTCATGAGAACTTATTAGACCTCAATCTGTAACTTCTTCAAAACTATTTGATGACAAAACATCCATCAGTTCAAGTGGACTGTCACTAGTGGCACTCACTCCTATTGATGCCTTCAAGAAATTCGAATAGATACATGCAGCAAGAGTTCCTTCTGTGGCCATGCCCCTCTTTCCAATGTGTCATATTTAATCATGTATCTGTTAGTTTGCCCACTACAGAAATCATGCTTACTATTTTCAGTTCCCAAGATCTCAACAGCCTTGATTAAAAAAATAATGTGCTTTTTTGCATCCTTTTAGAACTATAAAAATTAGTAGGATTCAACCTGTTAAGGTACAAAGAGAAATATGAAAGTGTATATTTGGAAATAACACCAGTTTAGGTATAAGATTTTAACATTTTTTTGTCTCTTTCGTTCATTTAATTACACCATCAAGGAGAGGAAAATTGAGAAAGAATTCACTTAACCACGGCTTCAACCATTTTTGCTTTCCTGAAGGCAGGTAGATTGGCAGGAGAAGAGATAAGGCAGCTAAGAACAACAAAGTGGAAATTTAGCCCTCATTCTGTAAGATGAATACTATAGCCTAACCTTTCATGTAGTATAAAATATATATTATCAGCTATGTACCTTGCTAAAATCAGTAATACTCTGACACTGAGGTTTTCAGCTGGCAGGGCTCTTAGTACAACATTTGAAATTGATCTAGACCATTGTATGAATTAATTTGGAACCTTCTTGTCAAAAACTATGTTTGTTATCATTCTCTTAAGTGATGCTAACAGAGAAACACCGACGGTGTCAAGATTTGACTTAACACCAAAGGAAGAACTATATACAGTAATAAATAGTTCCAACAATCAAAAAATATAGACTATTTTGCATGATACTAACAAGAAAATGCTTAGCTTTCATCAAGGCCACAATTCTGCCTACATAGAATTTTCCAGGCACTTAGCATATTTGATGATTTTGGGATTTTAATTGCCATAATGACTTATTAGATATTAAGGGCTATTTTCATACATTTGAAATACATGAGATTGCTGGTGAAACCCTAAGTCATGTGAATATTTTTTTGCTAACCTGTATGTCAGAAGATCAGGGATGAGAATTTCACTGAAATAAAACACAAATATTGCTTCAGAAATCTAAATGCAGTAAAGATTCACAAGGCTTACCTAAATCTTGTAGTTAACACATAATTCTCGTAGACATTATCTTGAATAATTGACATATTGCTAACAGTGACCTATAAGTCAATGGAAATGAAAAGAAAGCCCTTCTATCTCTCTACAGTCCACCAGCAGTGGTTAAGCCCTTGGTTAACTTCAGTGTAAATATTAACAATTTTGAAGTGGGCTACATGTAAAAGTTTAGCAAAGACCTATTATCATGCAAAATTTGCTCAATACTTTTGAATGCACTGAGAATTTGCACAAAACACAGGGCTTGAAAGCCTTTTTAAAAGAAAAAAAAAATCACACTATGGTCATCATAAATAGCTTGTAACGGTATTTGTATATCATACAGCATGCTAGCTTTTATTCTATATGTTTATATTCCAGTGCTAAACTTCGAAGTTCTAACTGGCTGACAACTTGACAATTCAGCATACATCCCAAAAGGATGTGTGTATATATTTAATGTCAATTTCCTGAAGAGGAGGTTAGAACTTCGAAGTTTAGCACTGGAATATAAACATATAGAATAAAAGCT
>JAWWMO010000138.1:44233497-44276135 GCA_035047845.1 Dendrocincla fuliginosa
AAATTATTTTACTTTTTTTTATCCCCCCCCTCCCCCCCAAAAAAAAAAAAAGTGGTCATAAAAATCTCAGAACGAGACCAGAGTGGAAATTTCATACTTTATCAGGACTGAAAGAAACATTCAGAATTTAGCTTAACAGTCTGACATATTTATCATTACATTAATATCTAAACTGTATTAAAAACTGCATTTCAGTACATGCAATGAGAAATTGGCTACACTACAAAAGCACTGATAATAGTGTTATCTCTTCTGTTCCAGCAAATATAACCTCAAAGAGGAAGCTTCCTCTATTGACAATTCAAAGCCTTCTTGAGTATTCACATTATGACTCTGACACTTGCATGACTGATAAGAGACAAAGTCAGAAAAAGTTTGAAGGTCATTCTTTTGTCTCCCTTGAAACTGGTATTTTTAATAGCATCTAGCAAATCTTTTCTGGCCAATTCTCTGTTGAGGAATGCCCTGTTTTTTGGTAGATATTAAAATGCAACTACTGTATGACTGAAAGTATTCTACTCCCTTTTTTAAGCCTGCCAAATTAAAATAAAAACATCAGAATAATGGAACTGACCTTTACAATGAAAAGAAGAAACACTGCAATTAGAAAATACAAAAATACACACCAAAATGTTTGTTCTGTTAAGAAATAAAGCTTTTAAAACTGATTATGTAGGATCTACATATCAACTTGAATATGTAGTTTTATTAAAATTTCAGAATAGTTGTAAAGAATTATAAAAATATTAAAGGACTGAAAACAGTGTTTGAAAGTCATAGATAAGGAGATATAAAAATATTTCTATAATGTGACCTGCTAAATACAGAAAAATTATATTCATACCATGTTAAGAAAAGCAAATTACTCTCACAGCATATTGGAAATAAATATATGACAAATGGGGCCAGGATTCACCCACTGTAATACTTGAAAATATGACAGAAAATCCACAATGAAACGTTTTTTATGTACAAAGACCACAACATATTTTTAAATTATTATCACACATAAATAGAATTTAGGTATTAATTTACTGTTATAATTTCTCAGTTGAGAAATTAGATTTGACAACTAAACAAAAATTGCATCAAACTTCTCTTTAGAAGACTTAAAGTAAGTCAAGATGACAAACTGAAGTACTCATTAAAATTACTGTCGATTTCAGTTAGCTATTAATTACATACAGACACCCTCCCACCCCTCCCCAAGACATCATTTAGAATCTCTTCTCAACACCAAAACTGCTTTACAAATTTGTAATGAAGAAAGCAGTTTACCCTCTGGTACAGTCATTTTCTAAAAATTCATTGAAAGTGGCATTTCCACTGTCAATAAAAAAATGACAAGATTGAAAAGGAAAGATCTTCAACTTCAGTAGACAAACAATGTATTTTCTCATATGACACACAGTCTGGCAAAGCCCTTAAATTATGAAAACAAAGCACTTAAGTCAAGATTCTGAGAAGCCTACAGATGTTTGGTCTTTTCAAGAAACAGAGAAAACAGCAGTACAGTGCTACTAAAAAGCAGAGATAATACACCCTAAGGTGTATCTTAGCTTGTGTTCATATGTGTATATATATATTATATATACTAGCAAGAAAAAGATATACATTTAATGATCCTTTACCAGAATATGCCTTGTAAAATATAAGGCACACCTCCTCTTAGGAAAAGGCATATCAGATACAAATTATGATTGAAATATCTTCATCGAAGTAGAGCCTCTTGTTCAAAATCACACTTTATATCAAAACAAATTTCAAAATTTGACCAGAAGTATACCAGCATTACTGATGTAAAGATGCTTATGTTGAGCTGCTGAAGACTCAATGGCTATGTTTGTATTTGCAAGTAGCGCATACTAATTCTCCAAACCCAATATCCACATTATGCACATCTCAAGTGGTTCTATTTCACACTACTTCCTCTTTGGTCCAATGGACTGAACAAACCTTGAGCAGCTGTGAGTCTACTGCATGAACTCCTTGAGTTCACCTTTTGGCATAATTTCTTGCAAAAGGATCATAAGGCCATGTGTCCTGTGTATTGTAAACCAAAGTACAAAGCATCTTTTCTGCTGTTTTTGAGACTTAAGGGGTAGAAAACATCCTGATCTATACAAACTGGTAACATCATCAGTGGATGACTTGTTTGGATTGCTCCCAACCGCGACAGACACTCTGGTTTTAATGTTATACCCTGTTTTTATAATGCTGTTATTTTGTTGATATTCATTATATATGCACATATATATATGAGTATACCTAGACCAAACACATAAGGATACCAACTATTCCAAAAATACATACCTTGAGGTAACAATGCTTTTTGCCAAAATCAATAATCAATTGCATATGATGCGCTGCTTAATATTGTTAACTACATTCTGATTGATTTTTACAGCAATTTTAACTATAATATTACAACCTTTTAAACCATGGTAAAACTTGGGAAATTGATGTATCTCAACGTACTTAGCAATGATGTGCACATATACAATGGACACTTCTATAGCATGGAGGCAAGAGGTACCTGCATGACTACTTCATGAGATAAAGATAATTGACTGTAGTCAAGCAGGACACTGTGGCAGGATAGTCCCACCCTGATAAGATCTAAAATGATCAGAGAATACATACTATGCAAGCCATCGTGAAATATATCATGCATGTTCAACTGCTGGAGCCAGGATGTTGTCTCAGTGTTAAGTTACGTTAAAACCATCCTGGTTCAAATACAAACTTCAAATACACATCCTGCTTTTGAAACAGGATTTGACAGATAAGCTGCTCTGCCGGCCTATAGATCTGTAACTACCAGACAATCACTTTATACTATAAAAGTCCAGTCCCCTTTCATGCGGTCAGGTTCTTCTGGGGGATGCCCTCCAAAAATACTCCTCTGGGTTGAGAGAAAGAGATCGCCCCACGAGCACTGGTATCAGTAAGTTACATCAAATCTCTACTTAACAATGACTTCTTTCTGCTAGCTTTAATATAATTGCTTCAATACTTACTTCAGTATAGTGCACTATCCCATTTTATAACATCCTAATAGTAGATCTTTAGTTTTTAGATTGTGTAGTAAATAATTCTGATTAAGATCTTTGACTGATCATTTGAAATAATAATTTATTTATTTTATATAAATAGTCTCATTTCGCCAAACATTAAAACCTGCAGGACAAAGTGGTTCAATCCCACTTCTGTGATTCCTTAAACTGTTGACATAATCTGAGGCTAAGATTGGATTCAGTCCCACCTCAACTCCTCTCTGAGAAGGGGTTTAGAAAGCAAGGGAGTCCTTTCTGCACCTTTTGACTCCTTTAATGAATTTTGTCTTCCACTCCCACCCATGACAGTTATCTACTAGTTCCACAAGGAGCAACAATATTTTAAGTGCATTTTCATATAAAAAGGGCATTGTAAAGACACAGGAAGCATAAAATAATTTCAGGTAAAATTATTTGAATTGATTCAGTAAAGAAATTGAAATATTAATAGTAACACATTTTAAACTTAAATCAAGTTAAGATTTTTACATTTCAAAAGAGCTCAACTGAAATGGAAAATTAATGAAGGAAATCATCCATACTAGAAAAATTTGGTGAACTGAATGACTCAGACACTAACCACTAAAATTTCTTAAGCTATCTTGAACCTATATCCCATACATCTTAAAAATAAATAAGTAAATAAACAACTTAGTGACCTTTCAGGGAAGTATTCCGGAACTGATTAATAATCCCAAATAGAACACACGAACAATCAGACCTTAGAAAGAATGAAAAGAGACTAACTAGCAAATACATTTCCCTCTTAAAAGGTCAAGAAATTTAGGGATAAAATTAAAGTTGTCAGGAGGCAAACTGAGGCAGCCTCACAAATGAAATGCAAACAGATAGCTCAAGATACGAAGGAACATGGAAATGAGACGAAATGCAGCAAACTTAATCCAAAGAGACAGGTACCAAATCTATCAGGCATCCCTTTCTTAAGGTAATTAATGCTTCTGACAAAAAAAAAAATGTGTTACTATTTCTCTGGACTTTAGCAGTTCATTCGGTTACACGTAAAGCTGGAAAAAAAATGGATTTGGAACAAACTCTATAAGCAGGTTGAATAATTGATCAGTGGGAGAGAGAGTAGGCCATTTAAAATACATAAGGGAACTCTAGATCTTGGGCCTAATTCATTAAGTTTCAAAGACGACTTCAGTGCAAAAATCGGTACTAATGGATTCAGCAGAGACCAGAAAAGAACCAAGGAAAAAACAGGAAGAACTGCAAGCTGTACACTTCAAAAGTCAGAAGAATTTCCACAAATTATGTTCTTATTGAATGAAAAGAAATCAGGTAGAAGGTCTCCATTATATAAGTATGGGATGAATATGATTCATTACTTTGATCTGTGTATTAAAAATTTCAGTCACAATCAAGGTACAAAGCATTGCATCTGTGATTCTCCCAAAAATTAAAAACTTTATGCGAATACAAAAGGTGGTACAACAGCACTGTGAAACAAGTCTAGGAGCAAAAGCTTAATTAAAGTCAAAGATTTTGATAAGATACACTTGCCCGTGATTCGACAGTGTACAAGAGCACTCCCACTTCTGCATACTCATGCACAATGAATTAGGCTTTACAGCTATTTTATGTACCAGAGCTATACAAAATGGTATAGATGGTCAAATAATAAAAAAAAAAAAAAATAAGGGGCAAAGGAGAAGGAAAACAATTTAAACCAATACTATGCATATGGACTGAACTTGGTACTTATGCTAATAACCTAACATTATGTTATTCATTAACTCTCAAAGAAAATAAGTTCCACTGAACAGAGGCTTATTAAATATATCAGCAGATATATTTACAATGTATTTGTTATCTGTACCAGTAAAATCCATGATTCTGTTGGAAGTTCTTTCTGGTTTTTGGTTTTGGGGTCTTTTTCCCAATTATCCTTCTCTTTTTCAAATTGCTGCTGTATGTTTATTATTCCAGTTGTGCTGTCTATTTTCAGTATTCATTCTGCCCTGTTCTGCCGCGTGCCGCTGGGGAGGACAATGGCACATGGCCCACAGCCAAAGGGAGGTGAAAGCTGGAATGACTTGATTCGGGGTACATGAGACTCTTATAGGGTTTGGGGGAGGGGTTTGGGAACTGGGAGGAGTTGGGGCGGGACACGGAAAATATAGGGAAGGAGGGGAGGGAAGGAGAGGAGGGGGAAATACAATTAAGGGAAAAGGGGGAGTGGCTAGCTTTACACAGTGAGGCAGGGTTTGCATCACTGGCCAGCCAATGAAAAAATAGGGAATAAACACCCAATGGGGATAGGTTACAGGGTAGCCATAGCCAATGGGGATAAACCACACAAATACAGGGGAAATAACTATCTGTCTAATACAATAAGTCACTATCTATGCTATAGAGAACCATTTAAAACGTAAACTTCTGAGGTTTGAGGTAGTTGTCCATTTCTGGTGTTGATTACTTGATAGCTAGCTATATCCACTCGTAAAACTGCTCATCCTGGTTGTTTTGGCAGTTCTTGAGACAGGGTTCTCTGACACTGTGCAATATGCTATCTTTTCTGGAAGGTATGTTCTTCAATTTATACAGAAAATAATCCTCTAACAGTGGTTTGAATGCCTCTCTAACCTACTTCTTCTACATTTTTTTTCCTCAGCTTTAAAGAGGGATTTCAACTGTTTATTCTTGAGTAAATGAAGCTTTCCAATATTTTAGCAGGGTTAAGGAATCATAAGGAAAATAAACAGGAGAAAAAGCCAGCAGAAATACAAATTAAAGTTTTTGTACTGTTTCTATTTTTACTCAAGTTTTGCCAAAATATTTGTAGGCCTGAATTTCATCTACTGGGTTTTAAGGGATGAGAGGAATACAGTGGAAACACCTCTGTGAGCAATACCTAAAGTGGCATATACATTCACATCACATCCTTGTGGTTATGTATTTTTCCAGAGCTAATTAATAATAATGCAAGTGCACAATTATTGGGATTTTAAATGACTAACAGCATAAATTTAATTCAATTCTGTTCTTAAATCAATTCTTAAAATCCATTATTAAACTGCACAGCTGATCCAATACTTGCATCATCTCCATTTGCTGTAGCATACTTCTAGTTAAATGCGCATTCAGAGAGTAAAATAGCTCACATTGATGAAATTATCTCCAGTTTTTTAAAGGACCATACAAAAGGGCTGTGAGTACTACCACGTCCAAATATTTCTGCACATTTCCAGCATTCCATTTTGAAGCTTTGATTTTACACCCAAGGCATTTTAAAGGCAGTACACCTACAGGTCTTCTAAAGACAGTCTATGTCTTCGTTTCCTCATTTCCAGAATTAAAAATATCTTAAATGACAGCACTGGACAAGATCAAACAGTGTTTATTCAATCGTTACACCATTCATTGAAGTGTTCACTGTCTATAAACAAAAAATAATAGAACTACTCTGATAATTGTTTCTTCAATGATTCTGGTATTTAGGCATACAGAAGACTATGAACAATTCCTACTTTTAGATATCTATGAGGAATTACTCTGGTTAATATGAACTATGGAATACTTTTTTTTTTAAATGTTTTCTATAACAGTGATTGTAAAAAAAAAAATCATAAACCAAATTCATTCTATTGACCCACATCAAAAGTGTGAGAGGCTGGTAAATGCACAGAACTTCCCTCTTAAATGGTAATCCTATTTTTTTTCAAATGTAGCACATCATGGTATGCTAAGTGACCTCAGGACCTGTGACCATGAAGGAGATTATTTTACGCTTTTGTTTCCTGCTCAAAAACTAGACTTGCAAGACTTTCAATAAAGAACTTTTTTAATTGGCACTGTATCTAAAGTTAAAGTGCTCTAGCCTTTAACAGCTAGACAAACAGCTACAAACATAGACTTTTAAGGGGAACACTGAAAAATGCCTTTTTTTTCAGTACAAATATACACAGAAGAACTACAGTCTACTTCTAATAAATATGAAAGTTTGATTCTGCAAGTACTGAATACTAAGAACAGGTGATGCACATAAAATCTGCTTTTCAATGCATTTCTGTGCATAATATAAGCTTGACACAAGATGTTTTTAAAACCATTAAAGAGCAGACCAATCTCAGCTGTGTTATGCAGAAGCAAAGTCTAAAAAGGGCTACTGTTCTGCAGTAGCTTTTTAAGTGACAGACAAATGTACTTGTCTAAAGGGTAGTGCAAAATGAAAATAATTCCTTGTGTGAAGCCTACTCCTTTTGTGAACTTGTTTCCCAACAATGTGGACGTAAAGAAAGCTTGAATGCTGACCAGAAGCGAGGACAGAAGTTATCTCCTCCTCATGCTCCAAGAACATGGACAAAGCACTTGAAAAACAATTTTTGTGACTTTTTTGATAAACACAGCTTGCCAGTTACATAGCCACAGCAAGACAACTGATTTACCAACATCTACTTCTAAATGTAAGCACTGATAATGCAACAGCCATGTAAGCTAGTCCTGTGAGCAAGATCTAACTGGAACTAATATAAAAAAAAAAATCAACTTTTCACCCAGTAGTTTAGAACAGAATCCCAACTGCTTGAACTTGTCCTTTGGACATAACAGAAGAGCTTTAATATTACTAACACATGTTGTATGGCATTTTTGATGACATAATGATTATAGAATCTGCAAAATAGGTTTTATATTTCCAAGATATTTTACAATGACTATTGAGAAGACAATATATATACACACACATTCAACTTGTTTTATAATTACAACCATTACAATTAATAGAAATACAATACCAACCAAAGAACAGTAGATAAATATACTATATAAATAAATCTGAGAAATGCAAAAAAAAATAAATCAGGAAATGAGGTCCTTAATTTAGTGAAAGACTTTTATTGTTTGTTCTAAAGCTGAAAAATATTTCCCTTCTGTTATTGAAGCATTACTGTGCCAAAAGAAAAGTGAATACACATATGTTCCTTCAAGTAAATTTTCAGAGTTGCATTATAAAAATTATAAAAATTAAAAGTTATAGAAACTAGTGATAATTTTACTAGTGTCTTGGGGAAAAAAATCCCAAAACAAAACACCAACACCCCTCCCAACCAAACAACATCAAAGTAAGTTTAACCCAGCAGTCAACCCTTGCCTTTACCAGAGCACCTACTACCACATTCTGTTCATATGTACAACCTTCCCAAGTACCAGCTTATTCTATTCTCATTTTAGTCTAGAAATAGGTTTTGCCTATCTGAACAAATCAGCTTAAGTCAAAACCAGTTCCTCAGCTACTGAGGTTCAGACTCTGTTTAACCTTTTGCTGCAGCGGAGAAAAACACAAATGAGCATAGTAGTAACGTCATTAACCTCGAGAATGTTCATACTGCTTCAAAAGAATATATAAGGAAAATAATGAAAGCAGTATGTCTGTTCCTGACTACATTATCTACAAGATCTGCATGGCAACATTAATAAATTTAAAAAAAATTAAATCTTATGAATTATTCAAAGAACAGAAAAACAAAAAACATATAACCTGACGTTTAATATTTGAGAAGTCTGAAATATTGATAGGTCAGATATATAGTACCATCCTGTTGCCCTTTAGAGGCTCAGAAGAACAAACTACATGTACAATAAAACTTTTTAGTTTACCTTTTAATTTAGTCCTTATGTCTTCTTCTACTGTATCTTCCTTCAGGAACAGTCAGTTAACATGAAAGGTTAGCCAAAGAAAGGAATTAATGCTGGCACCAGAGCTAGACAAAAAAAAGTCAGAATAATTTTTGTTTCCATGAAAACATATAAAATCATTTTATATTTAATAAAGTATAATCAAGCAAATAACTATTGCCTTGCAGATTAAAAAAAAAAAAAAATTCCTTATGTTCCAGAAAAAATAACTGCCATAAAAAAATGACCACAATAAAAAGGTACCTCTCTGAACCGGAAATTATGGGGGAATTAGTCCATGAAGGACTGACTGAACTATGCTGCTTCATTTACATTAACACACTCAAATGCACATTCCTTCTCTTGACATTGTTCAGAGGCATAAGAGAAATCTCATCTGTTACATCGAAATGACAGCATTAGAGCTTACTAGCAAAACTCTGTGGAAAGGCAAGAGCTCAGCAACATAAAAATGCACCAGGTCTATAGCTCTACAAGGCTCAGCAGGACAGAAAATAGTTTCATAACCGTTCACAAGACAATTCCCAACTGCTGAAATTTTACTTCAGCAAAAGTAACATCTGCACCCTTGTACTACAGATTACCTTTCTAATAAGATAATCCAAGAAAAATAGTGAAAAATTGAAAGATGATGTTGTGCAATAGGGAAAATATGTTCCTTTCCTCCTCCTTTACCTCTTCTCAAAGCTCTAAGACTTCAGAAGAAAACAAACATGCATCAATTGTTTAATAGCTACAGGAAGTGTATCTGCATGACTCTATAAAGAGCAGAATCTCTACAGAGATAAATCTCAGCCTACTCCAGGCTTAATGTGTTCTTGCTTTCAGTGGGAATATTGCAGTAATATCATAATAATGCTCATGTCACTTAAGCTAAAGCATGCTTTAGCTTCAGGAGCTCTGAAAAGCTGTACTGCAGGGCTAAGTCCAAATTTTATTAATGTCAGTGTTAAATTCTAAGTAAGAACTTGGCTAAATCAGCTTTTACTGAAGAGAAGGATAAAATTTATCTTGACTGTTCCTGAGGGAAATTAAAAACAAAAGATAAAAATAAATTAAAAGGTAAAATTAAAAGAATTCTGCAGATGTTCAAACACTGGAAAAGGCTGGAGAGCCTCTGATCATGGAAGCATTCAAAATTCTCTTAGACAAAGTCCTGAGCAACCTGACCACCTCTGAACAAGCAGTTGGACTAGACAATCTTCAAAGTTACCTTCCAATAAAAATTATTTTAATAAAGAGGGCTCTTATCTTTTAGAATCTACACAATCAGTAAAATCTGGGGAGAGAGAAAAACTAGATCAGTGCCTGGTATTTAAGCTAGATTTAAGAAAATGGCTCTTGTTCTAGTAGTAACAGAACAACATGAACTGTTTTTTCCTATGTGTCATTCTGGTTTTCTGTCTTAAAAGTATACTGTATTGCATTCTATCTTCAGATACCTCATAACCACATAGTTGAGGTCTTGACTTCTGACATAGAAAGAGCTGTTCTGCAGTAAACAGGTCTTTCAAATTAAACTAAATAGACCCTAGGAGCCCTAGGAGCTACATTTAGGAAAAGGAAGGTAAGGAGTGGGGAATAAGAGACATTTATTAGTTAAAAGGGGTATCAGTCAACGCAAATTAGATTTCTGTTGTTACAAGAAGCAATTAAAATCTGGCAAGTTTTTTCTTTTTAAATTTCATTTTATCATGATAGATTACTTGCTGAATGATTACTTGTCTAAAATCCAGTTTTACTTGATGAGAACACATTCCATCTTTACTGAGACAAAATAACAGCCATCACAATACAATGCTACTATGTGAACTTTTACAGCATGTATGAGTCCAGGATCAACCATTATAAGAACACAGAGGTTCTAATGCCTCGTCTCAGCAACCCTTCTGTTATGACCATTTTCCTACCTCCTTTTTTTCCCACAATAAAAAAAAAAAGTCCAAAATATTGTGTAAAGTTTCCCTGTTCTAATATCAAGGCGGAAACGTGTTCTACAGAATACCAGATACAATCACCCTTGCAATCTCAAAAATTAGGACAGATGTCTTACACAGGTTAAAAATTTTCCCCACTGTAGTTTAGATACGATGTTGCCCAGTTGTTAACGTGCTGAACTGTTAACAGAATTGTTTTATACTAGTTCTACAACTTACACTGTCAATTGTACACTTTTTTTGACTAAATCATGACAGAAGTTTAATTTAAAGGCTTGCAAAGCTCTTTAGCTCTTGTAGCTTCTGAATAGATTCAATGCATTGATAACCACAGGAAAGTTATTTCACTAAAAATACGCAGAACATAAATAATGCACAACTCATTTCTATCCAGCATGTTAATATAAATAATTAGCTATTCCCTTAAAATTTGAAGAAGTACTTTCAACAATACTACAGTTGTGATTAGTGTCAACAGATGCACCAAGATATTGTTGTGATAAAAGTCAGACCAATCTCATACCTTATGTTAGGTACTGATAAAATCTTTATAAGCTTTTTTTTTAATTAAAAAGCAAGACAAATATATAATAATATATCACATATTAAAGTGACTTTTGTATGTATAGAAACTGTTACCAAATAGTCTTGCCACTTGCAGAAAAGTCAGGGATTAAAAAGACAATCTTGGCCAACTGTACTTCAAGCATGCTTCCAGATACACTGAAGACAAAAGGACAATGTATTTACTGTGCCTTACTGAACTTGAAAGAGTCATTCTTTAAAACCGTTTCAAGAAATGGCTCTATATATTTTAGTTAGACTCATATGAAACAATTTGTATCAGAAACGATGAAGCATTAACCTTAGTAAGCGACATTTTATCCTGCTTAGCAGTAGAAGACTAACACAAATTAAGACTCCTAACATCCTTAGCTGAAACTTTTTAGAGTATCTTAACTTTGCATTGACAAACACAAAAATGGTACCAGCAGTCAAATATATTTTTCTTTTAACTTCAGAAACATACAGATTACCACATATCTATCAGCAAGAAAAATTAATAAAGATCAGTGGTTATAAAATTGTGAAAGGTAAGTAGGGGGAGAAAAAAGGATGAATCAACTCTACAGTGGAACAGATATTTAATATATTGCAAGGTGTTCTATCTAAAAGATAAATTGTTTCCTAAGGACTTAATTTGTGTTATGCTTAAGCAATTTTAACAATCTTTTAAATATAAGACAATAAAAAAAATCTAATTAATATAGTGGCAAATGATACCACTGTCCATTCCACAAAGTAGCAGCTTATGTAGGAAAAACATCTAATAACAAGTAATAAAACCATCATATTTTCCCCTTCACACAAAAACTTTTCCAACTTCTACTGATTTTTTCTCAGAGAAGGAAAGAAAATTATAAGCTTTGGAAAATATGTTAATTCAGTATTTTAGTTCAAGCTTGTCCTTTACTCTGTTCTCCTTTACAGTAAAATTTCAACCATTTTAAAAAAAACAGTCTTAAGCACATTACACAATAAAAATTGTGGAATTTGTATGCAAAAAAAAAACAACAAAAAAAAGGTGCCAGTCCATAGACAGATATACATAAATGCTTTCTTAGCCACTGCTGATATTTGATCAAAAGCTGATAGAAATGTAAGGAGAATGCTTTGCTATTAGGTCAATTAAATAGCAGCAGAACTACATCTGTGGAAGGCTTAAAACCATGTAACTGCTTTCTCCAGCTCTCTTACTTGTCTCACCACCAGCTCTATAGAGAACAAGTTCTGAATAAAAATTGGAACTCTCACAAGACTTCATACACAGACACCAGTAGGATGTTTAGTTATCACTCTCAGTCCCAGTAAAACAGGAACACATTTTAGTGTCACACAGTTAGTAAGGGCCTAATCCTACCGAAATTATTTGGCAAAAGATTAAGAACTTCGGAAGTTAAACAGAAATAAAGAATATTCCAAGGCGGAAGACTAGCACCAGTTTCAACAACCTAAACCAGAACTGAAATAGCAAACTGTGTGATTCAACTTTCTGCATCAAAATGGATGCTGCTTTCATGTAGACCCAAGACCTGATGGCAATGGGGAATAAAGGAACTAACTGCAACAGCCTAAATAAGAGAGCACATTGACTTCACAGAACAGACCACATAGAAATACAAAAATATGGTTTAAAAGCTTCAAACAATATAATTATAGAATTAAAGTAGTTTAGGCAATCAATCAAAGAATAACTGTGGTGCACAAGCCAAAAATTTTAAGAACTGGTAGTTACTTGCACAAGATACTGGCAATAGTAAGTAGTGTTGTCTAAGCAAAGCAAATAGAAGTCTTTTTATCTTTTTGGGAAAAAAAACCAAACAAAAACATGAGGAATTTAAGAAGAAATTGCCATCTAAAATTACAGCAAGAACAAAGAATATAATAGGAGATATTTGAGGCAAGGAACAATTTATGAAGACAGACTATTTCCACTTTCAAAGTCTGCTGGCATATTAGGCTAGTACAGAACTGAACCACTAGCTCCTATGAAGTAACAAAAGCTAAGAATCAGTAATTTTGAACCTAACAATAAAACTATTAAGCTCGGTTCTCCTCTTAACCCCAGAAATTTATATGGTAAGACTGTCAGCAAAGTTTCAGAGTATTACATACGAGTAATCCTTGTACAAAATTGGCATGCAGATTTGGAATTGCTGTGAAATGCTAGACATTGGAAAGGAAGTGATGAGTTAAAATTTCATCTAGATGAACAGTAGTTGCTGACTTAATTCACAAAGTGTTACAGTGAATTATCATGCTTGAGTAAATCTCAAAGAAGTGTTAGATAAGCACTTTTATGACTTCAAATTCACAGAAACATAGATAAGTGCTAGAAAAATGAAATAGGAAAATGTGCAAAAGCGCCATTTGAAAAAAAATACCCACAATGTAAAATAGGCAAAGGTTGATAGAATACTTACGAAGCTTCTAACACTTCTAAAGTTAGAGCTTTAAATTAAAACTATACTGGTCAGTGATTGCGTAATTAAAGCAGGATCCTGGTCATCCTGCATCTATCCTTTTTTTTACTTCTTAGAATCTGACTGGTTCTACTTACTGACACAGCCAAAGCTCCAAATAGGTAAGAATACCGACATGTGAACAAGGAGAGACAGATAAATCAGAGGCACAAGTAACTTACCTGAAGTCATAGAATACAGAAAAATCAGAAAAAAATGTATGTATGTTGACCAATACAATAGGTTAGTATCTAGAATTTTAAAACATCTTTACTGTCATTTCCATTATTTAGTTGTGTGTGCTAACATTCCCAAAGTAGCAGCTTTTCAGACACACAGGACAAAATTCACATTCTGAAAACTTAGACAAGCCAGCACAAACTCAGAAGTACTTTTGAATTATTAAATGTAGTGCATACTTCAAAAACATGTCTTTGAGACAGGCAGTCTGTAAAAACTAATTTGTCACAAACAGTGCTTTTTCTATGCAGTATTTCTCTTTTCTGTCACTCCATAGGAAAGCACCATAAATTTAATACTGCAAGGCAGTAATGAAAAATTCTAAATTTTCATAAACAGTGTTTTATTTGGCTTATTTATTGTATCATTGATTCTATTTCTGAATAACAAAGTTCACAGGTGAAATCCTGTCATTTTATTACATCAATATGCTACTAAAATGATAAAACGTAAATGCAGATTTATCATCAAATTTGAACCATAATTTTTTGCTACTACAATTAAGCTTTGACACAAAGAGAGCTTAAAATATTTCTTTCTTTAAGACATAAGACAGTTCCTTTAATCAGTGATGGCTAAAGCTGAAAATAGCTTAACAGGCCACTAGTTATGAAAAAGCTTCCTGATCACTAAGTTCACTGCAAGTTCTGCAGATTCCATCCCAAGAAATTGATTGAAAAATGGTAAAGAACAAAGAGTGGTTGAAACTAGAAAAGGTCCTCTTTAGTTTTTTTGGCAGGAAAAGAGAGTTTATTTTTTTGAAATCCGATGAACATTTGGTAATTTGTGAGCAGGAAGAAGCAAATAAGGTCATTCTTCAAAAGCAGCAGTTGCAGAATATAACAGCAATTTTTGCAATAGTCAACTTAGTAAAGCTGCTGAAAAATTTAAACTGGAGGAGTAAAAAGATGCAGAAAAAAGCTTTCCATAAAGTTCAGCAAAAGAGTTACAGACATGATGGAAAATGGTACAAGGCACATGAACATATTTGGCATCTCCTTTTCTAACTAAAGTCCTCTGGAGAGGAAGGTAAGAAGTTAAAAACCTCAAAGGTTTGTGTAAATGTAGCCTGAAAGGAAAAAACAGCACAAATTTGTTTATTGTGTGAGGGAGCATGTCCCTACAAAAAGACAGAATATCTGTGTTTATCCTTGGGCAGCAGAAATTGTGTGGTGTGAAACAGTTTATCACATATTCACTACAGCTGGGAGCCTCATAGAAAGAATTTTGAAAAACACACATGTGTCATTGCTCAAATCACAGATGGTAGCACCTTTTAAACATCTGAAACTCCAAAACAGACTCTGCCTGCAATTAGAGACTTAAGACTCTGACAGACTGTGATACAGAACTATGGAATTGCAATTACTTGCAATTGCAGACTCACTGTAACAAGTGACTGTCCGTATAATGTTTTCTCTCAAAATAAAACTAAAATAATGCACTCACCACTTGTCCATTCTGAGGATTTTTATGTGCATATGGTGGTCCTCGGATGTGATTCCACATCTGACCAGATGTCATAGCAAATACAACACACTAGGAAAAGTAGAAAAACAATATGCTCATTAATTTAACATGATAGAAAACGATTCTGCTGGTGGTTATTACTTTAGATAGACAATAGTTTCCCTGATCAGACACAGTATCTACCTCTATTTGATTTTAGGACCGTGCTTCACATGTGTTGCTCTCATAAAATGCTTAAGGATTTTTGTCATTCTGAAAATGAGTCAGCTCAAGATAGATTTTTCAAATCTCACTTGAAATAATCCTAGATTTATGTGCCACATTTACACATCTATATGGCAACCAGCACTTGTAGCAGTAGAAGGCATTCATTGCAAATGTTCTGGAAACTAGTATTCAAGATTTATACAACCTTTCATGAAAACATTTCTGCCTCTAAATCCTATACAAATCTTTAGCTTACTTTTTTGCCTTCAGGTGTATGAAATGATATATAAATTCATAGAAAAAAATCTAATTATTAGAAAATCCCTGTCCTATTTTATGAAAAACTGTCTTATGAAATTCTCATTGTGTGTCCTATGACTGTGATTCATTTTAGCTAGGACAAATAGAAATGGTTGAGTTGTTAGAAAAGTGAAATTCCCTATGGAAGACTGTGAAGTTAGGTTAGAGATGCATGACGATGATAGAAAGAGACCTTAATTTTCGTAGAAGACCATAAAGCAGAAGCTACATGACAAACATCAGTCATACCAAGAGCCATTATGACTCTCTAAAAAGGAAAACAAAGTATCTTTTGATTAACAAATAAGAAAAACAGAAATAAGAAATTTGTATCATCTAAATACGTCTTTTATCAGTATAGATAATCCTTACACAAACCACAAGATAATTTAAGTACAGTTACATATATGCTCATCTTTACTGAACATCAATATTCCCAACAGTATACTGAAGTCATAAAGATTTCGGCAGATAGACCACAAGTATAAAAATTCATACTAAAACCCTTGAGGGTGTTTTCTTTAAAGAAGGCTTAGTAACACATTTGCGAAGTAAACATAAGCTACTGTTGCTCTGTATCCCTCTAAATGCAGCACTGCCACCTCTAGTAATATGAACAAATTTTGCAAGGCCTTACTACTGAATTTTGTTGGGCTTTATTCAAATCTGTCTTGGCTGTCCCAGTTTTAGGTTTTGTTTTGGTTTGGGGTTTTGGTGGAATTTTTGGTTTGTTGTTGTTTTTGTTCGGTAGTTGTTGGGTTTTTTTAACTTGTTTAGCTGAAACAGCAATTTCTCCAAAGATCAGGTGATTATGTCGTTTACATTACATTTGCTTATTTTTGCATGACTTAATTTTTCCCCTCCTATTCTGTTTGGGATGAAATAATCATGCCCAATATAGTGATGTATTGCCGGCAGGAGATGACAGGATAGCTAGCAGAACTGTAAACACAGGATGCAGTGTACCAGTATGGACTGACAAGAAAGGGTGCACAAGACTACACTGGAGACCCCAGGCCTACAACTATTAGTTGTACCAACAGTAAATAAAGAAACACAGACATAGGAGGTCATCAAAAACATTTTTAAGGCTAACAAAGAGGACAAAGGACAAGCAACGAGCATATGCAAGATGACTCCCATTTAGCCATTAAATTTTTATGTAAAATTTAGTTGCAAATCAGTGAAAGAAGCACAGAGTGTAAAATAGCCACAAGTGGACTCTAAAACAAGGAGGAAGAAAGCAGTAGTATCATACTTCTCCCAGCAAAGAACCTGAATTCTGTCAACTCACCATAGTACCCCATCACCCCAAACCAAAGCCAAAGAATGATCTCAAGATCCAGAGAGAAACAACAGAAGAGTAACTGTGACATCAGAGGAAGGCAAAGATACTAAGAAGTGTGTGCAGAACCATTTTAATCACGCTGTTATGATTGAGACTTTTTTCTCTTGTAAATGAAAGAAAAGATACATTTTCTTAGATGGTTTAATTATAATTTTTCCTTGTAGTGTTAAGATTTTACTTACACTAAGAAGATGTTCTTGGCTTTAAATATAAGGTGTGTTTCATTTTTCCCTTGGCAGGATTTGGAATGTTACAGTATAGCAATTAATATGGCAGATATAGGCATACAGGTAGTAGTTATTAGCAAATGGATTACATTTTAATTAATAATATGCAACAAAATGAAAAGAGTATACAGTGACATTACAGCAAAAGAATAACAGTTATTTCTATACCTTGCAGAGTGTTTTAGCAGAGAAATTTATACTGCAATTTTGGTGACGAATCACACAATAGATAGCTTATGTTAAAGCACCAAAGTATAGAAATCAAAAATGTGGGTAACAAAAGTGAAGTGTAAGAGATATTCTGAAAGGCAAAAAATTAGCTGAAAAGTAAAACATTGAAAGATAGCAGATGCATAGAATACAAAAAAACCTGTGGTTCTCTGAGAGCGAGTTTTCTATGAAAAGTCATTTTTCTAATTCTTATTGTTTGAAATTTACATTATCTAGTGCCAAATCTGCTTCCATATGGAAAGAGAAAAAAACCTCCACTCCAGTTTATATAGTCTTATATTTTATAAAGGACAAATCTCCCAAATTACCCAAGATCTTTAATGCTTCTCAATATAAATACCATGCTGTGAGACAGTGTAACATGTAACAAAAAAACCATCTAAGAGACCCAGTGGTGGGGAGAAGAAAATGTCAAGTATTAACATTATTGAAAAGCAAAGACTTAATAATATGGTTATTTAACTTGAAGGTATCTTCCATATATTCTTTCAGTTCAGATTGCCAGTGACCAAGAAAACTATTTCAGTATACCACATACTGGATCTGCAATTATTTCTTTTCATCATGGTCCTTTTTATGGTGTATTTCAAAATTACTTTTTCAGAAGCCAAAGAACATTCTCTAGCTTCTCCCCTGTCCTCTTCCAATCTTCATCTATTTTAAGTATCCTAAGAACAGAGCATTTCCATCATATCCCTTAAGCAAGAACTTGATATGCTACAGTTAGCACTTGACTCTCAAGCTCATTTTGCTGTATTCTATATTCTTCTAGATGCAATTCTTCTAGATGAATTACAATCATCTGGGTAAAAAACCTCAACATTAGAAACTACAGACTTCTACTGTTTGTAGATTAATTCCTACAAATGACTGACTTATAACGTGTGACTTCATATTTGTTCTCATGTGCAGAGAAATGGCCCCTTTCTGCTGTTTTCTTGGCTCTTGTCAAAGTTCAAAGGATGACATTCAAGAATATTCAAGCTGAGGCACTCATCTCTGAGCACAATGCCACTTTTTCATAGCAGAGTCTGTAGTTCAACAGTTCTGCGGAGAGGAGTATTACAGAGACATTCTTTCTCCTTGTCAGACTCCAGAACAGCACTAGGTGCTGGTGTCACCTGACTTATCAAGGTAGTTCAAGGATTTTTAGGATTCAAGCTATTTTAAGAGCTTTAAGGTTTCAGTAGCTTATTCTGCATCTAAATGATGAAAGCAAATGGATTAGATCTACACTTTTTTTTTTTACTGTTTAGCAGAGATAGGGAGAGAACCATGATTTGCTCCAACATAACATGATTCCAAGACCACATGTCCACATGATGCCTTCAGTGGCAATGAAGTCCCCTCCTATTACCAGTCCTAGCTGAGGACACTGTATGTGCAGGCAGGTCTGCTCAAGGACCTTGTTAACAAATTGCAAGTGGTACTTTCTTGATGGCTTCCATCCCTGGTTTCACTAAGGGTGAAATGGTTTTGAGCTCACCTGTGTGGTGCCTTTGTGTGTAAACCACGAGGCTCCTAAGAGCAGTTGCAAGGTAAATTAAGCACCAAGAGTCCCAGCAGAACACTGAACTGCTAGGAAGACACAACTTCTCAGGCACATCATCAAAATTTCTCAGCTGTTCTTGGTTTTGCAAGCTTTGTAAAATGATTTATGTGGGTTTAATACATCCTTTCTCAAAGGCATAAGTTTTGTTTAACACTGTCTGCTAGTTCATTAAACAAAATTACTAGAGATTTAAAAAGCCATTTTGTATGCATTTTGAAGAGAAGCTTCCTATTAGCAGATAACATACAAAGCTGATAATTAGATTTCTTTGCAAGTTGTGAAAAGACACACAGAACTGTTCTGTTTCCCAGAACGTGGAAAACACTTTGTAACATAAGAAAAATGATAAAATTTTTGATTCACTTATGAATCAAGTTAAATTCAAGGATAGTTGCAAAAAAAATTAAAAAAAAAAAAGGGGAGACATGGGCGGCCAGTTCTGCACCTAATTTCCCTGTTGTTCTGTATATGTAAGTTTTAACCATTTCACAATTATTGTTTTAAAGAAATGTAATCCTTCCTATTCAGTTTCACTTTCTTTCTGTACTCAAGGAAAGCTCCTGAGCTACGAGATTTGTACTCCATTTCTACATAACTATCCATCACTTATTAGAATCTCCAGTGAGAGATACACAAATCAAGAACAGAGACTACAACACAGAAGCAAACCAGAAAGGATTTCCATATGTGCACCTCTAAAACCTTTAACTACAGGAAGGAAATTAACAATCAGCATTTATTGCTGTTCTTTTGAGATGCCTCTCTACTCACAAAGAGGAACCTGACTACTTCTATGTGTACCTTTGAATAAAACACACTACATTTTTATCCTCATTCCCAGGAAGGGGTGCAGAAGCCACTAGTAGCCATAATACCCTTCAAGCTCTTTTGGACCAATAACTGGTGATGAATGTACTATGTGGTACAGGTACTGTGGAGCGGATCAGCACAAAACATCTCTCATGCCCATTAACTCTTCCAAGAGCGGTAAACACACACTTTTTCCCCTCATTCAAGTGACCTGACATATTTTGCCCAATACAGTCAGCTCCTAGGGAGCTGCCTTCTAATCTAAGTACAGATTTTGCCTTCCCAGATTTCACAGGTATATAGGCAAATCTGGAGTATACATATAAAATAAAACTGAAAATTATATGCTGAAAACCACAGTGACAGTCTGGTAAAGAAAATGCTTTCAAAAGATCCCTAGTTGCCCAAATTCTAGCCAACAGAAAAATGCTCTCAGCACAAGTACTGTTGCCTAAAATGAAGCAATTCCTTATCTAAAATGTTAGAAGCTTGCCTAGTTTATACTGTCTGACCTTTTCTTCTCTCTGCTTAAGAAATTAAGAGTCCTGACAAGTGTCTGAATTGCTTCTTATTATCAGTATAAAATGACAGGGCTCTGCAAATATTTGAGGACTGAAGTCCTTCCTCACCTTTGTGTTGGCATGTCAGAGGGAAAAATACCCAGATGAATAGCAAAATTGGAATTAAACTCTAAGATAATCTGGGAGATAAATTTTGCATGTGATCTCAAAAGATGTGTTTTGGGATATTACGTACTGTGACTCAGTCATCCTGATTTGCCATTCTAAAAGTCTTCTGGGCAATGTTGCAAATGAAAATGCCTAAGGCATACAAGAGACAACCAGCGACTGCAGTGCTTCAATGAGGGGATGAAACTGCAAATATTGCTGTTGCACAATCTAATGCTGAGAACAAAACCAAATCAGCAGTCTTGTGTGAACTGACATTGGAATCAATGTGTGAGATGAAAGCTCTGGTCTTGCTTCTGAAAGTCTATCAAAACTATTAGATGGATCATGCATTCCTAAATATTCTCCTAAACAGTGCTGAAACTAATGTCTATGAGACACAACATTTTGGTATCGATGGAGTTATCAAATAAAAACTCCGCTAGCCTTTCTGGGATCCTCTGTTCTGCTAGTAAAAACAGAGGTGTTTTATGCAGAGAATTTCCTACTAGTTCTTAGCAATAGATCATTCAATCAGGCAGAGAGAGGCACCATCCATTTGTCATTTAAATAAAAAGTATTCAACATTTGGGAAAAGCTCTTCAAAGCAAACTAAGAAGCTCTAAAAAAGCAAGAAAAAGAAAACCAGAGAGTTGTCTGTTTGCAATGATACAGTTTTCAGCCACTGAATCCCAGGATCTCTATGAAAAGGTTTCTGTTGAAATTAAAAAAAATGTTATTTTCAATATGGTTAACGAATACTAGCTACCTAGCAGCACACCTCCCAAAACACAATCAAAACCCAAACCCACAATTTTAGAAAAGTTTCCACACTTTCTCGACTCTGCATCATCTGAAAAAAGGAACTGCCAATAAGGAACAAAACAATTGCCAATACTTCTGTTAAAAACATAGGCTTCCTGTTTTTATGCATCTTGCCTGGCGTTCCCTGCTTAATTTGTTTTTCAAAGTTCAAAAAGGAAAAAATATTAATGGAGAATATAATGATTAAAAATTAAATATTTACTACTTATATCCTTCATAAAAAGCATCTCACTAGACACTATCTTCTCCATTTTTCCTTTTACTGAGCTTTTATCAAAACAGAAGCACTAAGTTAAACTGATAGAAAAAAACCCACAATGTAAGGCAATCATAACTAAACAACAACTTAGAATGAATATATTAATGACTGTCCATTTTCTTCTATGAATTGTAACATATTTTAGTCATTAACTGAGGTCATCTGTGCAAAAGCCTGCAATCTGGAGTCCCTGCTGACTCCATCAAAAAGAAGTTATAAAATTAATTTTTATGTCTGGTTAGATATGAAAAAAAAACCAAAAGGATTTCTGGTAACTGTATGATCTGTGACAAAACATCATTTTGCAGAGTATAGGGATTTCAAAACACTGTGAAGTTCTAAGAACAGTAACAATTAAAATAGTGAGGCATTGGCTCGATGCCATGATTAATTACCAAATACTTTCAGAGATAAGAGTATTTTCTAAAACATTCTTAAAGTGCTATTAATTTTTAAAGTAAAGAGAATTTTACAGGAAATAATATTAGCAACAACAATAAATGGTTTTAATGCCATTTTAGTTCCTTGCTTGTTAATACAATCAGGAGGATGAAAATTACTGAATGGCATTAACAGAATTCCTTTAAATATTTGATTCTATTTGGACACTGAACCTGTCCACAGGAGTTCAGTTGAATGTGATTATAGGGTTTTTACACTGTAATTTGGAGTTACATTCAGATGCAATGTTCAGCTGTTGAGCTGCTGCTAAGGAGAACAGCAAATATTCTAAGAAAGAAGTGATGTATTAATTTATTAATTTGAGAATTAGTTATGTTTTCAACTATTCATTGAATATTGCCTGTAATAGAATGATTTTATGATTTTAAGAACTCATTTTTAATCTCTGCAAGACAAAAAACACAATTCCCCAAAACATTCAAGCATTAAACTTTGCATCTGAAACTCTGAGATATGAAACTGAAATGAAATTGCTGTCTCCAGAGATACAGTGCATGGTTAAAAAAAAGAAACACCAGTGATTACATACCTTTATTTGATTTTTTTGATTTTGAATTTTGGTATGTCAAGTATTGTTTTACTCAAGTTGTTGCTAAAGATTAGGAGTCCAAAATATGTGTAGACTGATACATATCAAATCTGAGCTTTTTGGTGGTAGTACATTTTTAAAAAATAATCTAGAAAAATATATGGAACTAAACATGAAAAACTTACTTTGGAAAAGAAATGTCAAAACTCTGTGCTAGAGCTCAGGATACTCCAAATGACATCCTGGAACAAAGAAGACATTTTGCCCCTGGCTCTCTAGATCAAAAGGAAACCTACTTGAAAACTAGTCCTACAGGTGGTTTATTTGAAATCTTGTTCTTTATTCCTTCCTCAATGTATAGTGTAGATTAACAAACTGCTTAAACAAAGAATCCATACCAAGTACAATAGTAGAAAAAGCTATGATAGTACATGAGACAGAAAAGCATTATCAGTAGCTACTGCTCAAGAGTAATGCCAAATATTAAGGAATTCTGGACAAAAAGCTTTAAGATCTTATTAATAATTTAGACATAAAAATTCATTAGTGTTTAACAAGTAGTAGGTAACTTTATCTTTGAACCTATGTAATAAAGGCTGCAAAAGGCCCATCAGCTGAAAGTATCACAAGAAGAAGGTATCCTCTCATATTATTGAATCAAGAGAATAGTAAACCATCAATATGACATGGCTTTGAAAAGGCAAAACTGATTATAGGATATATCGGTATCATAATTCTAGAAGAGCTAAAATTCACATAATTACAAAATAGCTCAGATTGAAAGAGACCTCAAAATACCATCTGGTCCAAGCTTTTGTGGGAAAGGGAGTCTAGATAAAAAATAAATTATGAATGCTGATGCACAAATAAACTCATGTACCACCTTCAATCCTAGCCATGTGCTTTCCAGAAAGGTCAATTCATACTGATAGAAATTGAGAAAAAGATCTTTGAAATGATCAAGGGAATAAATAATTATTTCAATGGCAAAAGAATAAAAGTTTGGTTTATATTGCACAAAACACATGGACAATGTGTTTATAAGTACTGTTCTCAATTGATATAACTACCAGTATAGCAGGAAGGAGCTCTATTAAGTAGTAAAATGTTGGATTGGACTCAACACTATTCTAGTGCTGATAACCATGCTCCTGATGCCACACCCCTGAAAATTAAGGCTTAGATGCTGCTCCTCAGATTTTTCCTCTTCTGTCCACCACAATAATGTGTGTAATGAGTAATGAGTCCTCACTGATACACCCTAACTATTCTTGCACACTATTGCCTGTCTGAAACTGTCTAAAAGCTGACTATGCTGCACAGTCCTGATTCTTCATCTGTCTATTCAGCTATTTGAAAACTATGATATAAATAAACACACTGCAATATACTATTAATCAAATTAAACCGTAATTCATTACTTATGGTTTTGAGGATTTAGCTGACTAATATTTCAAACAGACTTGGCTAGATCTAGTCTTTCCTCAGAGCTAACACTCTAAGATCATCCTATTCTCATTTAAGTTAACTGTAGAATGTTAAGGTCACTACTACTGAAATCAAGCTTTGGAAAGAATTCCGCCTTTTTCTTTGTTCTTCAGATATTTTACCATTGTCTTATAAACATATAAAGCCTTTGTTAGTTTTTTCAAACTTTCATTACTCTAAAGTCTGACATCAGTATCCACACTAAACTAATCAAAACATTATTGATTTTACAAAAAAAGGGAAAGTTGAACCATAGACATAAACATCAGTAAAACATTATTGGAAATATTTTCATACTAAAGTTCAAACAACAATCTGCAGCTATCAGCGTTGGCTAATTTTCAGTGAGTCACTCATGGTAACTGATATTCCCTGCTTATGAGAATGAGACCCAAAATCTAGATTATTAATCTTTTCCTGATAGTATCATTCTGAACAATGTATTAATGCAATGGTTTCTAATTTACTATGCAAGTAATGAAGACACTTGTGCTTGAATAAGAAACTAATAAAAAGCAAATTAGTAAGGACAATCTACATACCAGAGCTGCCATGGCCCAGCCAGTTTTGTTGTAGATGAACTCTAAATTATTTCTTCGCAGATACAATAAGCCACCAACAAGAGATACCAGAAGGGCCAGTGCAATTGTACCAGAATAGTTAGGAGGCCTGAACACTCTAATCTGGAAAAGATAAATGCAAATACAGGTTGCAATAAATGCATACATACAGATCATCTTCCATACAGACAAATACAGAATGTCTAAAGTCTGGTTTCAGAGTCAGCAAGACTAATCCCTAAATATATTTAAGTAAGAAAAAAATAGTACTATAAGCACACAATATGGAAAAAGTTCATGCATAATTTTGAACTTTTCACTTCTGTAACATTATTTCTTCAACAAATTTGCAGGCTGTGTCTGAATTAGAAGCAGCTACATTCGAATCTACATGTTTTGTATATAGTCTTGCCAAGCACATTTTAATTCTTAACAAATATCACTGCTTGTTTTCATCCAGAATAAGATTGCATAAAATTGAAAAAAGCAAGAATGGAATATAATCTGCAAACTGCAGAAGTTACCGTAAGTGCCATGAACGTTGTTACTTTTATACTGTGTTCCAGAACCTTCACTTGACGAAAGAAGTTAAGGAAAGACAGAATTTGTCATCAACCTGCCTCAGACTACAAAGACACATTGGCTTCAACTTTTAAAACTGTTGAAAGACTTACATGAACATCTGTTCTGTCAGCTATCCATTTAGCTAGCTGCTCAGCTGCAAATCCGATTCTCTGCAGGTCAAATGTGTCAGCTCTCTTGGGTTTACCTTTTGGAGGAAAATGCATGAAAGTCGGAGCAGAGTTCATATTCAGCTACAAAACCAGGAAAAACAACAGGAAAAAAAAAATTGTTACTCCATCATCAAAATACAACACAATATCCTCAATAATGCAAGTCTAATTAGCACAAAAATATTGTGTCCATACATTTTTTAATACAGCTTCACGTACAGTCCTTCAAAAAGAGTGCTCAGAATATTCCTTCCAGTAGATTCTTCAGAATGTTTAATTATTCAGAGTATTTCACTCACAAGCTTTTCTGAGTAAGAGTATCTTATGCTTTAAAGTTCTCACATGCTGTAAGACTTTTCCTGTAATTGATAAAACAGAGACTGTGCACTCATCCAATCTATTAAAGTATACTAGGTCATAATTCTAAGGGAGTAAAGTGGCTTGATATTATTTCCCTTGCCCAGTTCTCATGAATCTAAAGTTAACTATTCATCTAGCCTTCCACTGGCTGCAAGATTGACTAACTACGAGTGACTAGTCTTTTTTAAATCCAGAAAGACCTAGATAACAAGTTTTGACTACATAACTTCCCCTAGAAACTGTTTATTTGTGTGTTGATGTCACTGGAACTATTGAAATGATACCTAAAAATTCTCAAGGGTGATAAACAAATAGATTTACATTTAAATTTGTCACTTGAAAATTTGACTTCAACTTTCCTAGGTGGTATAGGAGAATACAATTTTACTGTATAAAAATTCCTCCACATTTAGGGCATCTCAGAAAAAGCGCAATAAAGCATTTCAAAAACTTGAAATTACCATAAACAAAATCAGGGTAAATACTTAAAGATGATGCAATATGGAGTTCTTTAAATAAAAAAGGCAGAGTAAGCCTGTTTGTTTCATTCCTGCAAAATGAATTTTATATCACATTACCAAAACTTAATACTAAATCAAATACAGATCTGAATTTATCAACAGAAATTACCAACTATTAAAATACTTTCCATCTAAGAAAAAAAAAATAGCCCCCTTCTTTACTGAGCCATTTTGGGAATAAAAAAATATTCCAAGAAGGGCTAAGACAAACATTGTGATAAAGTTAATTATTTTATAAGATACAGAAACCTTCTGACATTGTACAGAGTTTGGGGACAGTTGGTCTGGAACTGCTTTACGATCTCTCTATAAACATAGCAAAAGGTAAAAAATCCAAATCACATTACTTTTTGAGGTTTTTTGCTATGGCATCACCATTACATGACTTCTTTGCACACATAAATGTAAGGTCAGAACTGCATTTGACCCAAATCCACCTTAAAATAGTCATTAATATAATGTATTCTTAACACTGTGTCTCTTAAAAAGAGTAAAACCCTTACATATTCATGTTTAGTTTTGTCTACATGTAAATGTAACTTTAAATCCATAGCATTCCAATTAAACTGAATCTGTGCCCTGTTACACAAGGAATAAGTTGAACTGAACTATTCCAACATGCATTGATTGGCTTAAGGAAAGAACAAACAACATGTTTTGTATTATAACCACATAGGTTACAATAATACAAATTTCTGTAAAGCAAAATTTTCAATTTGTAAAGCAAAATCTGAAGTGACTAATAACCATTCTTTACACAATTTCAATTGAAAGTACAAATATTTATGAAACACAGTAATTGAACTTTTTAAAGCATTTTACAAATAAATATTAATCTTTTCCCCTGAACATATTAAATGACACACTTCACCAAAAGGTGTTTAAAATATACAGAGAACTTCAAAGGTTTTCAGTCCTCTTAATCTGCATTTTTAGCTTCAATCAATGGATAAATATCAAAGACAAGCATGTCAATATTTAGTATTAATTTTCAAGGGATGCATTTTGCCTTGACTACTTAGTTTAAAAGGAGACCTTAAACTATTCTCCAACTGCTGATTTTTTACTTTTCATAGCCAATATATAAAATGTTAACCAGACTCCTCTCTTTTCCCTGAAGAACTTTCAGGCTGATACAAATATTACTGAAGTCGAAGAATATTGTATTACATAAAAGCAATTAAAAGGCTTTTTTAGTTGAGCTTTTTACCCTGAAAGAGAAAATAAAGGAAATCTTTACATTCAGTGTTATTTGTAATGTTCTTAGTTCTAAAGAATTACATTAACAATTGTTTGGAAAAAAATTTGCACATTTATATTGCAATATATAAATAAAATACACTTGGAAAATACTCAAAGTGGTTACGGGTAGAGTTTGTCTTTGTTAATGTTGTAGAAACTGTAGTGCTTTGAACCAGAAGGAAATTATATACAAAACACAGAGGTACAGATGTACATATAGAAAATAATTTGTCTTGTATTATTTGGCAAATCAACATGCAGTTCTAAAAATTAACAATGCTTTACGGTATTCAATATTTACCTGTTGAAAAACATCTGCCCCTTCATCATAATCCACTATTGTGAAAAACAGTTTATTTGAAAAAGCTGACGAATAGCGCCATGAATTAGCCAGTACTTGATATTCTTCATTAGCTTGCCTGTTAAGGAAAAGAAACAAATGTACACCCATGTGGCATTCACTAGCAAAAAGTATTCTACAACCAGCTGCAACTGTTAGATAAATTACATTTTCGGTATCATTCGCAACACCCATACTATCAATTAAAAAGTTTCTACTATTTTATGCAACTCTTTGCTTCAAACTTGTCTTCTCCAACATTAGAAGCTTGTTAGGTTAAACTACAGCAGAGATGATGTTAAGAAAAGTTTTCCATATTTAAAAGTCTCAGAAAATGAGATAAGTCTGAGTGACAAGTTCATGAAAATCGTTGACAGATCCATGCAAGGAAATGCCTATGTGGCCCTTGATTACAATATCAGGATTTACTTGTTGGAAACAGCTAAGCATAATGAATTCTGAAACTAGTGGACAAATAACACAGAACTGTGAAAGCAGTAGTCTTCCTAAGACAGCAGAGCCCTAAAAAGAGAGCCAAATAAACTGCTAAGCACAAGGGAAATGATCCTAACTAAATAAACAGTAGGCTTGTAAGTAGCATAATAAACTCCAGATTATTTCTCTAAAACTTGTTTTAAGAGAGATAATTTTGTAGAACATATAGGATTATGTAAGGTTTTCTATTATCACTAGAATGTGATTTGCTATTACTCAAATATGTCAGAAAAGCCCTTCTGGCTTTACTCATGGGTCTATAATCAGGTCAGATTTTCTGCTGTTTTGCTTGTTCACCAGTTCAGTATAAATTAAAAAAAAAAAAAAAAAAAAAACAAACCACAACCCCCCAACCAACAAACAACCCTCTCCTAAACAACCAGAACAACAGCAAACCAAACAACTTTGTCCTGATTGCACTAAGAAAGTAAAGGGAATTCGAGGAGAATAATCCTGGGATCTTTATCAGAAGAGACATTCCCTAAACACAAAGAACCATAAAACCACAGGTTCTTCCATAGGATAAATCTATACCAACAAAAAATTTGAAGAAAAAAACCCAAAGTGAAAGAACATTTTCAGTACTTTCTGATTTACACAGACTCCTTTGCTAATTTCCATATTACTATTTAATCACATCTACTGTAGAGGACAAATCAGGCAACTCATCTTTGCATATAGAAAGACACAGAAGTACTATAAATAAATGTATTCTGGAGCTTTTATCAAAACAGTGTTTCTAGAAAAAACAGTTCTATGTGTTTGATGGTGCAGAACAGTGTTTATTTAAGAGCTGCAAATTCAAAAATCTGTTTGTTGCAAGAGAAACTCTGCACTAAACATACAGAACAGAGAATAAAGAAGGAGAAAAGCATTACAGAAACACAGATACCACAAGACCTTCCCCTTTTCCTCATAACTGAAATCAACCTTGGCATGACATATATTACATACAAACTCCAGCACAATTGTGTAGCATTAAGAAATACATTGCACATGAAAAGCCTATCATAAAAATTCAAGGGTTAAATTAAAAAATTGTGACCTCTTACTCCAACAAAGAATAAATAACATGAAGTACAATAAATCTCAGCTTTCAACGTTACCTGACTCACTAAAATTTGCTATTTAACACCCATACTCAACAGGCAGTTTGCAATTAAACTCCCTGAAAAAAAAAAAAAACGACCAAAAAAACACAAAAAACCCCACCAAAAACAATTTAGGCATTAGTTGGTTATTTCTAGAAACAGATATTATCACTAAGCAGACTAACATATTCACTGTCATCCTGAAGAGGGCAGTCAGACAACATCAAAGGAATGCTTTAAAATCTTAAGTAATATCTGTAGTCCACTCTTCTGATAAGTCTGCTATATTAAAGCTGAGCCATTTTTATTATAAGAACAAGATAAAAATCAATTCATCTTGATGCCATCATTCTTCTTCTTCTACCTTTCACTTGTGATGAAACAGTATTTCTGGGAAATTCAGATACTCCACTTACACCTCCACTATTTGAGAGGACTCTTGTTGCCATTGATCTCAATGCATTTTGCATCTTCAAACTATTTTGAATTAATATAATAGATACAAAGTATCATTTTGCAAAAGGTTGCCTTATATATTCTGTATCAGAATCAAAGTACAATTTCATCTTCACACTTCACTGAAAGTAGAAATTCTGCAATGTATCTTCAAAGCAGCTCTTGAAGGATGTGGAGAAGGATTGAAACAAGGAACAGAGGGAATACAAAGTTAAAGAATTAGTACATACAGAACTGACGATCATCCTAGAGGCCACTATATAATTTCCAATTGATACAATGCAGTTTCAATCACATTGATAACTTTATGTAGCATTGGTTCATTTCTTTCAGACACAGTAACACAAAAAAGCATAAGCACTTGACTGAAAAAAAAAAAATCAGTCTTCAATTAAAAACAGGCAATATCAACTCTATAATTAGGTCATACCAATTCTGTCAGTTTACTTCTATTAAGTAATGTTAATTATATGAAATTGCTATATTAATTATATCAAATACTACAAAGGCATGCAGCAAAGAACTACAATTGGTTTGAATCCATCAGAATAACATATTAGCACTGCTCTTATTTGCTTGACAGGATTTTTTGATAGATGGAGAACATTTGAATCTTATTGCTCTCATAGTCACCTCAGGAATTTAATCTTAAAAGCAATACAGGAACTAGCAACAACAACAGTAATATTGACCAGATACCAGAAAATAGTGGCTAGATCAAAGGGAATGCTACTATTAGATTTAATCAGAAAATTCAATATACTGGAAATTAAGCTGCTAAGCAAATGCTCTACAAAAATTCTTCCATTACATAAAAAGTGCTCATGAAATATTAAAAGCTTTATTTAAAAAGATTAATTATGTGGGTGTCTATGGCAGTTAATCAGATTTGTATAGCTTGAGCTATATTTAATGAGATTAATTTCATTCCATTAGTCTGACGTTATAGTAAGGAAAACACAAATGGGATATTAGGAAAAGAGTAAGAGCATGGAATTATTTGACAAAGAAAGCAGTAAAGCATTATCTTCTGGCACACTATGGACTGTACAAAAACACAAACGTACAGTTGGCACAGAATGCACTACAAAATCACCTACCTGTTCTTATCTATCTGTTTAAAATAAACTGTGAACAATGCTGCAGTTTTCTTCCAAAACAACCTTTCCCTTTTATTTGGAGTGGTGTTTCCAAAACAAAAACAAGGGGTTAAATGCCTATTTTGACATCTTCTCATTGTCAAGAAACACACATAATAGAGTGCATGGACACCAGCTGGAAACTACACTGGTTTTGCAATCTAGATATCTATAAAAGGGGAAAGTAAGCTAAAATCCATGCTATTCTATTTACAGCATCCCATGAAATTTTCAATATTCTGCAAATGAAAAGAAGCTGAGGTCCTATTTTGTAGAAGTTGCAAAGTAAAAAAATAAAAAACTGTGATCACAGTAAGAACAAGGAGTCTCTTATGATCCAAGTATAAAATTACCACCTTATTAAACGGGACTCATCAATACTTGTATCAAGACCCTGAAGTATACAGGAAAAGCAATTGCAGAACTTTCAACAGCTCCTTGCACATTTCCTATTCCTTCACTGAACAAAAGTTCAAATGACAATTCCCTCTCAGTATATTTAAGAGACCCATCAATAGTTTCCTCACCACCTGCTTTTGATCAAGCAGCAAAAACCAGACAGAGGATCCTCTTTCTTCTTTCTGATGATGCCTCCTTGATTGTTACAATCCCTTTTGCTGTTGACCTAATCTTGGATTGGCTATTTGAAAACATAACTCTTTTCTGAAATATCTTTTTTAGCAAGGAAACCAACAGAATTCGTCTCTTTTCAGAATTAAAAAAGCATGTGGAATCTATTCTCCCATATTTCACTAATTTCTTCTATGCATTGAGTCAACAGCAGGAGGCAGCTACATTCAGAACCCTTTATGAAACACATACTACAACATTAAGCCCAAAACTTAAAAATACACAAACTATATGTTGAATTATAACTTACCTTTTAGATAATACAGTAAGAAGGAATAGCTTAAGCAGTTAACTTTGAACCCATTCTGCAGCAGGCTTTTTGCAGTAACTACAAGCTTGTTCCAAAAGATGCCAGTAATAATTTCTGACAGAATTCAATCTTGTCACTCAAACCCAAGTAATCTTTAGAAAACATGTTCCATACCTGAAAAATGGAGTCATCTTTCCCATATTCTACATATATTTTTTAATATAATTTACATATGTATTTATACACACGTGTATTAATACATACAGACACACAGCTTCAGCCCATGGGAGTAATCAGTGCTCCTTTCAGTATAACAAAACTTCTGGCACTTGTAAAAATGCAATAGTCTGGTCAACATAGGGATGAAGAAAACTACTGGCTACCCAAACTCCTCTGCATTACAAGGATGAAGAAAACTACTGGCTACCCAAACTCCTCTGCATTACAAGCCACTTTTATCTCTCTTCTTCATTAAAACTCTTTGCACAGTCTTTGCAAAATTGTGTTTTCCAAAAATCTGGAAACAGGTTTGCTACTTCCACTGTAAAATACTATTAAACACTATCCAGAACTGAAATAATAGTTTTCAGGTTGTGCAGTTTACAAGTCTGTCTTCACAAGTGGTCATCTGCCATTACTATAGTCTTTCTCTAGAATTTCCATACTTTTCTCCGATCATTTATGATGCTAACTCTAGGCTTCAATCTTGATTTGCTTTAATTCAAACAGGCTCAGTTACCTCTTTAAAGGAAATGTGGGAATTCTCAGGCATAGACAAGCCTAGTAGAAAGTACACAAAACAAAAACTGCTTCAAGTAGCTTTAAATTCACAGAGACACATGTCTAATTTACATGTTTTAACCATAACAAACTAGTGGCACAAGTCAAGGTATAAAGCCGATCCACTGAAACTCAGTATCTTTGGCCTCTGCTCTGAGCTTTTCAAGGAACACTAAGAAAAAAATCAACACAAAATATGTACCTTTTTGTTGATGGATTTCAGCTGTTGGGGAAAAGCTCAAGTCAATTTTCAAGTTCAGCTGCAATTTTCTGACCCAGATATCTCTTCCTTAATGGAAAGAGCCCAGCAATGAATTTGAAAAATGAACCAGGCAAAAATGTGAACTGTTTGGCAAAAAGAAGGCATCCCTCATATGCACCTGTATTCAAAGCAGAGACGGTTGCTTCTGCCAGTCAGATGAGAGAAGCAGAGCTTAGAAAGTAAAATAAAAGACCTCATAAAATTTGCTTATGGAGCTGTCAGATGGTACAGCAGCAAACAAAAAGGAAAACATTAATTATAACAATGAAAGATGAAGAGGAGCAGTCGGTATCAGCAGGATAGAGCTAAAGGCCATGTGCAGCTGAAAAATGAAGTGAAGCAGGGGGTCACTGAAGTCTGGTTGGTAAAAAGGTGTTGATCACTTTAGGAAAATGTGGTGATAATAAAACAGAAGAGCAGATTGCAAGCCTCAAGAAGGTGAAAACACAGAAACTGGAAGTACATTTCATCCAAAAATGCATTAAAGTCAGTCTAGTAGTTACCATTTGCAGTATGCAACACAAAGTACAGGCTGAGCGAAGATGTCAGAGTGAACGTTCTTTTTTCCACTTTCTTACATATAAAATTTCTTCTTCAGTAGTGTGACTGATGTGGGTAACAGAGATAAACTATCTAGTTGTGTGAAGACCTAAGCACCAAGGGAAAAAGGTAGATAATCTTACGTCCTGAGTTGTCACTGTTCAGAGCAAGATTATTTCTGACTGCTCATCCAAACTGATTCAGCATCACAGTGCATCAAAGGGCCGTTTTAGTATCTGCTTCCAATGTGCTGTTGCAAAGTACATGCATCAAGAACAGCAATAACAGGTAAAGTCAATTAAGACTAAACAAATTTAATTTCCTGGAACTAAAACAGTTTAATCAAACACATTTCCAAACATAAATGGAAAAAAAACACTAATCTTAAGCCGTTAGAAATGCCTTCAACCCCGATTTGAGAGCACACTGGATATCTAATCTGTTATTTCTAATTCATGCTTCAACATCAGCTATGTCACATTGAACTTAAATAATTGTGTCAACAGGAAAACTGATATTTATGCTACAAGTTACATGGTTGTGAAGGCATCAGATGGCTCTTTCGGATAAGAAAATTGATACTTGTTTGTCCACAAAGCTGGATAAAAAAGCTTTACTCTAAATTCTGCTTTAAATATTCTTTTCTTCAAGGAAATTCCAATACAGAATTTCCTTGGAAAAAAACTCTATAGAGACACGACTAGAGGCTCTACTAAAATGTATACAGAGCTGCTGGTTTTCAGAAGCCTTCTTATGTTAGGACTAGATAGATTCAGGCTGAAAGTATATTTCTTAAATACAAAAGCTTTATCAAAATACCTAGAGTCCCAAGGACTTCTTTGTATGTGGCATTTTAAATGTAAGTTGATATTATTTCCATATACTTTCACAAAGCATGTGATTTATGTGATTGATGTTCTAATGTCCTACTTTCTGCACAAAGAAAATTCTTAGATTCACCTAAGCAAATTTGGTCAGCTTTTCACATATATGTCCTTGATATACGGATAGGTGAACTCAATGAAGTTTATCCAAAATCTAGAACTTCTCCAGCATTAAAAAGGGTAGGAGGTCACAGGAGGGGAAAATCCTTCCTTCTGGACAACATTTAAGCTACAGTACTTCTCAGTAATGGACAGGCACGATAGTCCTTTGTCTTGCAGAGAACATGGAGCACCAAATTGACTTTGCATTCACTTGGAAGGAATTCCAGAAGTCACACTAACTTTCTGAAAGTAAGAAGCTGCCTCTCCATCTTTGATGCCACCACCATTCAAAACACTAGCCAGAACAGTCATACTGATTTTACCATAAGCAGGGGCTCCTTTTAACGCCAAACAGTCTAAATATAATGAAATGCAAAAATCAGATACACGAAGGATATCATTTCTTGTAACAAGACAGGACACACGTGATCTCTTCTTGCCTCAAATGTGCCCACCTACAATGGCTTGCTCTAATGACCAGTAGCTTACATTGCTCTTTTCCAGAAGACGACCGTATTTACTGCTCACGGTATTTACCTTGTTACCTTGTTATTTATTGCTCCCCCTCTTTTTATATATAATGCTGTATTTTTCATGCTTGGGATTTAGCCCTATTCAACAGCAGCACACAAACATCGTTTTCTTCCCTTTTGAAAATTCTGTATGTTCTTTATTAACTAGACATTTAGAAGCAACAAAATAGAGAAATGTCAAACCTGGGCACCAAAAGGAAACAACAAAACTTTATTTTATTTTATTTTTTTTTGGTAGAACCTCCTGCAGTGCACAAACTAACCAGGCTCAGTTTTGAGGGGGGAGAAAAAGTTCTAATTCTTGAGACATTAGTCAAAGATTTCAGCCTGTTTGCTTTTTCATATTTGAAATTTGCCATTGATTCTTTTTGTATGCAATTGCTCTGAAAATATTTTGACAACTAGCAGTTAACTTAAATCTTGCACAAAAGCATCTTCACAGAACATTACAGATTAAGTTAAAAAAATCTATTTTTCCTTTAGGCAAAATGGCTAGTGAATAGCTAACAATCAAGTAATGCATGCATTTCAGTTCTGTATATCCTTTCAGTGCTCCTGTCCATTAATTAGCCATTGATTTGAAAATGTCAATTTTCCTGATAATGGTTTTATGTGCAGTATGATCAACCTCATTAAATTCCTTTTATTTCCCATGAACAAGCGGATAGCAACTTCACATTTATTTAAACAAACCCAACTGAATGTTGTATGCTGATTTTTCCTTCATTTTATGCTGAAAGATTTTCAGTTGCTTCTGTACGTAGATGTCTAGTCTGGCCTGTTATAAGATGAAGTTTACAAGCTCTTTTTCAGTGCAGTAAACAACACACAGTTGCAAGCAAAATTAACTTCTTTAATAAAAGCAGTATTTATGCTGCTTTCACATGCCCTACTAAAGACCTGTACATAGCACAGGGAAAGAATTTGCTATGGTCCTTATAATGATAAATACAATGACCCTTATAAAGCTGAACTTCATGCATCTCCTGTAGTTTTATCCACTGGTTAAGAAATAAGGAATGATTTAAAACAATATGGTAAACTTTCAACTCCTATTTCATCTCCTAAATTTGAACTCTAGCAACACAAAGAAGAAACAGCAACTAAAAATTCATTTGACTCAAAAATATTGTAAAGTTTCTGTACCTAATCCTTCACCTTCACAGTTCATATGTGGAGGCTGAACTAATGGAAAGGCAATTTACAGACTTCTCTTAAAACTGACCAACAGACTCCAATGACAGAAAATTAATCTATAAAAAAAATCCAATGAAAACCATATACAACTACAGGTATACAAGTTAAAGTTTCTGTTGCAAATGCCGCTAACACATTAGAAATCTAACAAGTTGCTATGTTTACCAACTTTGTACATTGTTTAAAACACACCTACTTAAAAACAAGAAATAATATTTCTTCATATACATCTTGTGTATTTCATAGTTTTACAGAGTATTTTGCTGACTATTTAAATACTGTTTAGAGCTCCCTAAACAATAATCCAATCTATTACTAAATACAGTAATTTTTAATGCATATTTTGTCTGAAGAAGGTTTTATTAGCACAGTTTTTGATTCAGTAAGGTCATTAAGTGAAAAACTACCTTTCAGTCCCTTGGCCTTATTTCCCTGTCTATCATTAGTCATTTTTGGATTAACTTATTGAGCTAGGAACTCGCACAGAAAGATCTTGAACTTAGAAGAACAGCAGAGCCACTCTAATACATATTCTAAATGGAGCCACCAGTACATTTCAAAGTGCAGTGCCAGACAGAATTCCACAATAAGCATGTCTTTATGGAAAAATGTGCTTGCATGTAAGAACTGTCCGAAGCCGTGAAATCACAGACTAAGTCACATCTGCACCAGAGTCTTCGACATCTCTTACTGAAGAGAATCAGTGAAGTGTCATATTATTAAATGGTAATAATCACTTCTGTCACCAAATGTCTTTGGAAAAATCATGGTCAACTGATAATAAAATAAAGCTGACTTCTTAAAGAGACAATTGTCCTCAGTTGCACACGCATTATTCAACTGTAATTAAAAAAAACCCCAAAAATAAACTTGGAAGAATCCCAAAATGTGATATCAGAATTAAATGACAGTTGAAAAGATGTTGTAACAAGCACGAGCTTGTTGAATAGTGTGCATCTATCCCATGCAAAGAACAACCCTACTCAGGGTATTGCACATTGATTCAAACATTCACTTGAAATCTGGTAAGGAAGATGAGAAAGATCACTATGGTATAAATTACCTGCAAACAGAGCACTGCCGCTGTGGCTGGAGAGCAGTGAACATCACTATCACGGAGTAGTTACGGGGTGGAGCCTTCACAAATCTTCGGAATTTGTCTCCATTCATGCGGATGACTGAACGCCTTGAGCTCCACTCCATCAGCTGTTCGACTTTCTCCGCCAAAAGATTCTGTAATTGAGGATAGGGATGAGGAATGTTTAAGCCTAAAGTTTAAGTGCTTTCTACCTATATTCTGCTTTTTCATCCTCAGAGCTCATATAGACATAAGCTGGAAGCTATACATAGATGTAGATAGCACAGCTTAACTTACAGCACAATTTAGTCTTTCATGCAGACATGGAAATTTTAGCATTTAAAAAAAATAACTCAATGTGGTCTTAAACAAAAAGGATACATAAAATGAAACCAAACAGGCTGCTGCCAAAGGCAAAGGAGTAGAGTAAGGCTGACTGCCTTAATACAAGTTACCAATACAGCGATTATTTAATTTTCATTTTAAAAAATTGATGTTTTAGAAAATGTAGCATTATGTTATATTTGTTCTACTGAGTAAAAATCACACCAGAATACTGTCAGTCACTGAAAGAAAATTGTACCTACAGAAAGAGAAATAGTTACTACATTCAGAATTTCCTACAAGTATGTACCATATTGAATTTAAATTAATACAAGTTTTATATTTTGCCACAGACAGGACTACACTGTCATATAAACTCATCTAGGTACATTATGTTATGACAGCAACATTTTGAGCTGCTTTCAAGATAAAGAACCCAAAATATTTTCACTGAACTACCACTGTAAGAAAAAGACCCTTCTTTGTATGTTGCTTTTCTTTTGCTTGAAAGCATTTCATCACATGAATGATTTAAAAGCAAGCTATGATACATATTAGAGGACAGGCCTCCATATCAAACTATTCCTATGAAAACCTATTTTTTTTTTTTTATCAAGGAAGCCTGATGTTACACACGCTGAGAAGAAACCATTTAGTTTCCCAAGTTACTGAGGTTCAACGAAGTTGCACTGACCATGCTCTAGGTGGACTCATAGTGTACCAGGATCAACCCAGCAATCTATCTTGTTTTAAATCTTCAGTTCTCTATCACAGACACTGAGAGCTGCCTATGTCAAGTAAGAATTCAAAAAAACATGGAGAAAATTGGAATGTTACAAGTCAGAAGCTGAGTGCTGAGAGAAGGTGGGAAGGACAGGGAGGGGGACAGACAGATATGAACAGAAAGTGAAGAAGGGGCACCAAATAAAAGGGAAACTAAATTCAGAAAATTTGAAGATCTGAGACCTCTATTAAAATACACAAATTAGTGAAAGGGTTTACAAACTGATAAGGCTCCACGGTGGAGGGGAAAAATAAACTAGCTTAAAACACATACTGAAGTGGGGACACTGAGAAAAGAGAACACAGTGACAGGCAAGGCAAGGATAAAATTCAAATACTGTGTAAGAACAACCAAGAAAGGAGACATAGTGGTTTTTCTAGGACTCTTCTAAAAAATGGAATGAAATAGAAAAATTAGGTCATCTAGTAACATTGTGACAAATCAGTCATTCCATAAATAAGAGTAGAGATAGATATATAAGGGGAAGGAGTGAACTGTAAGCATCAAGAAAAATTACATTTTGCCTGTCAGATCTTCCATCTTAAAAATTATCAGAGCCCCTGAGAGCTCCTCAGGCACAGGTCATCAGAAGGCTTGGGCCCAAAAGCAGCTTTGATCAGTGTAAATCATGAACAGTTCTAAGACAGCCACATTTACTTGACCCTATGAAACCTTTCTAAAAAAAATCCTTTAGGGTTTCATTCCTTTTCTCAGAATTTAGCTGATCTTTGTAACCACAAATGTAAAGGAGAGATTACAACCCTGTTTATCATGAGACTATAAATGAATCAATTAATACTATAATTTTTCTTCTGCTAAAAGACATGTTTCTAGTAGTTTTGCTTCAAGAAGATATTATGTAAATTTTTCTCTTTAAAAAATAATCATAAAGCAGATTACATAAAAATGAAGCCTCCTCATCTGCAAGATTTCCTTGAATTAGCAGTGTCTGAAGCAAATATTTGTTCATTTCAAAAGATTCACTAGTTTTGCATCAGGCACTGCAGCTGGTAATGTGCAATAAAACATAAGGAGCTAAAAAGGATGTGAACTAGTGTGTTCCAAAGCTTTAATAACTGAAGCAAAAAGATAAACCAAAAGGAATTAATAGAAAGACAAAACTTCTATATTAACACAGGGATGATGCACAATATTCTACTTGGCACAGAAAACCAAACACTTCTCAGAATAAACCTTGTTCAGAGAAAAGAAACCCATGAAAGAGTAAAAAGGGTATGACAGCAAAAGCATGATCTTGATAGAAGAAAAAATAAACAGGAGCGGGAAAAAATCCAGCTCTATTAGTGCTACATAATTTGCTTCTATAAAACAAACAGTTATATTGGAAGAGTCTTACTCAGAGAATTCCCAATCCAAGTTTTACTCCGAAGCTTGATGCCAATAAAAAAGTTGCCTTGATTCCTTCAGATTCAGCCATGTGCAATGCCACCTTTAGAGAGCTCTTGTGCAATACTCTAAAGTTCACCACAATACTCTCAACCACTTGTATCTTTTGTTGCTGTTAATTTGTTTATAAATGCACTAGCTAAAAAGCTAGTAACTAAACTAACCTGTGTACTGTAGTAGGGAATCAAGCTAGTACTTCAGGAATGTAGTCATGAGGTGAAATTTATATACTTGCTTCACTGCATTCTGAAGCAATCTCCTCTTTTCAAATAGAAGGTTATTGAATAGATTGCAGATAATTGCTTACATCATAAAACATTGTGCTATAGGCTACACTTCTCTTAGGTAACTCACAAGACTTCAATATCCTACCAACCTTTTCATACGTTTTATTCCAGAAGAGCAAAGGGAAGATACTGCTTGGTTCTCAAGAAAGTTTTACCAGAATTTCTATATCATATAAACATATTTTTAATGGGCCTACATTATTGAAAATGTATTTTTAATTAATTTTCTTCTTTAGACTTCCTTTCTTTTACTTTGCCTTCAGTCAGAACAACTTCACACAGGAAAAAAAAAAGCAAAGAACAAAGTCCCAATGATTCACTCAATGCTTCACTGTCCAAACTAGCCTCCTTCCACTTGAAACACACAAACTTCACCGCTTTGCTTCTTTCAGGTTTCAGGTCTTTCTGATGTAAGAAGGTCCTGAATACTGCTCAGAATGTGAACATGGAATACCAAGACCTCAGCTAAGAGTCCATAACTGTAAGACGAGATACCTATCTAGGAAAAGTCTTCAAATAAGTTAGCCAGGGTCTCAAACTACTGTTTACTACTAATAAGGCTGAAGCATTGGTTATTACCAAGCCATTACCTTTTCCTGATGAAAAATCAAATTCACTCCAGCAGCTCAACTTACAGTTTCTGTAGTGAAAGAAATAAAGCAGGAAGTTTCTAATTAATGATTTGATACTGGATTTTTATTTGCTACTGGAGATCAGTTAACTAGAGATTTTGTTGAGTGTTTCTGAAATTATGTTGTTGCAAATAAATAAAAACAAGTGAGGTTGCTTGACTTCCATGTTTCCTTTATGCGTATCTTACCAAAACCAACTAAGGCAGATCAAATAACCACCCTTGATAAAAATTCTGCTTTGTTCACTCAGGTGCATCAAATACCCGAGAAATGTTAGCTTTGTAGGCAATTATTTCAGAACAAGACTCATTGTAAAAACAAACAAACAAAAAAGCAAGTGATAAAGTATGTAAAGTATCTCGTAAGTTTCTCAATTCAACATATGTAGCTTAAATTCCAATTGATTTTAACAGTCTCCTTTTTAGTCTTTAATTAAAAGAAGAATAATAGTATAGAGAAACTAACTGTACGAATAAACACATTCCAGCAGTATGTTGTAAGAATAGTTAATTTCTCTAAAAATGTGTCTGACAAACATTCATATGTAATTGCTGACTGCATGACATTAATGGCAGAAAGACAATGGAATTAACATTAAAAGTATTTTTACAGGCATTCATTCCTCTGTTGTCCTTGTTCACCTGATGTCTACATTTAAACATCAATTACACCACCAGCATACCAGCATCCTTGAACACATCAAAAATAGTTTTATCATTTGTAAAACTCAACAAACAATAACTGCATATACTCAGGTAATTTCCTATAAAATTTCCTACACACTAAAAAGGGAGGATACTTTCCTGCATAAATCCTCTAAACAAGGTTTCATACAGCTCATGGACTTGAAAATGCTAAATAAGGGTAATTTCTTTAATCTATCCAGATCTTCAATCCTCTCTCTAGAAGTTCCTAGGCTACCCTGAAACCTGGCAAAAAAGAAATAAATTATATTTCACTATTATCAAAGTTTATTCTTCTTCAAATTAAGGCATGCACCATCAGTAGCCTTTATTAAAAGTATTTTTTCCTTCTTTTGAACCTGTCTTTAAACAGGAATATAAACCATGGGTCATGGCAAAGTAGCAAACTGTAATTTCTTGATTCACAACCCCATGTCTAATGAAGAACTCCAGGATTAAATATCTGAATATTCCAGAGAGCAACATATTTTTCTGCAGCAGAAATTAGCAGCATTTACATCAAATTCTGGAGGCATCAGAAGCACAGTACAAACTGTTCTATAACTCATAAGGTCATAAACTAATTCTGTTCAGAATGGCTGTATCAATACTGCAAATGTTTTCTTCTCTCTTCTCTTCTACAAAAGAAGAGCATGAGTTAATGGAAATACTACTAACCACTAAGACATGCAGAAATCTGTTTGGATACTTTTTTCCCTTTCAGATTATTTATTTACTAAAAGTTATTGCCTGAACATAACTGAGAAGCCATGTAAGCTGGCACAGTATGACTGACTTGATATTATGCTCCATTGAATCAAAGTCACTTGGCTGTGACTGAGGATTTACATTTTTGAATCAGACACTGGTTTTCATCTTTATGTAAGATAGCCTACATTTTGTGGCACTAAGCCTGAAAGTGTCCTTTTAAGGCTGAGTAGATAAATTAACAGAGAAGTAAAAGTAATGAGGGTTTGGTTTTTGTTTTTTTTTTTTTTTTTTTTTTTTTTTTTTTTTGTTTTTGTTTTTCTTTTTCT
>JAWWMO010000138.1:44278923-44292892 GCA_035047845.1 Dendrocincla fuliginosa
GGTTTGTTTTTTTTTTTTTTTTTTTTTTTTTTTTTTTTATTTTAACCTATAAGTTGCTCTATTAGCAGTTTCAGAAAAATCTGGTTGATTTTCTATTACACAAAGCTGACATTTTCTGAACATTTACAAGAAAGTATTAACATTAATACTTTTTTCCACTGTAGAAAATGCAAGACAGAAAGTAAGCTGCATAATGGTTTACATGGATGGATGTTGTTCAGCTGATTTTACAAAGACCATCAATTTTCACGGAATACAATCAAAAACTGACAATTTATTTCAAAATACAAGAAATTCATCATATTTTTGCAATTACTACTTTTTAAAATGTTCACAATTTGTCACAAATTTTATGATAACTTACATTTACTAAAAAATAAGTTCATCTAATTTAAATAAAGTCTGTAAAGTCAACATTATGAATTACAGAGTAGGGCTCTAGTACTGTAAACAAGCACACAGCTTACCTCAGGATATATAATCCCTACTGTACTGCATTAAATAAACTCAAGTTAAACCATTTGCATTCTGTAGAAATTAGCCTAAGTAAGATGCCTTATACAACTATAGGCTTTTTCCCTATTGTTTCCTTTTTCTTTTTTTTTACAAGTGTGGAAGTAATTAAAAACATAATGAGAAATATCAAAAGGATGAATTATGAATTAGCGAAAAGACTCTACAACAAAAGCACCAGTTAAACCTCAAAGTGTATTTTGCTTAGGTCACCTCTACACTGGAAGGATATTAGTCTCAGGAGAGTGTAATATAGGACAACCAGGATGATTCCAAGAATACTTGTTATACAAAGGCTAAAAAAGCTCCATTTATTCTCAGTTGAAAACACTTCAGGGTGACCTAGCAAAAACATTGCAAAAGTTCTTGACTAAAGATGGGAAAAAATCTTCAGCTAAATATTAAAATTATGCACAAAAAGTTAAAAACTAACACCCTATACATATATTTCAATTCATTAAAATGATCAAACTCCTAATTCTAAGTGACTGTATATTTTTTTCAATATTCAGAACCTTCAGATTCCTGGGAACCAGATAGAGGGATACCTTGCAGAATATTAAGATTATGATTTTAAAGCAGATACTTCAAGGTAATTGTATGGACAATTATTATTTCACAGATCAAAACTCTTTCTAACTTCAGGAACACATCTCAAAGCTACAGATTATCAAGATGTGTGACACTAACTCATTCAACCTGACATTTTCAAATGAGGTCCTTCTTTTACTCTCAAGCACTTCATTTGTGAAGCTGAACATTCCTACAAACAGCACTATATAACCAACTGTTCCTTTCAACTTCATTGCAAAATATTTTGTTCAGCTGAATCTCTTTAACTAAGTGAAATATTTAAAAAATAGTTTTACAGCAAAAGTCATAAGAACCTGGTAATGGAAGATCAGCTATTCATATACTAGTTTTGTAAATAGCAAAGCATGTAGTTTATGTACTTCACATACAGAATAATTTGTCCTATAGTAGTTTCCATATTGATAAGAGAAAGACCGGAAAAAAAATAAAAAAGCCAACATTACCTTGAATTTCCTGTTTCTTTGGGATATAATACAGACAATAACTGACCAAGTCTGAACATGAAGAAAACAGTCTGCATTTCTTATCTAGTCTTGTTGAAGGTTCCATTTCCAACACCAGACCAATTTCAGCGTTGAATTTGGAAGGGAGTTCTGGAGGTCAACCAGTCTAACTCCCCCAATCAAGTAGGGCCACCTTGAGTGGGTGGCCCAGGACCATGTCCAGACAGCTTTTAAGTATTTCCCAAAAGGGAGAGTTAACAACTTTCCTGGGCAAGTCCTGCCAGTGCTTGGTCATCTTCACAGTATAGAAGTGTTTACTGATGTTCAGATGGAATCTCTGGTGTTTCAGTTTGTGCCCACTGCCTCTGTCCCTGGGCACCAATGATTCCAGCAGCTCTCTTTACCTTCCAGATATTTATTTACATTGATAAAACTCCTCCTAAGCCCCCTCTTTTCTAGGATAAACAGTCTCAGCTCTCTCAGCCCTTCCTCAGAACATTTTCAATTTCAGAACATCAGATGAAAAGCATGATATTTAAAGGATGAGCATGAAAAGACATCACTTTACTGAACAGTAGTTCCATCCTATTTCTTGTTCTTCATGAGTCTAAAGCAAGTACTATTCTACAGAGCAAGCAGCATTTAGAAAAAAAGGTGACTTGAACAGTCACCAACAAAACTGTTCTTTTGTTCAATGTGTGTGTTCCCTTTTCACGATAAAGTAATTCATAAATTCACATTACTGGAAATATGCTTCCTTTCCTAGCAATATGTATACGCAGCTGTTGAAATACTGCCACTGCTCTTTCCCCTTCTATCCCTTACTGCATATTTTTCTGTGTATGTGTGGAATTACATGATTTTATGTTGAATGCTGATAAAGTAATGATGATGGTAAAACACCACACAGAGGTAATTCATCTCAGAAATTTGAAGTTGTTTAGACTTTGGTGAAATGGTGCTAATAAATCACAGTTTGAAAGGGATCAAAAAACCCAAAGGAGCAACACAAGTTCAGGATATTACTGGATTTTCTCCCTGAAAAGTTAAAAAATTAAATGGAATCTGGATCTTTTTTGCTTTCTGTAAACAGGGATCCTAAAGAGACATTTTACAAAGCCATTGATAGCTGAGCTCTCTTCACTGTGGAAGGACCACATAGAGATTAATCCCTCAAAGGCCTTAAGCATTGTGTTACACTGAAGAATTGCCCAGCAATCAAGACAGACAACCAAAATATAGGTAATGCTAAAAAAACCTCCAAAAAAACAAAACAAACCCCCCAACCAAAAACAAACCCCCAAACCAACCAAACAAAAAAACCACACACAAACCACAAAACTTTCTTTTTCTTCTCCAATTTTCTAAGTTATTTCAAACACCAGGTTAAAATACCGACAGAGTATTTCCAACCCGTGGGCGTACAGAACAGATGACTAAACTGCTACAATGAAAAGAAGTTTTATTAGAAAAATCTTAACAGAGCGTCAAATTTTTGCAGTGAACTGGGCTATAAAGGAAAACTGGGAAGAGGCAGTAGCATGTCCTGTCAAAAGAAAGGCGGCTAAGGACAAATCTATTCAACAACCATTTAAAATGCAAAATACATAGTAAATACAATTCAAATCAGAGATGATTTGGATCCATCCAAATGGAATTATGGGGCAGAAATGAAATTGTTCCAAGGGCAGGTAAGCACTGTTTGGTAAACAGAAACACAACTGCTTGAACAGGAAAACACTGAGACCTCAATCAAGCATACTGAAATAATTTTGCCAGAATATGCTTAAGAATAATGAGTATTTTTTTTTTAATTGCTCCATCAAGGAATTTAACAGTACTTTAACTTTCTTATTTATCATATAAGATACATTTAAAATGAGGGCATATAACAGAAAAGTATTTTAGAGGAAGCTAAGTGACCTTTAAAAAAATTTTTAAATAATAAAAAAATCAACAAATCAGTGGAGTCCTTATTCCCAAGTTACTCCAGACAAGCAAAGAAAAAACAGCTAACTTGATCTAGAAATCAAAAACCATGTAGTTGAAAAATATTCTAGATATTTTTTCATCTTCCAAAACATTAGAAGCAAAAACATACACACATAAAAAAACAAAACCAAAAACACCAATCAAACAAACAAGAAAAAAACACATAGGCAGATGTCATGTATTTGTCTTTTTGGTATTACTGAGAGGATTCTCAAGTACCTATTCCTTATTGGCACCTTTATATTAATACAAAAAGTTGTCTTGCTGATTAGGATACTGGGAAACTAAAAAACAATTAAATTTCTCACCTGCCTCTTCAAAGCAAGTGAATTAAAAGACTAATGTCAGAGGAAAGATCTGGTGATGATGAACAATAAACACTTTATATCTTGCGATAAGGTCTTCAGCACTGTACTTTCCCCCATGCAAGACACTTCCCTAGTTCCCCTACAAATGCTACAGTTGCGATACTAAAGAACTAGGGAAGTTTGCCAGTTAAAAGATAGGATACATTGCCACTATAATTTTGTACAGTAGCACAATGGTCTAAGCTAATACAGTTGGTATTGGAAGGAAAACGCAGGAAAGCTGAAACAGTAACTGATCAAAAAGCGCAGAACAGTTCTGATCTATTCATTTGTCAATTTAACACTACAAACTCTTTTATAAAGATGACCGAAGAGGTGAATTAACTAAATAGTGAAAGATAAGAGGGAAAAAAATCTTTGATAAGCTTACTCCCCCTCCTGCTCCCTAAAGTAGAGTAAGACGGTAGATCTTTTGATAAACAGTAAGTGCTATTAAGACGAAGATTAGATAGGCCTAAAACCAATTACAAGTGATAAGTAAGTGTAAAGCTCATCAGTATGTTTAGTAACAAAATTAGTGAATATTCATTGAACATACAAGAACAAACAGTAAATCACCTCATTACAAGGGAAAACGCCAATCAGGAACATTGACATTGGTTGCACCACTTTAAATATAGTCAGTCAGGGAGATTTTCATCACAGAAACTTCTCGCAGTCTTAGAAACACGCCAGACAAAAAGCAGATAATACTTATCAGTTCATTCCAGTTTTAGTCTGGCACAACTTAACACTCCATGTTATTCAAGAGAGTCAGAGTTTCATATTTCATGAACAGGACATTTAAAAAAATGCATTTCCTACAGAACTATTCACTGTGTCAAAATTCCCTTCTCCTGCATTATGTGTGTGCCCACACCTAAACAAAATTCTCAATTTACACAATTAGCTTCCCCCTCTCTATTTAGAAGAAAACAATTAAGAAAAACTCTCATTCTGATAATGAGAGATGAAATGTAAAGTAATAGGAATTACATTCAGATTCAAGACATTCACTGCAGACATTTCAAGTCCTCCCCACACATTTTCAGAAATAATAAATCAGTGACCACAGGGAGGAGAAAACATCACCAGAAATTAGATGCAATTACTGCCCTAATCCCTACAGACACAAAGACTGAGAATACACTTTATCTTCATTTGACAGAAACCTATCCTTTTACAAGAACACCACACCATTTGCTATAAAGTTTTAGGTCTGAATTACATTTAAAAATAAGTACATGAAGCATTACTTTCCAATTTACTTTGCTGGTACGTAAGTCCTTATCTCCCTCTCCAAGAATGTAGTTCAACTGAATTGAATTCACTCCGCAAAACAATATAAATCTAAGAAGTAAAACATTTCTAAAATGTATAAAATTATGAAATGTATATAGGACACTAAATAAAAAAAAATTAAAAAATAACATAGTTAAGTATTCTGCAGTATGTATATATAAATATATATATATATGGATTTACATATGAAGGACTGAGACTGAATGAATATTAACCAACCACATAAATGGGTTGCTTCATACACACAGTCCAAGTTGACTGAAATCATCTGATTGCCTCACACAGTTAGTTTGTCTCACTGGTTTTGGCCAAATATCCAATAATTTAATGTTTCATGGTACAAGGCGAGAAGAAAATAATTTTTTTCTGAAAAAAATACTGCTTTTTCAAAAACTATATAAATGTATGGTTGAAAAGACAAGTAAGAGTACAGAAAGGTAAGTATTTAAAGATTTCATATAACAGAAAAGATACTGCTTGTGAGCCAGATGGCTTTTTACCAGCCACTTGTAAAAGGGGGTGGGAAAAGTAATCTGTAGCATGACTAAGTCAATTTACATATACACAGTTCTGTCTTCAGGATAAGTTACCAGAATTTGTAACACTAAAATAAACCTTCTTATTTATACAAAAACAAATACTGTATTCTGAGGCACGTTAACAGTTCCCAGTCAAAAGAACACAGTTAACCAATGAGAAAAATTTACTCTCCTAGTACTTTTAAGTGGCATTTAAGCAGACCATCCGGGAGACGTAAGATGCAAACAAGGCACTGTTCAGACAATTAAAACTGCAAATTTCAATGAAAACAAGAAGTTTCAGGAAAGCGTATATTTTAAAAACATTAATGGAAAAAGTTATGTACCAGAGGCAAGCCAATACTTTCACAGAGGCTGCAGATTTTAAAGGAAAATTGTCCTGTGGAGAATTTACTTCCTCAGTCAAATGTACAGCAAGATTCACTACCTGCCTATCTTTCCTCACAGTCCATGTTACCTTTAACAGCTCCTCTTTTTCATCAGTCATTGACATGAAAATATCCACTTTTTCAATGGAAATGATGAAGAAAGAAGTACATACTACTGACAGCAGATTGGGCCACCAGAACTCTTACCGGAGAATAGAGAATGGAAAAGAAAGATTCAGAAAGCCATGGCATTTCTTCTTCTAGAAAGAGGAGATCCAGAAGATACTCTAAAAAGAACATGAGATCAACAATGATAGAGGGAGGAAAGCAGACCTGGAAAGTGTACAAGCACAAGGGATGCAAGCTTCTGCCATATGCACAGCATGTGGCTGAACAGTATATGTGCTACAAAGCCTAAAAAAGCAAGAAGTTACTTTCAAGGTCTTAAACAAAAGCCTACAACAGAGTCTGTGGCAACTGTATTGAACTCACAATTAAATACACCTTTTAAATGGCAGAACAATGTATTTCTTCAACATTACACTATGTTGCCCAGGGTTCAAGTATAATATTCATAAGTTTCATTTGCACTCTTAATTAATTTTGCGAAAGGAACTATTCTTTCCGTATGGTTGTTATTTATAATCAGAGCATAAGAAATCCTAATCAAGAAGAAGTCAATTGTTCAAGGTACTGGAGAAGCCCATAACAGTTTGTGTCCCCAAGATTTCGGAAGCTACAAGGCAAGAAAGACAAAACAGATTTCCTCATTTATGTATTTCTGCACACAGAATACAAGAGACCTATGAAGGCTGTGGATTAACATGGTCCACAGTTGCTTTGCCACATTTTTTATCTAACCACTGTCAATATTTTAGAACCTTGGCAGCAAAACAGAGGAGTTTAAAAGAACAGGAGTCTTTGCAATGCTTTCTGAGGTGCTGTTTCCATAAGAAAAATTAATAAAATTCATCCAGAGATACCTGTTTTTAAGATTTAAATTAATGGACAATAAAGGAAGATGATGCAGGATAATGAATAGCAGGAAGTTGGTAAAAAAAAATGTTTATGAACAAAAAGAGCGAAGTAAAATACCTTCTGCAACTTTTGTTTACTATTCATAGTTGCAGAAGTAAATGATATGCAATCTGTCACAAATATTGATGGACTGGGGCTAGAAAACAAACAAAAGACAGATGTGGTAAGTAAAACAACATTCTTTTTTAAAGTTTTCAAAGCAACCATTGCCTTAATATTCATTAAGTGTAGAGAACCTTTATTTTATCCCTGAAGCCCTAATTATTGTGAACCCACACTGTCATCTACGGTTTTTTTGCAAGACTGCATCCTCTCCCTTTTCAGAAAACTTAATTAAATCTTTAATAAGCCAGTATAAATGTAAAGGATGTGGAACACAAAATATCACCTTATGCATATTTATTAAATTTCTGCAAACCCTAAAGCATTTCTCCCCAAATTAAAGGTATGGAAATAAATTGACTTCAGTTTACCTGCCGATTTATTTCCTTGTAATAATTCCATCTGTTAGTTCTCATGCCAGGGACCTTAGTACTAAATAGCACCTGAATGTAATCTCCAGAACTTGGTATCAATCCTACAGACTAAACCACACCTGATCACTTCCTCAGGTACTTGACTAAAATAATGCTGGTTTAATCATTGTGTGAAATTAAGCATGACATCTACCCACCCTTGGTAAACGGACATCCTTACTCTCATATTCTTGCTCAAACCACAGCACATAAAGCAGCCTAAGATCATTGAAGAAGTTAACAATGACATTCTAGTGAAGTTACCACCATCTGAATATGAGCTCTGGTGTTGAAATTGGTCATAGTGTAAGTGCAACTTCTAAAACTACTTAACCCAATACATTTACTTCAAGTAATTCATTAGACCATTTTTGACAAGCAAAGATCTTAAGATAGATATGACAGATCACTGAACTGAATATGGTCACATACACTCAAGTAAATTTGTCCTGAGAGAAAACATTACTTTCAAATTATGTTAGCATATTTAAAGTCATCCAAGGGACAGAGGAGGAAGAAAGAGCAGAGAGGACAAACCAATGTTGAAATGTTCCAAATAATTAAAAAACTGCTTTTGGAGAAATCAGAGTAACTTTAAAAAAATATAAAACTTAATTCCAACTTTGAGGCTTGGGATGAAAACCCTGCAAATTAACTGATTAGACATTTGCACATTATTGATTTCCTCAGGTTGTGGCAAACTCAACAACTATGAAAGCATGACTTGCATTATTCATCTGGTCTAGCTTTGAGATCTACAAATGGCATTTATAATGTCAGCACCTAATTTTAGTGCTGAGTACTCTGATAAAAACATTCAGCTAATAGTTGAATAATAGTTGAAAAAATTGTATCCAACCACCTTTCAAATACCCAAAGCCCAATGACTAACAAGATAGTGTATGTAGCCTATCATTCTGCAATACAGTTATGTTTTGATGATACAAGTATGTGGCACATAGAAGGTGACATCATACAGAACAATCACAAAACAAAAACCAGTTACAGAAATTATCTTCACTAATGACACAGATGAAGGAATTGAGAGCACCCTTAGCAAATTTGCAGAAGACACCAAGCTGAGTGGTGGCGTTGACACTCTTGAAGGACAGGATGCCACCCAGAGGGACATGGACAAGCTTAAGTGGGCTCATGAGCATCGTATTAGGTTTAACAAGACCAAGTGCAAGGTGCTGCACCTGGGTCGGGGCAACACCCATATCACCACCACCGGCTGGGGGATGAGTGGATTAAGAGCAGCTCTGTCGAGAAGGCCTTGGGGATGCTGGCAGATGAGAAGCTGGACCTGATCCAGCAACACGCACTTGCAGCTCAGAAAACCAACTGTATCCGGGGCTGCATCACAAGCAGCTTGGGCAGCAGGCTGAGCAAGGTGATTCTGCCCCTTCTGCTCTGCCCTGGTGGCATCCCACCTGGAGTACTGTATTCAGCTCTGGAGTCCTCAGAACAAGAAAGACATGGACGTTCTGCAGTGAGGCCCAGAGGAGGGCCATCAAGATGATTAGACAGATGGAGCACTTCTTGTAAAGGAAAGGCTGAAAGAATTGCCTTTGTTCAGCCTGATAAAATGAAGGTTTCAGAGCAATCTTATTGCAGCCCTCCAGTATCTGAAGGAACACTACAAGATGCTCTTTTACAAGAGCATGGAGTGACAGAATAAGGGAGAATGGATTCAAACTAGAAGAGAGTAGGTTTAGATTAGATATTAGGAGGAAGTTTTTGCTGTGAGGGCACTAAGGCACTCAAACAGGTTGTTCTCTGGAACCAAACAAGTTGCCAATTCTTCCTGGAGGTGTCCAAAGCCAGGCTGGATAGGCCTTTGAGCAACCTGGTCTAGAGGAAGACTCCCTGCCCATGGCAAGGGGGTTGGAACTAGATTATCTTTAAGGTCCCTTCCAACTCAAACCATTCTATGATTCTATGAAATAGGCACTTTTCATAGGTTAAGCCAAAAAGAATCACTAAATCTAAATGACAAAAAAAAAAAAAAACACAAAATAACTTAAATCCCCAAGTAAATTAACCACAAATTAATGAAGTATCTTATTCTCTTACCTCACCATTCTCTTACCTCACTTTGCCTAAGCTTTCAGCTGTCAAACATAAAATTTTCTGGTACATGAGAGAGACCTTTCCTAATATATCTTTCTTCATATGCACAGTTTTAGATTGTGGTTAAGGGCATGCTTAATATTTGGTTTTAGCCGAGGACTCTATTCAAGCCTTTCCTTTCCAGGCAGATTACAAATATTTGTTGTAATTCTTTCCCAAATACTTTATTATTTTCCAAACATATTCTTCAACAGTAGTATCAGAAATGGCTAACATAATCTCTCCCCCATGCCACTATGGTATGCATATGCAATAATATAATCAGATAACTATTTCCTCATTTGTTTACTCAGAAATGACACTCACCCTCTTTTTTCAAATGGCTATCATTATTCCCTCCTCCCCCCCATCACAGTATTCCAGGACAATTTTGTAGAAGTGACCTTCACACTTAGTTCCCAATCACACAGAGCAATCAGGTGGGTGAACACAACACAGAAATACTGCACCATTAGTTTTCAATCACAGGAAATAACTCATGTCATGTATAAACCTACTCATCTCTCTCCATATGACTGATGGAAGATGACCAATATATTAGACTGAAAAAAGACTTACAGAATCATCTCATTCAAAACAGTCATGTGAAATGAGCATTTCTTCTTATTAGTTCAAGATCCAATTAATCATATGACTATTCACTATAGCACCCTCCCTTCTATCAAGATCTAATGTAGTTTCAATTACAATGGTTTTCAAAAATTGTATGCTCTTGATACTTATTGTTTCTATGGTTTTAAATTTTGTAGAGGTCATCCTGTTCAACTTTCTCCTCAAATCATGGCTACCTTCAGGAGTTACAATGGGCTGCTGAGGGCATTGCCCAGTAATGTTTTTAAAGTCTACAGGGATGGAGATTCTTCAATCCCTATGGGCATCTTCATTATGAATTATTTCTTACCGTTCACTATGCAGTGAAAATTTCCATCTTCCTGAATGTTGTGGCCCTCGCTGCTTGTCATTTCACTATGCAAACTATTAGATTATGAATACCATGTCCATTCCTTATGCTTCTTGGGAAAAAACTTCAGAAAAAATGAAGAGCTCTGATCTTCCACTGATTCAGAAACTGCATGATTTGCAAAGTGACAGTTACTCACTGAGGAGAGAAATCCCTGATCAAAGCATGTACAGTACAAAACTTACACCATCTGAAAAACTGATTGTCTGACATACCATATCAGCCATTTGTGTCAGTTTACTCTATAGAAAGAACGAAATATACCTTTATCATAACAGTAATAAGCAGTCCAGTTCTACAAATTTAAAAATCTTCCAAGTCAAAAGAGTGCACAATTCAAAGGCCAAATGATCACAAATTTACTCCCAACTCAATTTTACTTATTTACTCCCAGTCCCAGAAAGCTGAAATTGCATTCACAGTCTAAGAACATCATTGATAAAAGGTCCGGATATCAATCCAATTATCCTGAAAGAAATATGTGCTTCAGTAAGAGAATAGGCTCTTAAGTAGAGGCACGTTAAGTAGTAAGGCCAGTATTTTGGTCTTAGTGCAGTGTACAAGTGGGAAAAGGAGAACATTACTTTTAAGAATCCTGAGTCCCTGTGAGCAACAGATTTCCATACTACACTGATTAAGATGTGAAAGCAAGTATTCTAAAGATGTGAACAAACTCCCTTAACAGAGATGGTAAATTCATCATTGCAATCCAATTTGTGCATGGCAAAATATAAGTTTAAGTCCAGACTGTTTAGCAGTTTCATTTCATTCACTATTCACAGTTAAGAGAGAGGAAAAGGAAAAAAAAAAATCTACTTTCAGGCCAGAAGAGGTTCTTGTAAAAGAAATTAGCTATGAAGAAAGGTAGCAGCAAAGTCTTTTGAACAGTAATTCTATTCAGTAAGTTCAGAAGTATGTCAAATGGACAATCCTACCGTATATGGCATGAGAGATGAAAAGCACTCACTTTCTTTCACACCAAAAAACTTGGCAAAGACAAAGACTAGTAAAATGATAAAGCATGAGTCATAAGACTTGTCTGAGTTCCGCAGCCAAGCTTGCAAGATTTGAAATCCAGTTTCTTTGTGTTCGCATCTGAGAGGATGCTGAATGAATATAAAAACTAAACAAAATACTTCATGCACAGTTTTACCAATCTGTGGATTAAGAACACATTCCTGCAACAGAAGGCACACAACAGCAGAATTTACATCGGATAAAATACTCTCAGTTTGGGGCCAGATCAATCCTCTCCAGATGCTGCTGCAACTACATATGCAAATTCCTTAACAGCCTCATTCTGTAAAGCATGGAAAGAGAGGTGCAAGACCTAAGACTGCTGCACTAATCATGACTGGGCATTCTTCATGGAGAGATCCATCAGTGGAAAACATTAGATTCAAGAAAACCAGAGCTCAAAACAACTGAAGGGTGCAAGATTATGGGTTAGTGAAGAGGTAACATTTCTCCTCTCCAGGTATCTATTTGCAGATCATGTTAGAGAAAAATATACTGGGAATAGGTGAACTCAGCCTGAAAGAGTTAAGTCATTCTTACACATCTTATATTGAGATCCTAGATGATTTGATGTTATAAAATATTCAAAGCATAAAGTAGTTTTATACCACTGCTCAGAAAGGAATCAAAAAAAACAAAAAGAAAAGCAAAAAAAACCAACCAAACAAATGATAAACCAAACCAAAACAAAAAACCAAACCACCACCACCACCAAAAACACAAAAACAAACAAACAAAAAGATTTCTTCTGGTAATCACAATATGGTGCATGACTTGCTGTTCTGGGAAGAGATATCACCTGAACCATTTTCACTCAATGGAATGCAGTAACAGGACAAAAGTCTCTTCCATGAGGGCTCCTATCAATATATAGATAACAAGAGAGGCAACAATTAGAGCTTAATGAATAAGAATCATCCCTTTTATAGATTCGTGCAGAGAGTGATCATGATGAGATCAGAATCCATTACTAGCCTTGTGTATTTCAGGGAATTGCAGTAAGAACTGAAGAGGGAAAAATAAAAACATCTAAAAGAGATCATGTTTATTTTGATACCATTTCACACTACATCATCCCATTTTTCTTCTCCAATGCAAAGTAAAAAGATTTTACAGAGCTAACTCATGCAGCCTACTTTGAATTTTCAGGGAAAAAACCCAAACTTACAATGAAGACCTTAAAGCCAAAAGCAAGGAACCTAATAAATCTCAAAGCCAAAAGGAGGTTACAGTGAAAAAGAATCACGCTGAGTCTCTGAGAACTTCTTCACTTCATGTCATGATTAGAAAACTCAGGTCCAGTAGAATCACAATCTGTGCTGAGAATCTGTACAACTGAATGTCCTTTAGTATCTTACAGTTAGAAATAGTAATAGTGGTATTTGAAGGATTTATCCTTGTTCTTCCTTTGCAGTGTTTGCAAACGCAAGGAGAACACATGACACTTAAGTATACACTAACAACCAGAACAGTATTAGTAGGAATTTTCACAGAGAAAACCTGAACCACATCAAATAGCAACTGAATATTTCTTTCCGCAGGGTAAGCTGCAAGCTAGATTTCTAAAATAATGACTTATCAACCTGGAAATGAATGATTGATTTGAGGGGAAGTTATTGATTTGAGGGCAAGTTGACTTCCTAAAAGTCCAGAAATAAATAATAAAAATAGAATTCTTAAAATTTCTGTTTTTCTTTAAAATTCTGTTTTTCTACTTGCAAGGGTTATGGACTTTGAAGGAAAGCTGATGTGAGGCAGAACCAATACAGCATTCAGTGTCAACTGAGCAAGGGGAGGAATTCAAATAATGGCTCACATATGCTGATGGCAACTAGGAGGAAGAAGAAAATAACGTGATCTTGTCTTTCTTGAGAGCCGTAAACTGAGCTCATTTGGTCCTGACAGGTTATATTTGCATAAATACCAGCACTAATGTGCACATGGTCTCTTATTTTAGTATAGATCATGTAAATCAGGCAGTAAGAGAAAAGATGAGTACCAAAAAGTGAAATTAAAGGCAAAGGCTATAAGGAAAAATATCTAGATAATCATAGAAGTGTGACACTAAGCAAGAAGTATAACAAAAAACATGTGAACGAAAACCATCATATAAAGAAAAAAGTAGAACCATTGGGAGTTACAAAATGAATAAATAGAATGGAAGAAAAATAATGCACTTTTACACTAAAGGGAAAAGAAATACAACC
>JAWWMO010000138.1:44293322-44318337 GCA_035047845.1 Dendrocincla fuliginosa
TTTGTTTTGGGGAAAAAAAAAAAAAAAAAAAAAAAACCAAAAAAAACAATAAAACCAAAAACATCATAAAAAGCTAAGATAATAACAAAAAAATAAAAAAAAAAGGGAGAACTAAATGTTAAGAATCAACCTAGACCCCACCAGTTAGGATATAGGAAGAAAATAAGGAGACTTTTAGGCCAAACAGAGTATGAATGTAATCTCAGGAAGAAAAACATAACTTTTTCTGTACCAATTTGAGATAGCAGCTGGTGAATCTGCATTTTATTAAAACTCAGATGGTTTGGAAGACAAATTATACCTTGAAAAACGAAAGAAAAAAAAAGGTGGGAAAAGCAATAGAAAACTGTACTAGAGGAATTGGGAGTTATTTCTAAAAATGACAAAAATCTGCAGAATCCCTATCAGTCAGACTATGAGATTATAAGAGGCTCACCTACTATTATGCTTTTTCATTATGAACATGATGCCTAAAGTTGGTAAAATTAGAAATATAAGCATCCTTGCATCAATAGTTTTTCAAGACCATATGAATGATCCTGGTATGGTCAAAGTTTCAAAAGACACTAGAGAAGCTGCATTTTTTTGACCATAAATATCTGATAGATTTATATTGTACATTCAATTTCCTCTGTTTTGATGAAATTTCTTAACATACAAAATCAAATTTCATCAATTGTTTTGATTTTAAGTCTAACTGCTTTTGCAGATTATTGAAAAAAACCTATCAAGAGCACTTAAAGCATTTTTTTTCAAAATTAAATTTACTAAATTTGACACATTATATGTTAGTCAGAAAGGCATTAAAATATCAAAACCATTAACATTAGAGAGCTGAACTAGCTGAAAATGTGGGCTTTTCAAGTAGGCTCTTTTCCTCTTTTTTTTTTTTTATTTTTTTTCCCCTTTAAATTGAAGGCTTACAAAGCCCCTGAATTTATAGAAGGATTACATAGCACAGAGCACACACGACAAAAAGGACTGCTACTTCTTCCAAAAAGAACTAAAAAGAATTTGCGTTGCCATGCCTCAAAAACAAACAAAAAATGAAACCAAATCATTAGAACACACCCCTTTCTTGGCTTTGAAATGGAAAAAGCAGGAAACAAAGGGAAGTACCAACCTTTCCAATTTATAAAATGGAGAAGCAACCAAGGAAGATTTGAAGATTGGGCAGAGTTAAACAGGAAACCAGTTACATATCTAGCAATTAAATTCAAACACCTGATGTCTCCAGATGACTAACAATAGGGACAGTCTTAGCAATGACTCCCTCTCAAGCTGAGAAAGTAAGATAGCAGATTTCCTTTTTCTACAAGGATTTTAGAAAGTAGTACCTTGTTTTGTTACTCCATGTGAAATTAGTAAAAAAGCTCACCGGTTTCAAGGTCAATTCTTTCAGGATGAAAAAATTGAGATTTTTTTTTTTCTCCAAATATTAGTCAATCTGTCTCTCTGAACAGATGTATATTTTAAGGTCATTAACAGTACCTATCAAATACAATCAAAAATACCTATAACACTTTACATGGTTAACAACAGCAACATGATCCAGTCAATTTAATGGACAGCCTACTATAAGACTGGAAAGTGAAGGATCTAAAGCAGAGCATCAAAATTAATAAAAATTCTACTTAATATGAAGGAAAATTCATAGGTTTTTTCCTTTGTTAGACATGACAGCACTGTAGTACTGAAGCATTCAGATGACGCAACTATTTAATCACGGAAGTTTGGATGCAAGTTCAGACTGTTGATTTTTCCTTCTCTCCTAAATATTGTATCCATTACTTCCATGTTAATGTCTATTTCAGAGTAGCACCTCTCCTAATACTTTTTTCAAACCTTCAATCATGACTCATATTCTTCATTATGAGAAAAATCTTCATCTATCCTCACATTATTTCACTGTCATTTGATTGCCAATGATACATTCTTTGCTGTCTCTGACACTTATTCTACTGTGCCATCCTTTTATCGGTTACTTTATTGTCAAGAGTTTCCTACCAAATTCTATTTCTCATGAGGTAAAAACACACCTAGAAATATGATAGAACCACTAAATTTAGCATTCTTCCCTGTGCCTAGTGCCTCAATGTTTTCAAACAACAAAACCTTTTACCTCTCTCAGCCATCCACATGAAGTTCTGGCATACTTTCCATTACACATATATTAAGAAACAGAAACATTACAAGTTCCTTGAGCAGGAGTTCCTTTCATCAGAATACTACCATCCCTGGTAAGTCAATCAGTGGAAGACAAAGGACACAACATGGTGCTAAGTTGGATTCTGTCGTTCAACAGGAGGTAGACAATCTCTAGTGACTTAATCCTTTTAACATAAAATAATTGCTTGGCATTCTTAAATCTATTTCTGCGTAGTTTAAGGAAAAATATTCACAGATAACAGAACAATTTTTACCTAAATAATAAAAAATGTGATAAGACTGAAGCAGAAGTTCATTGCTGAATGTTAAATCAAGCAGTCACAAAGCTTTAACACAAAACCTAATGGTTTAAATGTGTTAAGAAACTGCTGTTTAAACACCAATACTCAGCATTAATTTCTGTGTTGAATATTAAAAATGTAGTACCTTACAGTGAATAGCTCAATAACTCTCAGAGGAAGCTGGAAGTGGAATTAATGTCTACATTAGAAAAATAAAAATATGAAGTGTTCACCAAAATTACATTGCATTCTTATCAAAAAAATGGACTTACAATGAAGTCAAAATTTTTACCTTCTGAATCTAACTTCCAAAAATAACTTGAAATCAAATTTCTAGAAGTCTATGTATTTTTCAATCGTAGAAAAAGCAACTATAGATCTAATGAAAACCAGCTAAAAGTGTCTTTCTAAGCCCATTTTTAAAGCACACTCTTAACTCTTTGAAGACTCAAGATTCACCATAAGTTTCCTGCAGAATATTTTTACTATCAAAACAGTTCATTAAATTCAGGAAAAGCTCCATTTTCACTTCTTCGGAGAAGTGCAGACATCAAATTACTTCTTAAAACTAAGCTGCTGTATCAGCTAATGAACTCGTAATTTTCTCCCTCAGAGCCAAGCAAGCATGAGTTCTGCGTGAGAGCACAATGCACTCATTCCTCAAAAAACTGATGCTGCTATAACTGAACAGCTTCAGCTGGATTTTTGAATCACTTAAGACACATGCCAATAGTCTAATACACTTACACAACCATAATTATATCACTTTAATATTGTGGGGCAAAAAAAATGCAATTAGAGATAGAAGTTCTACTTTCTGTGATTTAACCTGTCATCTGAATGTACAATATATACTTGAACTTACAATCTGTCCAACATTACTCACCCGAGGCTCTTGTAAAATGAACACACCTAAGGTGTCAGTATATCTGTCATAACTTTATGAAGGGAATAAGGAACGAAAAATCGTTCCCTACTTCATCAGTACTGCTACTGATGGCACTACAGTTTGCTAAAGCTCCATCACAACAGGAATTCTAGTGTGGGGTGACTTCAGGCTTCATTGCTTTCTGGTGTAGGCCACTTAGTAATATGCTTTCCACAGTATAAAATATTTTGCTCTACAATAAATTTATCAGCTTTAGTGCCTCTCCCCCCATTTAGCATTCTACTTATGTCAAATAAGGCAATACTTGACCACCTATAGACTAAATCAAACATCACTATAATCTTGTGCTATACTCTCTTTTACTTGCTATCCTTAGGAGCAATAAGGTACTTAGATTAACTAAGCCGCACTGAGCGGGCAGCTGAGGAATTCAGATCTACGATTTCTAGATTTTCTCTAAGAGAAACTGAGACCAGAATGGGGCAATTCCACACCTGAACAAACTGCTTATACCTGCCACCAGGTACTTACAATACAGATTTTGTGTAAACACCCCCTGAATATACAAACAACCTGGACCACCAAAAGAAAAGTGTGGATTTGAGCACTTTGATGTTCCCATCAACACCTCTATTATTTTTAAGTATTCCAGGGCTGGCTCTTCGAGCACTGAGCATGAGTGCACTCTACACTTACTTCCTTCAGCCACATCCACTGTCACAGGCAGTTACAACTGAGGTGACAGCTGTTACGGAGAAAGCAAGTGTACAGAGGTTATCCTGAAAAACCCTCACTACTTTAAAGTAACCTTGATTTCTTTCACTGCCCTCCCCGCTTAAGGGGTTTGGCAGCCAGTACTCATGTCCAGATGGTGGACAAGTAAACCTACTTCAACAGATTGTATTACAATGTTTTACACTGAGCAGTTATTGGATTAAACATATAAATAGCTGTGGGAACCCAGGACTTTCCTCTTTCAAATGATCATCATTCAGCTAGAAAATTATCTTCCCTCTTGCGACCCCTCTGTAACCCAGTGAATCCTGCTCTGCGTCTGTGCAAGAGGACAGTAGAATCCAGTACACATACTCTAAGATCATTTCAAAGTGCAAGCAATGCACTGCAGAGTGAAAAAAACTGATACACTTCAGAGCAGGAGCTTTTTAAATTAAAGCAATAATGCAGATCATCTTAAGAGAATCTAAGCACCCAGAGGAGCAGACAGAAAAGCATTTGGGGTACTTTCTGTGAAGCAAGACATAATTTCCCAGAAATTCAATTAATATCAACTGCTCCCACTGTATCAGTTTTCCAGACGTTCTCTAACCACAACACTACTGTATAAGAGGTTGAGATACCATATTTAATTGAAAATTTAATTCCTATAGTGAATGTTACAAGTTCATAGCACACAATGATTTGAGATAGCTTAGTTTCTGTGCACACAATGGGCTAAAATTCAAAATGTCAAATCAGATAAGGATTGTCCTTCCATATGTGCAAACATAGAACTTCAGGTACCTATTACTTTTAAAGAAATTGAATTACATTAGCAGCAACCAGAACCAATATACAGTTACATGAGGGCACTTTAGATTAAAGTTTTACTCTGAAAGCTACATTCTCCACGAGGTCTGGTTAAAGCACTTGAATCATTTACAGCATCCAGGTTCAGTTACGGAACAAAACTCACAGACGTCAATACCAAGGTAAATGCTTTTTCATCTAGAGCAGGGTAAATCAGTGTGTGTACATATATATATATATATATATATATGCACACACATATGCATTTACTGATTTATTCAGCATAGAGGAAACAAATAGAAAAATGAAAAAGCCTACCATGCATTTTAAGTGGAAAATGATTATCAATGTCCCAAACAACAGCATAAATGAAATCAAAGCAATGATAATACATAGAATCTGTCCAGCAGCTATTAAAAATGTTTCGAAACAAATTGCCCATTACAGAAATTAGTGCACTGAGAGACTTGAAGAAAACTTAGGTAATAGCTTCTATCCACACCTAGCTTAGAAGAGAAAGTATCTCGCAACAGAAGGAAAATATTTACACAGTAACTTCAGGATTAATACACCATACACTATTTTATAACAATTTCTCCTCATGCACTCAATGTGCTGTCATGTTGTCAATAACCAAATCCACCTGCGATGGACAAGTAAGAGGCATAACAGCCCTAAATCTTGAATTTTGGAAAAAGGTTCCCAAGACTGACATCTTTCTTGAAATTCCTGCCATTCACTTTCCTTTTCAATTGGACACTTTAGTAGAAATAAAGGTAGGCATAGAGCTGAAAGATGGAAAAAGCTTCCGTTGAAATGTTTTAAAGCTGAGCCCTTATACGGTTACCAAGAGCACAAACGATGACTAAAACGTTTAGAAGTGTGATGCAAAAATAACACAGAATTCAGGTAACTTCACACTACTAGTTTCTATTCTCAAACAGATTTCAGGAAGGTTTAAGGACTCTCACTTCTGAATACATTTGATCATTGAACATGGCTTTGTAAGTTTTTATTTTTCCTTACTTATTTTTTCTATCCTTCAGCCCAATAACAATAAAAAAATTCCAGCTTTATCCAAGCAGTTAACTTCAGCAAGTTCCCTTTGCCAAAACACACTCTTCAGAGAAATATGTGATGGGATTTCCACTGAAATCACCCGGATGTGTAATTTTACACCGGACATGAGGTTTTCTTGTGTAGGCAACTTGATTTTCACTTGCCAGATCTGTGGATGAGAAGGTAATCAAGTTCACTAACCACAGGCATCTATGATTTGTAGTAATTCTACTTCATATCCAACTATTAAGTTGCATAGGCTATAGGTAAAATACTCAGACATAGCTGTAAAGGAAAACAAAGAACTTTCAAAGATCTCTAGGCCTCTGAACACACCCTACACCTAAACATGTCAAACTCGGCAGTGAGATCAACTTATGGCCCCACTTAAGAGCCAGATAAAGTAGGTAACAAGTGTACTCGTCCCCCTAGGTATCATCTGGAAATACCTAATTGACATCTGAAAACAACTCAGCAAAGGGCTTCACAGAGGATTCACTTGAAAACAAAACACACTATTGTGTTTGTGCACTCCTCTAAATTTTACTGTTTGACTAGAGCAGGGAGAAGTGGATTCAATATCATCTTCACCTATGTATCTCCAACCAAAAATAACTCTTATACTTTATTGTTAAAATAACCATATTCCTCAGTATACGGCAGAAGAAACACTGCGATATAAATATAACAATTCATTATTCTAAACAGACTCTTGCACGGCAGCAAAGTTTTGAGCTAAAGGCCTAACTTCAGATTCAGAATGCACCTCTGCCACTGAAAAGATCTAGGTAACAAACTACATGAAAAAGCCTGAATGTGTAGTCAGCATGACCTGAAAATATGCTGCATAAAGCGAATAAGCTAACTAATTAGCTGAACAACTGTCAATTATTTTCATGAGTCACGAAAAACAGGCTAAATGTCAAAGGACTTCATAAAACAATCAAGTTGACAAAAACGCTTGGTAGAAATTACAAAATAAAGCCCAGAAATTAACATTATACTTTAAGTAGGATTTTTTTTTTGCTATGTTACCTGCACTTTTGCTCTACAAACTCAAAAATCTCGACTGAAGAGACATCTGCATGGCTCAGTCATGAACACATATATATCAAAAATCTAAAAAAGCTAAACAGAAACAGCAATATGCGAGATGCAGGACTAGACCCTGTCATAATTTGCAATTTGTAAGGCAATTGGATAAGGAAAGCAACTGAACATGCTAATTTTGTAATAGCAGGGCAGAAAGTAACAGTGATAAGAAATTATTAAAAAGCCAAACTAAATGCAGAGAAGAAAATGGTGTCTATTGTTCAAACAGCAGATGCTACAGCCTATAACCTTGAGCAACTCTGTGAGTTCAACATGTCATTCCACAAAGAGACTGTGTAACAGTAATTACCACTTATGTTATGAACTTGATATACAAAATGTTCTATGCAACACAGCCAAACTCTGCTAAGCCATTTAATGACCAATGCATCTGAAATTCAAAAATGTGTTGTTTTAGATTAATCAGAAAAGAGCAAGAAAAATTAATTAAATTGCATAATTTGGCTAAGGAGTGCAACTGCTTAAGAAGAGTTGATGAACTTGGGGTATTCCAGAATAGTATTATCAGATACAATAAGAAAAAAGTAAAATCCTAGTAGCAAATCCTATTAGGTGGGAGAGCAGTCTCCACAGAGAAACACTACAAGTCCTGCCACCACTGTAACAGTCATGAAGAAAAGTGTTTTCACAAAGAAGCCTGCAATGGCAAGGGTAGAAATCCCTTCCATGTAAAATTTCTGGGATTATTTTCTGCAACCACACTATTGCCAGGTTTGTTTCTTGTTTGCTTTCTTTTTTTTTTTTTTTTAATAATTCTGTCAGAAAGCAATCCATTCAGTGCATGCATCAGTTTGTTTCTCTCTCATAGAATATGAAGGACTTGCGATAATTGCACATAAAAATAAGAGTTTCTCTATCTGAAATGCAGTTTTTGGCTTCACTATACCTTTCCATTTGTTTTATGGCAATCCCTCATTATGGAAAGTTGTAACAAAAAAAGAATAGTTATAACATTTGATATACACAAGAAAACCCAATAAAGATAATATATTTTTATATCTCACAGCATTAGATGAAAAGATAAAAATTATTTTTTTTTATCATACCTTCTTTCAGATTTATTAGCGCAAGAGAAAGAGGCCTAAACCAAATACCAGGTAAAGTTCCGTTTTGAGTTCTGATCATTATTTTAACCAACGTGACCTTCAAAACACTTTTTAAAACGATGACAATAAATCTGAAGACCCAAACCAATATTCAAAGAACCCAGTGCTTTCTCACTCTAATTGTACTGACTGATTTTTCCAGAGCACTCAGAACTCAAGCAGATACAATCTGTATTTTCCATGTGGTTGCACAGGATGTGCTGTATAAATGGTTATAGAACAGAACCGGGGAAAAGATCAATTATGCCACTGATCTGTCTTATGACAGCAAGGATGCCAAATGGAGACATCTGGGACAGAAAAGTTTCAGTAAGCCAATCACAAAATGCTATCTGGCTGCTGTAGGCATCTTTTTTTTTCATTTATTGCATGCAACCACTGAAGACATCAAGGTTTTCTAGACAGATTTGTTAAAATAGGAACTTTTAGTTAATTTAGTCAAGTTTATGTAAAACTTTAGTTAATTAGAAATAGAAGAGAAAGGGGTTAGATATTTTTTGCTCTTGCAAAAACTACCAGAAAATAAAGAATTCTTGCTTTTTTTTTTTTTTTTCCCTGTACTCTGTCCCCATTCTTTTTAGGGCAGAGTAGAGAAAAACATTCAGAATTGCCTTTAAAGAATTTTTCATTTTCAGGCATGACTTAACACTTATTTCACTTCAAACTAACAACAGTTATTTTAAAATTTTAAGCTTTGTTTAAAAAAACCCCTCTCTCTAATGCAACAATAGCTAAAATGTCAAATGGATATAAAATTTCCACTTAAAGTATATCCTTAAAATGGCTTGAAGCCAAATCTACAGTCAGGCCTGAGTCTCCCTTCACAGATTCAACCCTTGCCACATCTGAATTTTTAAAAATTTTTTTAAAGAGAAGTCTGTATTTGGCATAACTGCCAAACACTTCCTGCATGCTGTCTCAAAAGCAAAAACATGCGGTGCTCCACAGTCTGGACACCAAAACCAAAATTTTCGTGACTGGAAGACCAAGAAGGCTTCATGTTCAAGTTTAACATTAAACAGAATTTTAGTACAGCAAGAGAAGAAACCTAAGTTTTAACTATGACTATGTTTTTTAAATAGTATCAGAGATCCTGAGAAATAAAGATAATTCTCTCAAACTACACATGCAATTGAATATGTGGTGAACACCCCTCATTCATCACATATCCTTTTTCCTCTTTCCTTTTTCTCCACTTGAAATGTTTCCAAGCATTTCTTTCTTTCAATTAAATATGCAAGCGGAACTCTGAGCAGAAGGAAAGACCATTACAGATCCTCAAAAACAGCATCATGAGACAGAGTAAGAAACTGAGCCATACTCTTTCAGTTTTAGAACAAAGACCACTGAGAGCAGGTTTTGCTGCACACTGTGTGGGTCCCAGCTTCAAACGGGTGAGAACTGCTCCCTCTATGGTGAACCATTTTCCAAATTAGATGGGAAAGGCATTTTAAAGCAGAAGATACCATTCTGGCTGCAACGTAATGAACATGGTAATAATCATCAATAAGTGTGAATAAACAAGATGAGCTCAATATGAAAATCCAAAGGAAAATGAGAACACATGGTACAGAAACAAGAGGATACTGCCAACTTATACCAGTTAATTTAAAAAAAAAAAAACAAAACAGAAAAGCATGTTCAGGACTGAACATTCTCTCAGAAAAATTATCACATTTAATACTTTAAACCTTAAAAAATACACAGTTGTTTCTACTTATAAGAAAAAAATATGGAAAAATTGTCAAATGCTGCCTTTAATCACTCTTCAAATTGAGAAGACTCTTCATCAAAGACTAATTTGCTCTTTATGGTCATGATGAGGACAAGAAATACAGAAATATGAGAATGTGGGCATTGAATGCTTATAGCTTTAGATGAGATCTCTGGGGAGCAAAAAAAAAAAAAAAAAGCTAGAAGTTGTAGAGTCACCACTAAAGGCTTCTAGGGGCACATCAGATACATATTCGTCAGGAACAATAAGAGCACATCTGAGCTTTGGGATAAACTGTCAATTAGACTGCCTTTCCAACTCTATCTGCTACAATTTCTCACAACTGCCATAACTTCTACTCCTAGCTGGGGAAATAAGAGACTGGGGAAAAAAGGTAAAGACCAATTATAGATACATAAGTCTTAAAATTCATTAAAAATACTCAGGGCAAACTAAAACATCACAGAAGCTTGCATCACAGAAGAATAAGATTGCTACATTTTTATACATCATCGGCATCTTTTTTTAGTAGATTCAAGCTCAGCAAGATACTTCCACCTGAAGAAAACTGACATGTAGATCACAGGCAGCTTCCCTGTGCCACATTTAGCCTTAATGACAAACTTAACAACAAAGTTAATCCTACTGCATATGAGTGGTTTAACTAAGTTTCTGAATCATCTACCTGAAAGCTCAAAAATCAACATAACCCTGTATGAGAAATATTTCAACATTGAAAATCCAATGCTCACCTTTTATGTGTTTCAGTCACAAAAATAATATAAAAAAAGCCAAGCAGTATATTTTAAAAGTGATTTTTTTCTGATTTCTCTAATTTTTTTAATAGTTTAACCTACTTCAGATTTATATAACATATATAAAAAGTTTCAAAAGGTTTTGGAACATGCCTTATGAAAAATGCATCTATGTTATTACAAATATCAAAATCTCAAATGCTGAGGAAACAGCCAATTTTTATTTTCTCCCATTATGCATACAGTTTCCAAGAGAAAAGTCCTTCTTCAGTTCCTTCTGGATACTTCATAATCAGGAACTTTTTTTACTTTGCTTTCAATAAAGGTATTGCTCAGCACCAGAATTAAAATCATAAAAGCAAGCTTTTCAAATCTAGTAAGCCATGGGAGAAAGTTTTGGTGTTGCTCTTCATCTAATTTCCAAATTAGAGGTCCAGTGTATTCTATTTATCTCCTGAGTTTACATATTTGTATAGTCATTCTCAAAATAGCCTCCACAAAACCAGATGACTACTTAACTACTAACTCCAATCTATTTTTCAACCAGTTATTTAAATTCTTGCAGATTTAATCAAATTCAAGACCAACCTTAGCACATTTCAGTAACTTGCCAGAGAAGAAAGTTTCTTTATCATTCAGAACATTTTACTGTATAGGACAATGTAATTCAGTAATTTAAGAATTTGTATATTTTCTAAATACAGCTATAACATAGTATTTCACAATCACAGAAAGTTTTACCAATGTTTTCCAGTTTCCCCATTCATCTTTCCCTGCCAGAAATAGGTCCTTCAAAAATATCTAATACCTTAACTCTGTCCTCTCCTTCCTGCAAAGTCATTTCCACTTCTTCCAGGCCCATACAACTGATCCAGACACTTCCAGTCATTCAGAACTCATGCATAATTTTCTATGCAGTCAATGCTTAAAAAGATAAATTAAATAAACAAAATAATTGTCTTTACCAAAGATACTTTCATTGCTTAAGCTTTAATTCCAACATCTCAGATTCTTCTAATTTTAAAGTACTTTTCAAGTACTAGAGGTTTAACAAAAAAAAGCTGACTGGGAAAGAAGTTCTTAGCCTCTCTTTCCAGACAACCACATCAATAAAAACACATACATGGCACATCAGAAAGAGGAAATTGACATGTGATTTGGTTTTATCTCATGAGATACACATCTTAACCCTACTACATTAACTTTCCTCTTGCAGTGTTCACTTTGAGTTCAAACCTTTTTCCAACTTCCAATAAAAGCTATGGCAATCTTACCAGTCTTTGTAAAAAACCTTAGGTTCACTTTACACATCCAACCTCAATCACCTTTACCTTTTCCCACTGTACTTCTGGATAGTGCTGTGAACAGAAACCTCCCAGAGCACAAGATCCTGTGCTCCTTCAATCCACATAATTTTACACAGAACAGTTGTAAAATCCTATTTCCAAACTACTTACTGTAAGAAAGTTAATTTTTCACATACAGATGTTTTTCCCACTATATATATTGGGCAACGTACTACAGCTTTTAACATGAGGTTAGGAGGTCAAGAAAAGGAGCCAGACTTTAGCTCTAACATATATGACACAGACACATAAAAAGCAATATTCATATTACACACAGAATGTATAAAACCATGAAAAACACGAAGTTACACTTTAAGCTTGCCTTTAAAGTGAGGAAGCACTTACAACGTTGCACTACTTTCTGTAAAGATGCCGTCCTAGATACATTATGTCTATATAAAACCAGGGGTTTGTCTGTATGGGCAGTCCATTGTGTTAAGATAAAAATATTAAACAGGAATGAAAGATGACAGTAAAAAGGTGCAAAAGACTGGGATGTGTTCGCTTAAATCAGTTAAAAAGAAAAACCAGAATAACAAGCTTTACAGAGGAGAAATATCAGCTAGACTCTAATACCGAATAGCTGAGCAAAGAACCGCCAAAATTTCCATCCTTTTATGTACCACTTCCACCATAGGATTGGGAAACTTACTATAAAGTATTTGTAGATGTCCATTTTAATTTGCCATTATTTACTTGTTAGGAAAGGATTCCATTTAAAAAGAAAGATTATTTCAGCTACCTTGGTAGCACAGCTGGCATTCCACATCCAAGTGTCAACAAAAGTTGCAATGCCAGCACATCACAGCAAGAGAGAATCAGTGTCAAACATTAAACACATTTTATTAAGACAACCTAATAAGTTAAAGTTTTGAAAAGAAATTAATTATAGCAGCAGTAGGCCAACACATTTATTACCTACTCTTTCCAGAAAAAGGGGAAAAGACAATGCTTAGAATGAAGGTGTTCAATTTTTGCAATGACATCCAAAGGATTTATCTCAATGATCAGATTATTACTTAACTTGATAACATCACAGTCAGACCACTATTTAGACACTAACTTTGGCCTTTTAGAATCATAGAATACCGTGAGTTGGAAAGGATATTGAGTCCAACTCCCAGCCCCACACAGGCCAACCTAAAAGTTTAACCATATACCCAAGAATATTGTCCAAACGTCTCCTTAACAACAACAGGCTTGAAGCAATGACGATTTCCCTGGGTTCCTTGTTCCAGTGTCCAACCACCTTATCAGTTAAGAACTCTTTCCCAATATCAAAAGTGAACTTGCCCTGAGGTAGATTTTAATCCTTCCTTCCAGTCCTGTCACTGGACATCAGCAGGAAGACATCAGTGTTTCCCTCTCTGCTCCATTCTTGTTTTACTTCTTTGGCCTATCAGCTTTTGTAACCTACACGGTTCTTTAAAGAGAAGTAAAAACGTAGACCATCCTCCTCCTTGTCTGAACCCCTAGTCTGAAGAAAGACTCAGCTACAAAAACTGTTCTTTCCCTTTCCTCCACCACCACAGAACACAAGTCTTCACACAACACGAACAACAGATATAGGGGGGGAAAAAAAGGTAGCAAAAATGACAAAACTCTAGTTTGGTTAAATGGAGTTACGGTGAAACTGTAAAGGGACTCTACCGGGTATGCGAAAACCTGGCCTGAGACCGAGGGCAAGCTACAGAGAGAAGTGTAGCAAGATCTAAGAGCACTGAAACCTGACACAGGCAAACATACGCACCACACATTGTTGCACACTTCCCTATTAAAATACAAAAGCCGCTGGAGATAAAACTGCTGGTACTGAAACTGAATTAAAACTGCTCCTTCCTGCACATCTCTCATACCCAGAGGACACCTTCAAGGGAGTACCAGCACCTACACCTGCGCACAAACAATCCTGCTGCCATCACTCGTTGTTACCTATTAACTCTGGGCATTTCTTTCAGTTGTCACCACAAACGCGGCGTGTAACTTCGCTGTCCCCGGGGGTCGCTCCTCTCTGCCCAATACCCCCGGGCCCGCCGCGGAGGGCGCCCAGCCCAGCCCAGCCCGGCACGGCGGCCCTTGCGGCTGTCTGCTCGGAACCAGGGAGGGCCGTGGCACGGCACGGCAGGGCAGGATAGGGTAGGGCAGGGCAGGGCAGGGCAGGGCACGGCAGGGCAGGGTGATGGACAGGGGCACCGCCGGGCACCGCAGCTCGGCACGGCGCCCCGACCGCGGCGAGCGGCGCTGCAGCCGGCGCTGGAGCCGCCGCCGTCGGTGCCCCCGCGGGTCGGCAGGGCCGGCACTGGCCCGGGGCGCCGCGGGAGAGGAGCCGGCGGGGCGGCCGCGGCTGCCAGGGCTCCGCCGGGCCGGGTGGGGGGCGAGGGGCACCCCCAGAGCCTCCCCCCGGGCACCCCGAGCCTTCCCCGGGCACCCCCGGGGGGACCCGCGGGGACCGGACCCGCGTGGGAATGCCCGATCTGGCGGTGGGCAGCGCTGTCCCCGCATCACCCCACGCGGGGACAGCCCCCCGTGCCCGTCGCCCGCTGCGGTGCCACAGCCACGAGCCCTCAGAGCTCTCGCCCCGTCTCTTGGAGTTTGGGAATGTCGCCGGTGTCCCTTTGTGCTTCGCTCCCGGTGTTCTGAGAAAAATCCCATCATTTCTGTGGTTTAATTTCCCCCCGAAGGAAGCAGTTTCTGCTCCGCTGGGTCTCGAGGCCGGGACTAATGAAACTGCTGTAGCCTAACGTGTAACGCAGGATGTCGTTTGTTAAGCTGGGAAGCTTGCACGATTTCCTGCGATTTAAGGGGTTGGATTGAGTTACCTGGGAGTCCAGAGCAGGGAAAAAAAAAAAAAAAAGATAGAAGAATGTAGTACAAAAACCAGCGAGGCAGTGAAGTTCTGAGTGCTGGGTTTGGGGATCCTGGTGTGTAGCAGCTGTTCAGACAGAGCTGTGGCACACGAAATCTTGGCCACTCTGAATCTTGGTGGCTCTTGGCTTGCATCTCTAGGGCTCCCACCCACCCTCTACATGCAGTTGTTGTACCCCAGCTTGTCACCGTGCAGGGTGTCTGTGGTTTTGGGCAGAGCTGGCACTGCAGGGTGTGCCCAGGGTCAGGCCCGGCGTGTCCCCTCCCCGGTGTTTGTGTATGGGCACCGCTCGGCCCCAGACCCGCCTGGGCAAACAGGGTGAGAGCTGCTGGGGCTCGGGCTGGGGACAGTGGCTGGGAACAGCCTCAGCAGGTGACTCAGTTGTTGTTTGAGGTGTGTTGTCCTCGAAGAACGGGGCTAATGACAGGTTTGGGGAGCAGGTCACCATTTCTCCGGGCGCAGCCCTGTAAGGAGCACACGGGGCGGTTTGTACCATCCCAACAACTGGGCTTGAGAGCAGCTCTTCCTCCCAAGAAACGAGGGGTGAAGGGCAAGTGCTGCTGGTGCTCTTCTCTTGCCTCGTCTCTCCTGTGCTGTGTGAGCTGTGGGTTGAAGCCGGAGCAGAGCCCTCAGCCCAGAACAAGTGGCAGCGCCGGCTCCGTTGACCCCTCGCTGAGCCAAGGGCAGAGGGTGCCTTGGCCCCGAGAGCCAGAGGTGGACTCAGGAGGAGTCCAAAGGGCTCCATCGGTTCATGAACACTTCAGTTTCTCAGGATTTCAGTGGGAGCAGGCAGGTGTAGGGAATGAGAACATGGAGCTGGTGGAGATCTCGAGGTTTTACCCAAAATCAGTGTCTCAGCGCTGGGAGCTGTAGGAGGGTGGTCCTGACTCTGTTTGTGTTCCCTGCAGTGAATGAGGAGTCTCCTCTGAAGCCAGCAATGCTTTTCTTGGCCTCTGGAGATGTGTGGCATGTGGTGCATGCAGAAACCTGGTGTTTTCCTGTTTCATTGAGGACTTCAGCCACCCCAGAGCCCAGTGTGAGGGCTGGTGGCTCAGGGACTGTGGGGTCTCTCTGTATCTCCTTAAGCTTTGGTGTCTTCGAGTCCAAAACCAGCCCAAGTGCTTCACATCCCCATTGCCCAAATATTTTGTTGCCTCGTGCTTTCCTGGCCCGTGCAGTACCCTGAACATCACAGTGGGCAGGAGGAGATGCCCCGAGAAGGGGGATGATGCCACCGACCCCCAGTCCATGGGGGCCTCCATCCGTCGCCACCGTCTCACCAGGGTTTTGACCAGGGGTCGAGTGTGTTCCCCACGAGGTCTGGAGCAGGAGCAGGCAGCTCCCTGCCGTGCTCCCCATGCCAGGCACCCTCTCCCGCACCGGCTTTCCCGGGGCGTTCTGCTCAGGGAGCCCATTGTCATCGTTCCCCAGAACCAGCGCTCCCCCTCGGAGTGACTGTGCTAATGAGATGGTGGAGGAGCTGTCAGCCGCCCCCGAGCCGATGCTGCCACTACAGGCAGCTGCCTACACACGGGGAGTAATTACAGAGGGAGACGGAGGCTGCTGGCACCTTCCGCCAACGTAATCCCACCTTCCCTGGCGCTGATTCACTCCAGGACCCCGCCGTAGTGGGGCAGCTGCTGGGCTGAACCCCAGGCTGGCTGGTGGTGAAGGGCAGCTCCCCATTCCCCTTTCCCCTTTCCCCATTCCCCATCTCCACTCGTCCCTTGCTCCAGATTGTCTGTTTGCAGAAAGCAGGGACTGGAAATTCTTTCTTCCCCCGAAGACAGATCTGTCTCCTCCTGCCAGATGAGATTATTGCCGTTTACAGCCCAACCTCCATTTCATTTTAAAGCCATTTTTTCGTGTGGAAGATCGTTTTGCAATGGTGTACGCGTAGCTCTGTGTTTGAAGAGGTGTTTGCTTAACAAACTCAAAGCTGAATTGTCTTGCACAAACGCAGGCAGAATTCCTGATTGTCCATTGCTCCCCATCAGCTGTAATTGATATTGCTGTGGTATCACAGCCTCTGCCTCCTTATCTCCAGGTCCAGAGGGATGGGAGCGATTCTTCCTCAAGTGATTCAGGAGGGAAATTGTGGGTGGTTTGGTGTGTTTGGCAGCCGGGGGATGATGTGGTGTGGCAGAGGAGGAAGGAGCCAGCCTGTGCTCCCTGCCTTGGGGCTTCCCACACCCCAGGTGGGGGAGATCTTCTGGCTGGACCTCGGGGCTCTGAGCTGCCTGGAGCATCCCGTGGGCAGTAGCACCCCATGTCAGTGGGTGCCAAGTGCTGGTGACACAGGGAGGGGGTCAAGCACTGCGAAATTCCTTCCCCAGCAGTAGCGGGAGGGTGGCAGGTGGGAACTGGGCTGTCACCCCGTGGTGACCATGGCCTGGGGTGTTTTTACAGGGCAACACCTGTTTGCCAGTTACACCTTCACAGGAGCCTTGGCTCTGCAGCCGGGACCATTTGGAGCGAGGGCCCGTGGTGGGCTCAGCCCCGGCCATGCTCTGTGGCTCTGAGGTGGGAATGCTGCTCCATCCCCTCTGCCAGCTGCCTGGGAGAGCATTCCTGACCTCTGCTGACACGGGACACCTCCACACTGTGAAGCTCGTGGGTTACAAGGTGTTATAAAGCAGGTAGCTCCTGTCTTGCCAGAGGGACCCCAAACTGCCTCCCGTGCTGCCAGCAGCTCGTGCAGGAGATGGATGCTGCTCCTGGGATGGAGGCAGCCGCTGGCTTTGCCTTCAGTGCTTTGTTGTGCTGAGGCTGCTCGTGGCTAAGGTTTCAGTGGCGCTGCTCACGTTGCAGGGCAGGGCTCGGCACAGGGCAAACAGCTCCTGCCCTGAGCTCCCCTGCCCAGAGCCTGGGGCTCAGTGGAGCCCTCACTGCCAGGGCTGCAGTGAAGGGGCTGCGGGACCCTCCTGGCTCTGCAGCAGAGATCCCAACCCCGAGGACTTGGGGCGGCTCTGCCTTGGAGGGGTGAGCACTGTCGAGGTGTTCACAGTGTGCTGAGGTGTTCACAGCTCTGTGCACTCTGCAGATCTCCATCCCAGTTCCCTTCAAGCCCAGACCCCGATTACAAAGATACTCGGAGCTCTTGCTCTAAAATTTAAGTCCCCTCATGGTCTGACATGACAGCTAGGAGAAACTAAATGCCTTTAGATGGAGAACCCTGGGTTTTTTCCCTGATTTTCCCTGTCTCCCTGGGATCCTTCTTGACAGAAACTTGGCTCCTGAAATCCCTGGGGCTGCTCCTGATGGCACCAGGCAGGACAAGCTGTGATGGCGGAGGCAGTGCTGGGCTTTGCTGGTCATTAAATATTGATACTGAAATGATGAAGGTGTTCCTGGAGCAGGGCTGACCCATTTAGACACAAAACTTTCTTAGAACTGCTTCTGCAGCGTGACTGGTGTAGTGGAAAGTCCCACAGTACTGCCCCTCCAACCTGCTCGTCATGGTCACCTAATGTGCTGCTGTCACCATGAATCACCCAGGAAAACCACAGGTACCAGGCTGAGCCCAGGCCACGGTGCAATGTCAGCCTTAAAAGGAACCATAAAATCATTAAGAAGGTTGGAAAATCCCTCTGAGAGCACTGGGTCCAACCATTCCTCCAGCACCGCCAAGGCCACCACTAACCCATGTCCCCATGTGCCACATCCACGTTTTTGGAGCATTGTGTTCAAAGCATTGTGCCATGCTGCTGCATTGTGGTGTTAGGAATCCAGTAAAGGGGGGGTTTAGCTCAAAGTCCATCTGCTGTGGTCACCGAGGGGTTGGAGGGTGGCTGGGAGGGCAGCCTGGCACACGGGGTGGTGCTCACCCCTTGGCCAGACCCAGGAGCTCCTCACCCTGATCCCTTGGCAGGGTGGAGGAGGGACTGGACGGGAGGCCTGGCTTTGGTGCCAGGGCTGTGCTGGGGCCGTGTGGGCACTGCTGGCACAGTCACATGGGGGAGGTCCTGCCCTGCCAGTGCTGCTGACCCGGCTGCCCACACACCGTGCCCACTGACCACGCCTGCCCTGGCCCAGCCAAGCAGCACCTGCTTTCCATTCCTCCCCGTGTTTGGTCTTAGGAGCTCCCTGAGAGGCTGCAGGGATGGACCTGGGGGAACTGTGTAACCTTAAATTTTGTTAAACGCTGTTCAGGTGTTGTGCAGGACTTTCCTGCGCAGGAGAAACCCAAGCCAGCTCCATTTCCAGCCTGGAGAGGACTTAAAGTTAGGATTTAGGAGATGGACTTCGGTGATTCTTGTGGGTTTCTTCCAAATCAGGACATTATTCTGTTCCATGGTCCTAAACTTTTCCTTATGGTCTGACTCTTACAGGGCTGGGGCGTCCTGGCTGTGCTGAGAGGGGAGAGGGACCTTTGCCTGCTGCCTCTTCCCCCCCGAATTAAGCAGGGTCGTGTCCTGGAGACCTTGTGCTTTGCATTAGTTTCATTTTTGGCAGCTGAATAAAGCTGTGCCAGTCCCGGAGAGCTGAGTGGTATTACCCAGGGAATTCAGCGCCGGGGAACAAAGCAAAGCCCTCTCAACCCTTGGCTGCCAGGTTCTGTGTCTGTGTTTGTCTGAACTCTGCCCAGGCAGCCTGTGGAAGACAAACAGCTTGGGGGTGCTGCTGAGGGGGCAGGATCTGGGGGGGAGAGTGAGGTTTGCTTGCATTGCCACAGCGTGCTGGGTATTGGCTTTGCTGTGGTGTCCTGCAGTCCTGGGTTCACCTCTCCTGGGGGGGACAGCCCAGCCGGAGCCCACCAGCCCCTTGTCCCCCCCTGGGTGGGGGATGCACCCTGTGCTGTCACGGGGCAGCTCCAGCACACTGCTGGGCGCAGAGAGTGATGCTCCTGAGTCATCCCATGGCACAAATCTGTTCATTCGCCAGTGTTTCACCTTGGCAGGTCTCAGCCTCTCACCTGAAGTGGGGTGAGAAGGTGTGCTGGCTCTGGAGTCACCTTCCCTTCCCACCCTGCGAGTGAGAGGAAGGCTTGGGAAAGGCTATTTTTATCTCTGGAGTGAGGAGCCCTTTTCACCGCCCTCATCCTGCCGGGCTGTTTTTGTTGGAGGCTCCAGACAATGTTTTAAAAACACTCACTTTCAGCAAACTTCCTCCTGAGGGCTGGTAGATTTTATTTGGCCAGCAGAGTCACCTCCCGCCTCCTTCAGCTGGTCCGTGAGACCTTTTGGGAGGCTTTTCTCTCTTTATTTGTCACTTTAGAATGGCTGGGTTTGGTCGGTGGGGAGCAGGTCCCTCCCTGGGCAGTGCCACGACCGGGCTGTGCTTTGCCTCCCTCTGCTTTGGGGAAGATGTGCCGAATTTCGGGTGGTGCTTTGTCTGTGGATCCTCTTCCCTCGTTTATTCCCTCCGGTTCGTGCTCAGGCCGATGTGTTTACAGGGGCACTGCTGAGAAAATCACGTTATTTACATCTCCCTGTGTACACACCCGTACACAAACGCTGCTGAACCTGCAAACTGCCTAAAATTCGCCTCCCCACACAAATTGTGCCGATGTTTCTGCTGCTTAAATATTATTCAATCTGAGTGTGCTCAGGCTGAGCTTCAGAGTGGTTGAGGCTGATGTTGTGCATCTGCCAGGGACAAGAAGGTGTCCCTGTCCCCATCCCTGCCGTGGGAAGGGGGGAATTGTCCCTGTCCCTGGCTTGGGCAGTGATCCCACACCTCTAACTGCTTTGTGGGATAACAGGGGTAGATTTTTGACCAAAGCTAAACGTGACATGGGCAGGATGGAGCAATCCTCGTCAGTGTTAATTAACTCCCATGCAATCGTCTCCTACACTTCAGAAAACACGGCGTTCCATGGCTTGTTGCTACAGGTTAATTTTCTCCTTTCAGGCTGAGCACACTCACCAAACTGCTCTGTGCTGCCCCAAAACAGCTTCCAGGGACCCTGAGTTGATCTGCAGCCTTAATTAGCAGGGCAGCTCCCCATTAGCCTTGTGCAATCACCTTCTGCCCTTGGCAGGTCGTGGATGGTGCTGTGGGATGGACACGGGGGCTTTGGGGATGTCGCAGCATCCTCACCTGCTGCTCCCACTGCTGCTCTTGGGAGGATTAAGTGGGTTTCTTCTGAAATACCAGCACTGGGGTGATGCCACCCTTCCGAGCCGGTGCCCCACTCAGGTTCCTGCCCACAGAAACCCAAAAAGGGCAGTTTTGAGCCCAGGAGGCAGCGACTGAGCCCTGCACACGTGTGCCCGCCGGAGCAAATTAAACTGTCAGACGGCAAGGGCCGGGCAGCAGGAACTGGGGATAAAAATGCCTCAGGCAGAAAATGAGCTTTATAGTGTTGGCCAGCCTCGGATGAGGTGACAGATGCTTAATCAGCTTATTTGCTGTAAGTGTCTGCCTGTCGTCTTCCCTCCTCTTGGCGGGGTGGGACACTGCCAGCAGCGTGGTGGGGGTGCAGAGCCCCCTCTTCCCGGGGGCAATGCCCGTGAATCCCTGCGTGGGGCTGTTTTGGCATTCAACTCCACTTTCTGGTGGTACCCTTGGTGGGAGGGTGGCCCCGAGGTGGGGCTGGGGTTGGGACAGGCTCCAGGACTGCAGCCAGGCTTGATCCAGGTGTTGGATTCGCAGCAGAGAATGGAGGTTGTGCCTCTCCCAGGGCTGGGCTGGGATCGCTGTCGGGTTTTGGCGATGCCGTCGGTGCCAGGGTGAGCGGCTCTGGCAGGGAGGGTTGTGCCTCCAGTGCTGAGTGCACAAAGAGCCCTTCTTCTTCTTCTTGATCCGATTATTCCTTCCCCCATCTTAAATAAGGCCCTTGGAGCGAGGGAGGAAAGGCTCAGACAGTGCTGCTCCTGTTCACCCCCACCCAAAGTCAGGCCTTGTCAGGCAGGTGGGAAGTGACCCCGAGTGCTGTGAGAGCCAGGTGTGATTCCTGGCACGTGGCTTCAGCTGTGGCTGGCACAGCTCGGGGGGATGCTGGTGGCTCAGTCTGGGTGGATGTTTGGAATGCTGTTCTTCAGCCCTTCCTGCTTTTCCATGATGCACAGAGCTGGTGCTGCTCTCCGTGGTCATCCCAGGAGTGGGACATCATCTCCCAGAGCTCAGGGACACTGCTGCCTCACAGAGCCACTTCACAGTCATTACTGTGGTTATTTTTGCCTAATCTGATAAATTTCTGGTTGGGGCATTCACTTACCTCTCACAGTGAAGCTCCTGCCCAAGGTATGTCGTGCTAGGGCACTGCAGAGCCACCTTCTTACTGCTCCTTGTGGTCTTCCTCAAACTGTGGGATGAGGGGAAGATCCTGGGGCATCTTCCAGGGAGGTGAGAGGACTTTCTTTTCCTCTCTTTTTGTGTTTATCAGCATCGAGTTGAGCATGGAGCTGTGCTGTCCAGCTCCAATCATCCCTGCTAATCCCAGCAATGTTCTTTTCCCTTCAGACGATCATGGAGCAGTTCAATCCCAGCCTCAGGAACTTCATTTCTATGGGGAAGACCTATGAAAAAGCCTTAGCAAGTAAGTGATGCTGCACTGCTGGTGTGGGTATTGCTGGAATGCGGGGGGCTGCCAGGCTCCAGAGGGTCTGGCTGGGCAGCGTGGCCTGGGAAGGGGGGAAGGCTGGAAAACCAGCTTGGCAAGCTCTTTGTTCCCATGGTGGGAGGATGGTTGTTGGACCTCAGTGCAGAGCTTGTGTTATTGGGATGTGCAAGAGGCCATGGCAGTGGGAAGGATTCGAGGCATGAAACGTTGGGAGGCAGCAGGGTAGGATAACAAACACATCTCCAAACAGTTCATCTTTAAATGTTTGTTTAAAATACTGAGAAGAAGCATTTTCAGTTCTGTTTAAAGAGGTGTTACTGAAATGTTTAAATTGCCCGCAAGAATGAAGAGAAGGAAAAAACCTAAAAGTATTGATGGCAGCTCTTGATTGGGAATGCAGGATTCTATTGGGACCCTTTAGGGAGGTGTAGATTTAAATGACTGAAAGGAAGCTATGAATTGATTAAACCCCAGAATGGAGTTTTTTGACTTAAACTGGCTTTGTGCACTGCCTGGGCCCTCCTCGGCTGGGTTTGAAGGAGGTTTAAGGCTTTTCTCAACCCGGAGCTGTGTTTTTGCAGGGCGGGCTCTGCTCCCTTCAGAGCCGCACGTGTCTCCTGGATTTTATTTTTTAACAATCCCAGTGAAAATGCCTGTGAGGGAAGAGGCTGTCACCATCTCCAGCCGCTGGGAGAGAAAATATTTTGGTGTCTCATGTTCTTAAGCGCCGGTGTTTGCGCTCCGACCTCTGGGAAGGTTCACTCCCCCTTCCTGCCTGCAGCACAGTTTCTTTCCCACAAGTCAAATGAGGCTCCTCTGGGTGTCTCCACGAGGGTCCTTTAAGGTGCAGCCCTCCCCCTGTTCCCAGGCACTGGCACTGCCCCGTACGCTGCGTCCTGCCAGTGGCCAGCACTGGTTTGAACTGGGTTTTAATGGACCAACCAGCCGTGACGTGGGAAGTGCTTGTCCACCCTGGTCCACTGCACAGAGGTGTGGACTCTGACCCAGGGGTGGGATGCAACACACCCTGAGGAGCAGCAGCGTTTCCCAGCTGTTCCCAGGGATGCCAACAGAGCAGGGGTTCACAGTTTGGGGGGCTTTTCCCTGCTGGTTCCCCCCTGGCAGCAGGGAAGGGAGGAGAGGAGAGGTAGGGTCTGACAGGGAGAAGAGGTTGCCCTTGGGACTGTGTTTTTATTTATTCTTCTGAAATATTATCCTGATAACTCAGCCTTTAACTACCTGAGAGGGGCATCTGTTTATCCTGTGCCTTTCTATCCCAGCTGAGGCCAGACACACACTAACCCTGGCATTTGGAGAAAACCAGGGGGTTCACCGGGTTTGTATTTTCCCCACATCCCTGCTTGTGAAGACACTTTGAAGCCAAAGATCTTGGTGTAATTTTTAACTTGTCTGGGGTCCTCCTTTCCTCGATCTCCGAGCTGAAGGAAGGGCCCAAACCAGGAGCCCGAGCAGAGGCTGCAGCCTGGTGTTGGAAGGTGCGGAGCTGGGGCTGTACAACATGTTCCCGTGATTAGAGGAAACCCCCTGCTTATCTGATTAAAGTCAAGTGTGGAGCTGGAATGTCAACAAACAAGGCTGAACTATAATGAAAGTCTGTGATATTCAGTTATTCCGCAGTGATTTCTCTGAGCAGCATTAACAGCCTGATGGTTACACTGGAATGAAAACCACCGAGGTCCTGCACGTACCTTTTTTCTCCTAAATTACCCTGTAATCTCACTGCTCCAGCTTTCTTTGCTCACTTCTCTTCTGTTTGTTGTTTAGTCCCTCCCTGTAGGGTTAAGCCCTTTGAAGTAATACCTATTTTAGTGTCTAGCATCTGCTCAGTGCCCCAGAAGTTCTAATAGCCAGTGAGGAGAATATAACTTGCATTTTTTGATGCTTTTAGGTATGACATACGCAGCAAAAGGGTACTTTGATGCTCTGGTGAAGATGGGAGAGTTGGCCAGTGAAAGCCAAGGATCGAAAGAATTGGGTAAGTCACCAATTTGCTGCTAAATGGAGTTGCAGACTCTGAGCTCAGGAACGAAACCAGACTTTGGTGTTGCTGGGGAGGAAAAGCTCAGCTGATCCTGAATAGTAGAAGTATCTCTACTTCTACTAGAAGCAGAGATTATTCAGGATCTAGAAGTATCTAGGATTCTAGAAGTATCTCTCTTCGTGGTGGTTTTTTCTTGCTTTACAGAGGACAGAAGCAGCAGATTTTGGTCCTGGGCAGCTGGGGCAGCGCTGCCCATCCTGGGCCTCTGGAGGGGAAGGTGTGGGGAGAGGGAGAAATTTGGGGAAGGGACAGGTTGGCTGTGCTGGAGCAGTGGTGGGTGTGGTGGGGGTCACCTGGCCCTTGGGCTGTGTGTGCCAGGGCTGGGTTTGTACCCTGAATGCAGTGGCTCTGCCCTGCCTGCAGCTTCCCTGTGCCCCAGCACCGTGACTTGTATTTGCTCAATCGACGGCAGTTGCGACAGAGATCAGAGCTGCGATGCTCGGTGCCTCCTTCCCTTCCTTACACTTATTTCTCCAGTCAGTCCTCGGGGAGCTGCTTTTCCAGTCTTCCCATTGCTCAGCCATGGCTCTGTGTTCTCCATCCCAGCTCCCCCCCTGGCTCGAGGTGACCCTCCCAGCTCCCCCCCCTGGTTCGAGGTGACCCTCCCAGAGATCGGAAGAG
>JAWWMO010000138.1:44318437-44332795 GCA_035047845.1 Dendrocincla fuliginosa
TAACTTAAGCAATTTTCTCATAGAGAGCTCTCAGCGTCTCTCAGCGTCAATATTCTAAGCTAACTTTTAACTCTTAGAGCCTCTGCTCGGCTTCACCTGTTCTTGAGAGTTAGCTCTGTTAACAGAGTGATGATGGAGATCAGTGTCCTGATCAGAAAAGAGAACATTTCTGGGTACTAAGATGCAAATACAATGCAAATGACTCTGGGACAACAAAGTACGTTTTGGATAAATGTCTTCCAAGGGCTTAATAAAGAAAACAGTGCATTTCTTGTGATCTTAATTTTTCCTCTAAGATGTGTTAAATAAGAGTGTTTAAAATCCTCATGTGAGCTGGAAGATTTTCTCAATATCACATGAGCCCTACTAAGAGGTGATAGAATAACCATAGAGAAGAGCTGTGGGAGTTGTCTAGAGTGGTTATCAGAGCAACAAAAAGCAGTGTGAGGCTCAGGTAGCAGAGACCAGATGAGTGCAGGAGCAGACAATGGAGTGAGGGTGCCTAAAACAATAGCATATGAAAAGAAGGTATGGTAATGAACAGCTACACAAAATGTGCCTCTGGAGACAAGGAGGAAGCTTGGCTACATAGAGTGAAATGAGAAGCTGCTAACATGAGTGTGTCAAGCCAAGAGATCACATTAAATCAAATTAGACCTTGCAATCCAGAAACACTTAAAAATTTTTAAGTGTGAAGATAGCTGCATGAGGGGAAAACAGTGGTCTAAAAGTTGTCTAGGAGAAAAAAAAAAGGTGAACTGTTTAAAAGCATTTAGTAATGCTTTTAAGTGTCAGTTATTCTTATCTTGTGTACATACTTTGTTAGCTTTTTTCCCTTGTAATAAGAGTATTCTTTGCATGTTATTTAATTTGTATTCATGAGTGAGAAGATTCAGCTCTCACAGAACAGAAAGTTTAATAGAATCATCCAAAGGTTTGTAGGTGGAACTCAAGTCAGCATTTTTTTTCTTCTTAAGTAGTCCCCTTAAATTTAAACCTGACCTTTGTTACAGCAAATCAAGTCCTGACAGAAGAATTAAAGGAGTTAGGTAGCCATATCCAGACATATATAAAACTCCTTACTGCTCTGGTTGTCAGATATCATTGTTTTTCAGTTTTTAGCCAGAAAAAAATTCCACAACCCCACCAACATTTTCTGCAGGAGCATTACAACCTCTAAAATTTTACCCTTATTCAGCAGTGGGGCTTTGATTTTTATCAAGCCCATCACTGGAACATTCAGTTACAGTAGCACCCTGGCCCAATGAAAGAAATGTCATATGAAGCTTATATGCCACAGCTTCATGGAAGAAGGAATTGCATTTGTTAAGTACTGACATGAAATGATACAGTTTGGTCTTTCTGTTAAGATGAAATATCTTAGCTCTGAGAATGCTAATGGGTTTCCTTAAAACTAGTGATGCTAAAATATTTTGATGTTTCTCATTAAAATACCAGTGATATGGGGGGAAAAAAGGTGATTTTTATTGTGATTTGGGATGACAATAAATAATGTGTCAGAACTTTCTGAAAAAAAATAATAAAAAAATCAGACTTTTGTTCTAATTTCTGTAACTGAAATTTGTAGAGGTAATAGGCATATAAAGTTATTCATGTTAGTATAATCCTGCTCATTAGGAAATGAGTCTAATGTGTAGGTTATGATACAGGCAAAGTGTCAAAGGCAGTAACAATGGATACTTCCAAGAGATAATATCACAAATTTCTGGACACAATTTCTTAAGGACAATCTTTTACTATTTTTATACGGTCATTTAACAGTCACAAGTTAGAAGTTTCCAACTTTAGTGTTGAAAGATGGATTTATGCTTAAAATCAAATGGAGAGATCTCTTCTGGTTTTCAGCCATCAGCCTTCAGAGAGCTCTTTTTCATTCATGCCCCATTTATCACTCTCTACCCAATGAGTCACATCACATCCACGTCAGGTCTGAAGGGTGGTTTACTGAGGTTGTTTGTTTTTTCTGCTATTAAAGATGAAGAATTCAAAACAAAACTTAAGAGTTGCTGGGAGATGCTGCCTCCCAGAGAGGCACGTTGCCATTAATCAATTGCTATCATTAATAGGACTATTACTTCTCACAGATGTTCTCTTCAAGGTACTGAGGCTCTCAGGTTTTGGCATTGCACAAATCCTGATGCATGCCATTAGAAAGAAACCTGCTCATGATAGCGTTGGCAGTAGTGTTGCAGTTGCTGATTCCTGTTCTGGGCTTTGTTTAGTTTCAGTAAAGAAGATAAAACTGCCTAGGTAGCTGTCATCCATCCAAGCTTACCAGTATATGGAGTAGTTTCATGGCAAGAAAAAAAAGCCAACAAAGAGCCCAACCAAAAAAAAAATGACAAAAAACCTCCCAACAAAGAAACCAAACACCTCTCTCCCCAAAAACCAAAATAAAACCAACCAACCAAAGACAAAAGAAAACAAACCAAAATGAAACAAAAAAAATCTCCAAAAAACCCCAAACAGTAGGCCAGACTGGTAGCACTGAAATTACAGTCTTAAAATGAAACCACACTTACAAGTTTTTCATAGTCTTTTGTTCCTGAACAAGACACCAATACCTTTCTTGGGAATACAGCTATAGTACTTGCAACAAAGTGCACTGTGTTTGCTGTTGCAAATAAATTTTATTAGCATGCTTTATACTCTTTACAAAAGAGATAAATGCTATGAAACCAGATTGACTACAGAACTTCATACCATCTTCACTTTGGTATTTTTCGTTATATTTAATTTTAATGAAGTTCTTATTTATGTATACAATTCAAGTGACATACATTTATCTATCATTCTATTTCACTGAATTCAACAAAGATTCCAAGAAATATTATGCAAAACTAAGAGATAGAATTGAATATTCAACATGAAATAATTTACATCTACACCAACACATCATATATTTAAAAATTTCTTTTGTTTTGCAAACTTTCCTTTGGCTTTTTTTCATAAATGAATTTCATAATATTATGATGAATGCGTGACATGTTATCTTGGATAAACAGACTCACATACAGAAAAGAATAATGCATATATTCAGGAAAACTAAAACAGCAATTTAAGCATAACCAATCATTTTCTTAGTATATATTATATTTAAAGATTTAAATATACACATAAATGTATATAAATCTACATCACCATTGTGTGCTGATGTATGATGTGATGATATTTGTGAGCACATTATATTATTGATTTGACTAATTTTGCACCTATATTGATAAAACACAAGGAGCTGTGGTTAGGGATCCTGACCCTTGTTAACAAGAACTAGTAAGTTACTACATGTAATGAATTTTTTTAAGAAAGCAGAGCTTTTATCTAGTGAGAAAATATCAATGCAGTTCACTTCTCTTATTTTCTGTGCATATGTGTTCTCAGAGATTAATTTAGGAAAGAATTTGTTATTATGAATACATATATATTGTCAGATCTTTGTATTCATAGTTGTATTTTGAGTGAATTTCATTTTATATTGTTTTCTTAGCCTTTTTGAAAGCTTTGTTTTGATTTGGTAGTTTTGGCTACTCTTATTCTAAAAGTTATTTTAACCGTAGGCATTGGTATATCACGTGTAATATCAAAAATAGCAATGTTTTTAACCTTGAAGAAATGTTACAGACATACATCAACATTGTGAAAAACTTGAGTTAGGAAAGTGAAAATCAAAACATTTAGAAAAAATATTTCAGTTCCTCAATTAACAGCAAAATCATTTTCAAATAATGAATATAGTTTTTAACTACTCTGGAATAACTACAAATCTGTAGAATTTTCCAATTAACCTGAAATTTTTATTTTGTTTTGTCCTTAAGAAGTTTGCATATTCAATAGCTGGAATCAGTTAGAAGGATGATGAAGCTATACACTTGATTTGTGTGTTATGTGCTCATGAATATCTGGGCTAAAATGCCTGTTGAAATTCTCCATTCTTGGCAAATAATACAACTTTAAAACTATGCCAATGGTCACCTGTAATTCTTAAATGTCTGTCACCATAACTCATTCCCCTCCCAAATGCTATGCTACTTTCTATTAAAACACAGTTTGGCATTTGATTATTAAAAAGAGATGTGAAATTGTTCATGCATTTTAATACCTCACTCCAGAATCAAGACCAAAGTAAGTGCTTAGTATGAATTATAGAATATCCTGAGTTGGAAAGGAACCATAAGAATCATTGAGTCCATCTCCTGACTCTAAAGACAACCTAGAAGTTCCTAAGAACATTGTCCAAATGTTTCTTGAACAGCAACAAGCATGACATGAATGTCAAAGTGATCCCTGTTGGGGGTATAGGGTGGAATCATGTCACGTAATTCTGTTTGAGTAAATTTTTTCTACACTATTCAAGGATACCATCTTGTTTAGATAACTTTTGGGGGATTAGAGGAATCAATATTTAAGACCACTTATTTTAATTGGCAATATACACAGCACATTTCAGAGTAGACATCAAACTGTTCGTTGGTCAAAGATGAGATAAATGAACATTATTCACAGAAATATAATCAATAAATGTGATACTTCAGGTGAATGAATGGAAAATGGTCTGAATTTTGAAGTACAGTTCCTACAATTACTTCCCTGAAAACCCTGAACTGTGTTTCCTGATGGTGGCCAAGAGTAGGATCTTTCTCTTGCCACACAAAGTCTGGATTTTTATTTCAGGAAATGCAATGATAAATTTATTGTTGACATAGGACCTTTGAGGAAGACAGGAATACACTGAGAGAAGAAGTGCCAAAATTTCTAAAAAAATTACAGTATTAAAAACTTATAGTTCCAGTTTCAATCGTCTTGCTTACTGTCATGGTGGATGTTAATTTGGGGATGTGGCACAGCACACGAAGCTCACAAGCCATTTTTACTATGTGTTGACCATCATCAAAATTCTGGATATGTGAAACACTTACTAGTATTAGGTATAATATTTCATTAACAAATGAAAGGAGAGGAGTATGAAAAAAAATCCCATCAGGCAGCACAGGTGGGTTTTTTTTTCAGTAACAGGCTCTTTTACATGTCTCCCTGTGGAAAGGTTTAAATAAAAATTACACCTTTGAGAATGCTGCGTATTTTTTCTTTAGGAAAGTTAAGACAAACATACATCATTTCTGCATCAATAATGAGTCTTTCTGTTGTACAGAATAAGGTTGATCTGTTCCAATAATTGTAATAGAGTATTGAAATGCTGTTTAAATGAAGATACTAAATATTTCTGTAAAACACAAGTTCAGATTCCATACTTTTCATGGGAGAAAAAATTTAATGTTTTATAAGTGAAAAGAATATAGTTTAAGCACTACTGAATATTGTTTAGTTTACTGTGGATAGTCAAAACTACTTTTAATCAGTAGAGGTGACAAGAATATAAACTGAAACTAAAACTAACTGGTTAGTCTCTTTAAATAAGCCATTGAAGAGTTAGTCAACTGCAATAGCATCATTTCAGTTCCAAATTATCTCTTAAGGAATGATATTAAGAGAGAATTAACGTGCATTCACCCAAGCATACTCTTAGGTGAATGCTGATAGCACACAAAATTTTAATAGCCCTTTTTAAGTATTCATCACTTTCAGACTTTTTTAATGTGAGTATATAAGGTGAAATTGTCTCTAGAGAGTGTGCAATGAATTAAAATATATTAGAAGGCCCTAGACACAGTTTGTGAGAGATAGCTAGACCATGGATGGATAGGCAATGCATGAAACTATTTAAGATCAAAACCCTAACAAACTTCAACAAGGCAGCAGGAGATTGTGCTCTGTAAAAATGTCCTCTGTTCTGCTTGTTGTTTTAATGAAAAAAAATAAGTTTTATTAAAACAGTGAGTCCCAGCTTTCAACAGCTCTCCCTACGATCTAGAAAAATCAAATTGTTCTAGTAAGACAAATACAGAACATGGCAACTTAAAATGTGTTTCTTCAGCATAACAAAAATAGTAATGTGCAATGAACATTTTTGCATATGACATTTTCAGAGGAAAAGGATTTTGTAAGTTTAGCTATCTTAAATATTTTACTTATTAAAGTAAGCAACAACATAAATATGTAAATGATGTTAGTCATCAAGCATATGAGGGTAATTTTAAACATCTTATATTAAATGAAGGTAATGGAAATATTTTAATGACCTATAACAATCAGAGTAAAATATTGTAATTTTCTTAATGACTTTTTTTTGCATCCCTGTGGGTATTTATTCCTCACAGAAAGCAATTTTAACTTACTATGGATAGAAAATGACACTGAATTTCATAGGGTTCTAATTGTTATTGCTTTTAATACTAATGTTCCTGAAAGATCATATATTTCAAAGCACTGGTATGTCTGCTAGTTTGCATTTAATATGAGAGACTTCTGCTGATACCTATTTATTTTCTTACCAATTCCACTGGAGATAGACCTTAGTCACCCTCTAGAAAGTTCTCATGAGAGATTCTCCAAATGGAAAGACTAGTAAACCATGCTGTTGATATGGCAGCTCAGTTTACAGGCTATAAATGCTTCCCACTAGCATTTTTATTATTCTGAAATCCTTTTAGCATTCTTTGAATGTTGCAAGCTGTTTAATACTCATACTAAGAAAAAGAGGTTTTCTCCATTGAGCAAATCTTTCAAGCTATCATACAGCAGTCTTCTCCCCTACATATAGATAAATTTTGAACATTTAGTTTACATGTATTTTAAAGCCTACCTAAATGGCTAAATTAGAGAAAAGAGAGGGAATAAGGTATCAGAAGTCTAGTGGCAGTGAGAACAATTTCACTTCCCTCTGCTTTCTCTGCTACTCTCTGAAGACCTGGGACTGATGTAAAGCTTTTTCTGTAAGTCCTTCGATTTCTCTAGTGTGGGTTGGGATGATATCGTAAAGAATAAAAATAATAGTACTTGTAAGAACTGCTGACCTAAAAAATGCCTTCATATACTGTGTATATTGAGAGCTTCAAAGACCACTGTTGCTAGTCATACATCACCCCTCTCACAATTAGCAGATAAAACCACCTCTCACCTCACCCTTTCCCTTTCCAGCTTTAATATGCTCTCTAATTTCTAAACCATCCACCTCAAACAGCTTTTTATAAATGTTACAACATATCTTACATTATGATTCAGCTGTTACCTGTGGTGCTGTGACCTGATGGTATTATGGTAAGACCGTTGCCAAAGCAGAGTACAAATGCTTGCATGATTAAAGTTTGCTAGATGTGATACTTAATGGCTTCTTAGTTTTGTGAACTTTATTAAATCTGCTGCCATTAATAGGATCAGTGTCACAACACGGGTGGAAATCCTTGTTCTTTTGAAAATCCATTCTGTACACTTTTGTTAAAAATAATACAATTTATATTAATTTATTTAACTTGGGTACCATGTTTTCATAACAGTAAATGAAAGCCAAAAAGCAAAAAAAAAATAATTTTAGAGAATAGCTGCAGGATAGAAAAACAGCAAGTACACATGACCTAAGGGGTTATGTAACTAACTCATCTAACATTGCCATGCAATGGCCCTGTAATAGTTCTCTAACACAATTCTTCCATGTGTAAGCAAAGAGATATAAAATTGAATTAGAAGAGTACTACTGCTTCTCTACAGCAACTAGTGAGACCAAAACTGTAACATTTTATCTACACATAGTACCTTCACTTAATGAAATGCAGTTAAAACCAGAATAAGGTAGAAAGGTTAATTATTAATGAGATTAATGTGAGCTCTAGCTTTTTTTACTGTAAAGACTGAGGGAGTTCAGACTATTTAATTACAAAGAAGAGTACAGCATAGCATTATTAGTGACAACAGGTATATGTGTAGAGAAAAGACAATAGCTCTTTGACATATAGCAATGAGGCATTAAGAAGAATCAGTGATTAGAAACTAGAGTTAGATTCATTCAAAGTGCAAAATGCCAACAATGTTAGCAGTGTGCAGTTTGAAAGGTTTCTTTAGATATTCCCTAATCCCTTGAAATCAAGACTGAATGCCATTCTTGCATATACACCGTAGTGTCTACGCACCAAAGTTACCGCTTGTTTCCAGAGTGGACAGCTGAAACTCACTGGCCTCTTTCAGACATTTGAAAGAATGTTTTAAGGAGTACTCTTTGCATTTGTAATCTGTGTGATATTATAGTACAATGGGTTGCCTTGAGTTTTGTGTTATTTTATTAATGTATATTTTAAGTTTTCTTTTCCAAGCTTTTAAACTTCAAGTTCTGACAAAATCTGCAGCTTAAGAAAAAGCCAATAGTAAATCTGAAATTATGTCATTCAGCTCAAGGACATTTATAGAAAGCAAAATTACTTGCTTGATTTTATTTATTAAAACTGTCTGAAATATTATGTCAAAACAGATTGCTTGTGACACAAGTGTAATCAGAAACAAGTAAAAAATGTTGATAAAGCAAGAAACCTCAAACTTGTTTTGTTTCACTCAGTTTGTAGTCCTAATTTCCTGAAATATGCCTCAATCTACAAAACATCTTAGATATATTTGCTCACTTAAGCATTGCTTAGACATTTCTTGACAAGCAATTGAAGTTTATATGTACTGTAGTATAGATGGAACCTGGAGGACAGAATAAATGTTAAAACAAATTTTATTCAGATGATCTAGCACAAACAGAACTGCAGGAAGGAACAGCTTCTATTCCTTCATTTCCCAAAACTTTATAAAATAATCACAGAATCATAGAGCCATTTAGGTAGGGAAATACCTCAAAGACCATTGAGTCCAACCATAAACCTAGTACTGCTAAACCCACCACTAAACCACTAAACCACTGAACCACGTCCACTTATACATCTTTTAAATAACTCCAGGCATGGTGACTCAAGCACTTCCTTGGGCAGCCTGTTCCAGTACTTGACAACGCTTTCCATGAAGAAATTGTGTGAAATATCCAAAGCTTGACTGGTGCAACTTGAGGCCACTTCCTGTTGTCCTGTTGCTTTTTACTTTGGAGAAGAGACTGACAACCACTTTCAGGTACTTGTAGAGAGAAGTAAGATAAAACGACTTGAGATGATCTCTGTGTGATCACCAGCCCTATACAATCAATATTCTTAAGTTCTTGAGGTCTCTGTTCATGATAAAATTAGCACAGACAAAATTAATGTGTTCCATATTTACCATTTACACTGTGATGATCATTTAATTGATATCAATAGATAAAAGTACTTGAATGAAACGAATATGTCTGAGAACACATGCCTGGTACCAAAATAACTATATTCTTTATGTCTGCCTATATAGGAATTAATTTATGATTTGTATAGGTATTTAACATCTGAGCTGAGTATAAAAGAAAAATCTAACAGCAGAAAAGGTGTGTTGGGATTAAAACCTCAAAAAGACATTTTTCCTTAAATGTTCATAGACTTCAAACCAACTTCTAGAAGCAGACTGGAATTAATAAAATACAATCAGTATTCTTACAAGCAGGTATTCTCCATCATTCTTTAACAATTTAATTAAAAGATGGACGATTTATCTCATGTCAGCAGATGAGTGTCTCACCATATACTGTGAAACAAATTAATCAGAAAAAATACAGCACTGCAGAATAATGTTGCAATAACCTCTTGCTTTATAAACAAGGGCTTAGACTTAATTTTTAAACAAACAACTAATTCTTCATTTCTTGACTCAATTTAAGGTAATTGTCATGTCATATTTATGTTACCATTATTATGGTAATACAGAAAAAAAAACCTATTAAGTGCTTTAATGGAAATCTTAGATTGAATCATCTTTCCCAATTAGGGGGTATTTAAAAATATGAAATATAAGTGCTCTTTAGCTTTGCATTAATATGATGGCTTAGTCACAATTTAGAGTTATATAACCATGAAAATCATATAATCTCTTAAAAAATTAATCCCAACAGTCTAATTAACCTAATCACCACAAATTATATTCCCCCTCAGTAGTATGTTTTCTAGTACACAGAAAAATATAAAAATTGTAATTTATAACTAGTCCAACAAACTAATCTGCTCTCAATGTTACCGTACTCTTACTACCTTCTATATCATGATGTGTGTTAATATTTGTTGACCTTTTTGATCAATTTTCTTTGTAAAGACACCTGTGAGAGCTGAGTCAGCATTGTAGTGGAAGAACATATCCATACTGCAAATGTGAAACATTTCAAAACTTGTGGTGGTTTGACCTTGGCTCGATGCCAGGTGCTCACCAAAGCTCCTCTGTCACTCCCCTCTCCAGCTATAAATAAAAGGCTTATGGGCTGAGATCAGCACAGGAATCATTCACCAGTTCCCATTATAGGCAAAACGGACTCAAAATATAGGAATGAGTTTAATTTATTACCAATCAAATCAGAGTAGGATAATGAGAAAAAATCTTAGTCTTAAAAACACCTTTGATAATTTACCTTTACAGCTTTGAGCTCTGTGTACCAAGGGTCTCAGCACAGCACTGGCCTGGAGTGCCAGAGACTCCACAACAGTCTGTCATGTCAGAGGACTTTGAAGAAAAACTTTGTGTAGGTGTCCACTCTGCAGTCAATTGCAACAAAGTAAGAGAAGGATATAAACCACTAAATTGATAAATTACATTCCAGAGTTGTGATAGGGAATATGAGAATGGCTGTGTCGTTGTAGTTTCATGGAAAGAGGCATTACTTCCCTCTGGATAAATTTAATGGAAGAAAGGTTTGTTCAGACAAACACTCTTTAGAGAACAATAGTGTTTCTGCTAGTACCACTTACAGTTTAATCTATGAAGAGTCACCATTTGTGTTATAAGATGTGACCTCTGACTACACCACTGCTATTGCCCTAGTCTAACTAATTGCAGCTGACAGTTTATATCTGAGACATAGTTGTGGATACAACCACAGATAAAAATGAACATTCAGGAATGATCATTGGCCATAAAAGTATGTATTAATGAGACAGTAAAAAAAGTATACATTATTGTAGATTATATGAAAACATACTAATATATTATAATGAAAATATATTTATAGAAATATTATTTATTTCCTATAATATTAATATAGCATAGTATAATGAAAAGTATTAATTATATTAATGATCTAAATAAAGAGGCAAATAGAAACATTCTGCAAGAGGCAAAAGAAGAAAACATAATTGAAACAAAAAAAACTCATGGCAATCTGGCAACATTACCCATTCTGGTATCATTTCATTATGTAATGGGCATCAAAGGGAATGCTGACTAGGTTTTCTGTGTAGAAGTCCACCTAGCACTCAAACTTAAGAAACTTCGTGTTAGGTCATGACCTAAGGTGTTATTTTCTTCAAATAGTCTGCCAAATGTTCCACCAACACCCTCACTGTTCCGCTGCAGCGCAAGCAGACTTCAAATAACAGTTTTTCTTGAAAGGTAGTTTTTCTTGAAAGGTACTTCTCCTTAAATAGTTCTCTGTCATACCAGCTTCCAGTTGGCCTTTGCAGCCTTGAGTCCAGTAGGGAATTTTGATCTTGTGCTGAACATGTGAGGGTAAACCAGTCTCATGAATTAGACCTGCCACTTTCTAGGGAGTGAAATTCTCAGCTCTCCTGAAATCACTGACAATACCTTGAATGCTCTGATGTAGAAGCTAAGCAAGTTTGTTATAGTTAGTAGCCAAGCTAGTGAAATCAAATATTATATTTAGAGAGAGATATATTTGGATAGTAGAACAGGACATACACGATTGGTTTGATGTCTTGTTTCCTTTCTTCAGTTAACAGACTGTGATGACATGCTAACTCCCAAAAAAATTCCAGCCTGCCAAATCTGAGTCACAGATAGGCTCTGCTGATAGGCAGAGCACACACCTGAGTTTGCCTTCACAAAGATATTGATAACTGGGTTGCCATATACTAGGTAAGATTTCTATTACACATAAAAAAATTTAAAAGGTTGTAGTAATTTCTAATCTTGATCACCAATTCAGCCCATTCAACCCTGTGTTTTTTGCCATGGTGTTCTACCTGATATGGATTCTTACTTATTTCATAAAGATACCTTTGAATGCAAGTTCCAGCTAAGTGGAGTTCACTTAGTTTTATTACATTTATTTACAGTCAGATGTGTCTGTAAATATGTCCTTTTTGGGAAGCCAGTTGTTGAAAGTAATATCTTGTCTCATTGTACTTATTTTATTTTTTTTATAATGTGTAGCTTATAATAATTCATAACACACATTTACAAATGAGAATATGAAGTGATTGTTTTCCAATTCTTGTTCAAAATGAAATATGACTAAGCAATAATGCTGTGTTAAAAATTGGTAAATCCACAATATAGGTAATAGTAAGAACTATGGTGTAAGGGAGATTTTTCATATTATAGAAGCTTGACAACAGTTTCATTCTGTGTTCATTTTGCAGACTAAAGTAAACCAGAAATGAAAAATGCAATGCTGAAAAGGTATTCCAAAAAGACAGAAAGAAGCTTAAAAAGTTTCAACAGAACAGCACCAAGAATGATGAAATATATGAAACAGCTTCTGTACAGGGAACTTGGCTTCTTAATCTGCAGGAGAGTGATGCAAAAGGCAAGCAGACAATGACCGTTTCTCCTAATAATGAACTCAGATTATGAGTCTCAAAGAAGCTAGAAATACAGTTTGTATTGTTCATTTATACTCCTTCCTTGTCATCTACTATTGCTCATACTTCTAGATCAGACATCAGGCTACATACTCCAAGTACAGCTGTTCTCTTGTACTGTGGACCCATGCTAAATACATCATGATAAAAATGTTTGTGATTTATCTTGTGGAGTAGATGACAGGGCATTATGTTGCCAGAATTCTCAGAAACAAAATACACATTTGTAAAAATAATTTTATCCAACTTTTAAGATTAATACAGCCTCAGTAGTGTTCCTAATATAACAGACCTCCTATAGTCACAGTCACTGGCAAGTTAAGCATAGGAGATGAAAACCCTGGACACTCCTGTTTTACCTACACAAGGCAGCAAGTGCAGTGGTGACATCTATTTTTCTGGGTGCATGAATGTCTACAGTACAATGAAGACAGGAGACCTATCCTTCAGAGGATCCCTGGGAAAGGAAGACTCTCCAGCAATTCCAACCCTACCTACCTTACTGTTTTGTGTCTAGAACTTCCAAAGTCAGATGGAGGAAGGCACGTGATTTTGCTGGAATCCTTTCAGAAGCACTGAAGCAAGCTTCTCAAAATCATTATGCTAGAAATAGAGCCGAGAGTTAATTTTAAAAATCATAAACATATGGTTTGTCTGTTCCCAGATGAAAAGATAAATCAGGAAAAAAAACATACTTGGCTTGAAAACCATTTAAACATCAGCTTATATAAAACGTTGTCAATCTGTGTTATGTTCTGTGGGGAGGATCCTTCAGCTAATTATTTAATACATATCCATACAAACGTAAGTACTCAGAGCAAAGAGATTCAGCTCTGGATTAGGAAATGCAAATCAGCTCCAGGAATACAAGCTGCAAAGCTAACAAGAGATTAGCATAGAAGCTACAAAGCTAACAGGGGATTAACTTTCAGGAAAGCTTACTAGTTTATCATTATGAACAAAAAATATACCATAAAAAAAGAAGATGAGAACAAGAATAACTATGAAGGAAAACATACAGCATAAAACTATTAAACTATTCCTGCAGTGAATATATTGCACTTTATTTCTAAGCACAGGCCTGAACATACACTTCGCACCAGACCTACCAAACATCCATCCAGTTGCAAGTTGAAGGTGCTTCAAATTAATTTCAAAACCTCACCCACACTGTTCAGCAGCTGAGCTTTAAGCATGAGTCCAGAGTTAGCTGGAGTCACGCTGTAAACAGTTAGATTGAGTTTACCTTAGAAATCATAAGGACAGTTGGACAGAGACCTTGGCTACTTGGCTGATACTACTTATGTTCCCAACACATACATATATAGGGGTACAAACCTGAATGACCCACCAGTCAAAAGAAGGGTGTACAGTTGACAGGTACTAAGTATAAGAAGCTAGAAGGTTTGTAAAAATAACAGATCATATAAATAAAATGTTAAACAGTGGTGTACCAGGGAATACTAATAATTATATGAGTGCAACAAAAATTTGTTTTGAAATGTGAAAACTGGCACCCAAATTTTATTTTGTCTGCAGAATAACAGAACTGCGTTGGTTGTTATTTCACAATTTTCAGTTTTATTTTTATGTGTTCATACTATAGTGCCGCGTCCGGAGGGAGAGACAAAGAGACGGTCCACAGCCAAGGGGAGGGAAGCTGGAACAACTTTATTCGGGGAGTATGGGACTCTTATAGGCTCAGGGAGGAGCTTGGGAAGTGGGGAGGAGTTTGGGGCGGGACACG
>JAWWMO010000138.1:44332895-44352342 GCA_035047845.1 Dendrocincla fuliginosa
TTGTCCATTTCTGGCATTGATAAACTGTTCATCCTGGTTTTTCTGGCAGTCTTTGAGACAGTGTTCTCCGACACTATAGTTATATCTCACTTAAGAAAACCCCAAGCTCAATATGCTGAACTATACTATCTATCTGAATGGCAAGTTTGAAAAGAGTAAGAAAATTAATTCAGTCCAGGTGTGGTATGGCCTTAAATCATTATCAAGGTTTTTCTTGCAAGCTGAATGCTCCAGCTCCATGTTCTACTTCAATGAGAGTGAAGATTTGCTTTTCTTTACCTCTACTCTGAAGACCGAGTAACAAGCACCTTTCTGAGAAGCTTTGAATTAATTGTTCTGGTGAATACCAGACATATCCAACCTAACTCTCATACTCTTACCTGCTCTGGTTTTCTTTTAAGATATTGGTTTGACCTGGTTTTTTTAACTGTCAGTAATTACATATTAATTTCTGTTAGAGAAGTAACAAGAAAGTTACAGCACATAAGGGGTCTGAAATATAACTGCAGTATACTTATGTCCTTTCCCAACTGACAACAAAACTGCAGTCCCTTAGAAAGCAAAAGAGTGGAATAAATAGCCTCCATACACTGGCAAATGAATTAGGAAACCTTCTCTTTGCATAATTGGGAGTATAGATAAAGCATGATAAAAAAGTATGAATGTCACAATTTGTTAGTTTGCCTCTATTATAGTGAATACATATGAAACATCATATGTATTCATCTCTGTCCATCTAAACCAACTATTTTGTCCTTAACTGTATAAGGTGTTAACATACTTGCCTGATGTGCCTAATGAAAGGTGCTTAAATTTTAATCATTTTAAATATCTATATTTCAAGGTCTTCATCCCAGTCTTGTCTTTAGATTGCAGACAATACAAGTAGAGCACCATGCTGCATCATATTTATTGAAGTTCACGTACACATTTCTGATGATCTGGACTAAATTCACTCTGAAACATTTGCTTTTCACAAATATTTTAATGAATCATACCCGTCACAGATGAATTAACAGCATCATGAAAAGATTCTAAAGTAAATCTGTGCAACTAATTCTCCACTGACATCACCTTGTAAAGACCTTTAAACCAACATGAAGGGCAAATCGTTTACTATCTGTATTTAGTAGGATGTTATTACATTGAAATTGGACAGGTGTAAATTAAAATTATCCACACAAATTTACTTGAGATGCTGACTAATTACATTTTCCAATTTAATTATGCTGACATAATATCTGTGACAGGCATATTGCACATTATTTCACTTTTGGGTAAGTCAATCTCAAACCATTCATTCTTGAAGCCCTATCATTAGTACGCCTGCATTAAACTGAAGAATGTATTTGTGAAGGTGTCACACCTGAATGGTGCAGGTTCAGAAGGAGATGGTTGTTTGCCAACCTATTTTCCTTCCACTGCTACAGAAAAGTAACCTTCAAGACAAGTGTACCTGCATATTTTACTCAGAATTCTGTGCTTATTACTACTAAAACACAGAATAATATCTGCAAGTTTTGAACTGCGGCACTACCTTTAAAATGTAAAAATTTAATCTTTACGTTTAAAAAAAAAGACATGGATTTTCCTGTGGAACATGTGAAGTTATTGCAACTGTCCTTATGACAGTTCTGTGGGATGTAAGCATCTTAATCTTCTCGGTTTTACTGACAGTCTCCTAAGATTATGGGAAAACAATTTCAGGCTGATGGTAGTGAAGCCTCCAATACCTGTTTCTATTTGACTATGATATAACTACTGGAGTTTTAACCTTTTACCACAACAGTCACAGAATATGGTACCAGCCAATAACAGAAAATATCAGAGTTATTCAAGAGAAAGCTAAAGATTAGGCTTTTTAATTCCTTTAACATATGGTTAGTGAAGACTTCAGGGTCTATTTTAAGAGCTTGAAGTTTCCTATATGCTGCTCAATAGTCTTGTCTTAAATAAAGTTGTGGCTACTTTTCATGTTGAGTATTCATCTTCCTCTCCCACCACAGCACTCCTAAAAGAGTCAATAATACCACCCATTGTATGTTCTGGAAAATTCTTCCACTTACACAATGTTTGTACTAGACTTACATTTCTTCTTTCATTGTTAAAAACACACTAAGCCCTTGCTTGTGTTTCTACCTGAACTTCCAGGTTCAGCTGAGTGGTTTAGACTGATTCTTGGGAAAAGCAAAGGCACCTATGATCTTACTACTTTTGACAAGTTACTTTGACATATTGCTCGCTAACTCTCAGTAACTTACTGCAATACACACAGTTGGATGGCCAAATCCAGAAACTGCCTTTAAGAGTATCAATACTGACCTTAAGGTCTTTACCAGATTTGAATGCTGTATTTTTTTTTTTTTTTTTTTTTTTTTTTAGATAGAGAGTAATATTCTCTTTGTCTTAAATTACTTTCAAGTTAGTTTGAAGTAAAAATTCTGATGATTAACAAAAATTTATATGCAAGAACAGAAGAATATGTATGAGTGCTTCTCACTAGTAGCAAAATTGGACAATATCTACTTCTGCCTGCAGAAAGACAGCATTTTTAGATATTAACCATGCTGGATACAAATCCCCTTCTGTCCATATGGTGTCAGTTGACTAGCTACACATAATGCACTTACTTTTACTGTTTTTAGTAATTTTTATTCTTACACGTGATTAAAGTTGAGTGATTTTTTGTTGGTTTATTGTTTGGTGTTTTTGTTGGGTTTGTTTGTTTTACTATATGTGACCATGTATGTAGTTTGTTTTAGACTGTAATCTCTACATGATACTGGTGAAGTTACTTGCAATAAATATAGCACTGTTTTCTCATTGACCCATTGAACTCTGAGTTCAGACTCACAGTTAGTGTAAAACTGCTCTGGAAGGTTTTATTTCCACTTACTTTTGTTTAATCTCCTGACTGCTATGTCTAGATTTGCTACCTGGTTTTTAATTTCTTGTTTTCAGAAAGCAAAGTTGACTTAGCTGGTTTAGGAAATTATAAGGGATCAGGAAAATGGCAAACTTTTATGGCCTCCACAAATACGTTTTTGACTTTTTAGTTATGTTGCTAGTAATAGTTACAATGAGGAAGAATTGCTATTCTGGCTTTCTGTGACATTTTGAAGTGAAAATGCCACTACACCACCTAGGTGTAAACAATCAGCAACCGCACAACACTTGGATTCACACCATGTGCATTACCTACCTGCAAAGCTATAGCTGGCACAGTTTGATATAATACCCAGGGCAGTCTGCATTCCAGTTTTATTGTACTTTGGGTCCTGTGCTGCTCTTTGGTAAGGCCAAGACAATTTCCACTGCTTTATCTCCATCACTGTGTCATGTCAGTCACTCATAGATACTATACAGGACTAAGTTCTTCTGCCAAATCAAAGTCTTTGGCAGAACCGCCATGAAGAGTTCATCCACCCTTCTTGCAGGATTTATGGTAGAATATCCGTTACAACCTGCCTCTGAAGGTGAGAGTAACTCAGGTTCTTGTTAATAGATCCATTGGGGTGGGTTAAAATAAAAAGCACTGAATGCTGGTAAATATATATGTTGGGGTTCAAAATATGGATTCCCCTGCAAAAAGCCCTGTAGCAGAAGCAAGCAGGCCTGCTGCTGAAACAAGCAGCATTGTCCTTCTCATGGGAAGGAAGCCTTGGGAAAGATCACAGAAGTAACAAGTCATGGCCAGCACAGCAGGTGTTTTACAATAGTGAATAAGGTCTTCTGTATTTTTTGTTTAGTAATCTCAAATATTGTAGCAAACATATGAAATCCTTAATAAAGAATAAAACCACCATTGTTCTCGATCTTGTTCTTGCAATGCAACTGAGTGTGTGTGGTTGCTAACGGGGACCGTGCTAAGATCATCCCGCTATGTATGGTTTATTTCAGAACAATTTGATTGCAGCGGAAAGCAGGTATGTAGCCATCTTGGTTATTATTATCTATAGCAACATGACAATATGATAGCCTAAAAATACCACTTAAGAAAATGCATAAGGGTAAAAGAAAGGAAGGAAGAGAAAGAGTAGAAAGATTCATAATCATTACCCATGGTTCTACGACAGGACTTGATTGGTACCTCTTCATGGCAGAGGGAGCTTTCAGTTCTCTGAAAGAAGACCTCAGAACATGAGTCAGGGGCCTCTTTGGGGTTCTTTGGTAGTTAATGAACCCTTCTAAGACATGACAGCTGCCTCTCATATCTAAGCAGTTAAGCCAATTATGCCACATCAGACTTTCAGACTTTCCCTGAATGGAGGGGGCGGGGCAGGGTGGGGGGTGGTGGTGGTGGTGGTGGGAGTTTTATAACTGAGCAGAGTTGGGTAAGAGACAACAATTACCATGACAAAAAGAGTTGCCTCTTACTGGTCTCAAGGCCTCGCTTCAGCATAGCACCTTGGTGCCTCCATAATTGTTTTAGGTCATTAACCATTAACATTTTAGCCTCTCACAGTATCTCCATCTGTTTTATTGTAGCAATGCTTCCAAGAGAAGTAACACATTATGAGATCAGCTATTTATCAATTCCTTCCTGGCAATCTTATTTGTCCAGGTGATTTTGGGGGACTTCCAATACTATGGCGGTAACAATGACTCCCATTGATTCTTCATGTGGTGCAAATACTTCTAGGATTGCCCACCTGAAAGTGTCACAGCCTGAGCTTGCCAGAGCAAGTGCCAGCTGCACAGAGCAGTAAGGCACTTATCTTGCAGTACCACTGACAGTTTTTCCCTTATTTTCAAAAATAACACATGGGCAAGGCAACATATTTGAGCTGTGTACCTATTACCATCCACAAGAACACATCTCTTAATTTACCCTTGCATCATACAGTGTGGTTTTGGTGCTTCATTCTTTATGTGATAATTGAACAGAATTTGGGCCAGACTGAGATGCTGACACTACAAGATGCCTTTACTACAGACTCTTTATACAGTTTTGTGCTATGCAATCTAAATGTCAGTGTGGCTATATTCTGAAAACAGTGGTATGCATGAGTCTTTTCTGTTGGTATTTCCCTACTTGTCTGCTTGTTTCGATTTGCAAATCTAGTGACTTCTAGATAGGTTTTTATTTGAAGATTTCACATCAAAAATGCAAAAAATACAGAAGTACAGACAGCTACTTTCTAATTCTGTATAGCTACTTCTTGAACACATTCTTTACTAAAACCTGTGCTGATACACACACACATGCCACATTTGCACATTGGTTTTGTTTGTAAGTTTTTTCTTTTATTTTCTTCTGACTCTTGAAATTCTCTTTGTTAAATATTGCAATAAATAGCATAACACAAGACAAAAAGGCAACACTGTGTGTTTTTACTATGCTCAGAAATTGTAGGTAAGGAGTATAAAGAAAGAAAAATATGCAATTTTCATCCAAAAGACCCACATTAAAAAATCTGGGATGACAACCATAAAATCACAAATGTTCTAGTGAAATCAAGGCAAGTGGCAATGACAGCAATTTCAAAATTCATCAGAATCTTTGGGATTTTTTTAAAATTATTTTGCCTATTATATATCCACATGGATTATATTTGCCTTGCAATGGAATTATACTTTTGGTGAATAAAGGCAGCTGTAAATCTAATAAATTTGGTCTTTTGACTTTTTTTTTTTTACGTACAACTACATGTTTAACAATTAATAATAAGTAGCGTCAATAAAGTAGACGTAGAACAGCTACTTGCCATATATCAGAATATCTGTTAATAGAGTCATGAAATCAGGATGCTTCTGGTAGTGCTCTGCTGAGAGCAGCTGAATGCTACTATGAAACATTTTTGTTGCTGATGTGGAACAAAAGAAGTCCTTAAACACACTTCTGACAGAACTTGGACACTGGTGATAATAACAGATAACAGCAAAACAATCCTGTTGAAACATTTAGATCACATAAGAGGCTGGCGATATTCAAGAAAATAATGTTTTTTACATCTATATAGAAGAACTGCAGTCCTTGGTCATGGACAGGAGAATCCTGAAAAGGATTTACAAGAGAAAACCAGTTCACAGTAACATCAGTGTAACCTGTTCCTTGTCTGTAAACAAAGAAGTGGGGACTTACTCTCTCAGAGTGATGTGGCTGGCCGCATTTTTGGAATACTACATATTCTCCTGCTGTCCATGTTTAACAAATTTGAGAAAGGAATAAAAAATAACTGAGTACTGAGAAAATGCCTTAGAGGAAGAGACTTAAAAACTTAATCTGTTTAGCATGCCAAAAAGAAGATTGAAAGGTGACTTGACACAATGCATAAGTATTTCCTTGAGGAGCAGATACCTGGCATTAAAGATCTTTTTACCGCAGCAAAGAAAGGCTTTAATAAACCGTAATAGCTAGAATCCAGACACAGTCAAGGTAGAAAGAGGACATTAATTTTTCAAAAGAAGAATGTTTGCGCGCTGACTCAAACTGATGGAAAGAGACAGAATCTAACTGTTGATTTTTGGTACAAGACCAAATTTTCTTTTATAAAATAAACCATTGGCATCAACTGGCTAAAATTCAATGGCAGATATCATACATAAGGTCACAGTAGATGACATAATGCTCCCTTCTGGCACTTCACACAAGTGAAAAATACCTTCTCCAAAACCTCTATGAATATTAAGTATCAGATCTACAAAGCAAAATGGCATCTGCATTCACTAGTGTGTTTCAGGGTAGACACTAATAATTAGTTTCATTAGTGGATGCTAATCATATGCATCTACTTCTTTGAGTGTTGAACTCTACAATCAGAAGTCTGAGTAGAGCAAACAAAGCTACTTAATTCATGTGGTATAATCAATTCAAACAATGGTGTATAAACTAAGTTACAGTCTTTATGTGGTGAGGACAAAATCTGAGCAGCCGTAGCTCACTGCAGTAAAATATAGTTCTGCTTCTGTTCCAACAAGAGCAAGTCACTTGTATCCTTCACCAAGTTAGCAAGCAGATAACCAGTAGATGAGCTTTCACCACACATATTCCCTTGTCTAGTGATATGGTTGTTCCTACTCCTTAGGCGCATCCCATCTGGTAGAGCACCAAATCCTTTTTTTCAGCAGAAGAATCTGGTGTATGTAAAGGGCCAAATCCTTTGAAAAGTAACTTCATGCAGATATTTGAGAGCCCAGAAATATTTAACAGATCATGGGAAACTGTAGTATGGTGCAGACAGGTCTTCTGCATCAGGAAGTTGGCATTGCAACGCCTGGCTCCCACGTAACCCAACATGTTATGTACACCTCACCACCTACCAAGCAAATTAATAGTAATCAGTCAAAACTATCCAAAACTTTGGTTTAAAGGCTGTAAATTAATTTCAGTCCTTCTCCTTCATTAGATAAATTAAATCTGTGCTGTTCTTTTATCTCTGGTTTTCATTTATGTATTAAAATGTAAGAATTAATTCAATTGCTTGTGTGATTTAGCCATATAAACCACAAGAAAATCAACATCCTTAGCAAACCCCTTTTTATTTCTTTTAATAGGCAATGAAACCTTAACAGGGTATCTTACCTTATACTATCCCACAATACTAGTACAAGGAGTACTAGAAAAGAATATCTGGAAATATTTGCCAACCATAAGAAAATTGAGGCAAGGATGATTTGTAATTAATGCAAAACAATCTTAAGTACTTTTACATATTTTTTTAAAGATTGAAGGTTAATTCTTTGAATAGAATGCACTATATTTTGCAAAGAAAATAATGCAACAAATAAGCAAAAGTCAAAATTTATATGGTAATATTTTTCTCTGCAGCCAAATCCAAAACCTCAGGTGGCAGTATGTTCTAATACTTCAAAAAAGATGTCTCATTAATAAATTTGTCTGATTTAAAGTTGAAGCTTCCAGGCACATAAAAATAGCTTGCTAGTGGTATAATAGATTTTAGACTGTGTAGAATTAACAGGAATATTTTTGACAGCTGATTATCACTGCATCACTGTAACCCTGACTGAAGAATAGAACCGATAGCATCTACTTAAGAACAAGTCCAGTAAGAAAAAGAAAATTTTAAAAATTGCAACATCAGTATCTCCAAAACAAAACATGGATGCAAAAATTTAGTATTCCTCCTTAGGATTTTATTTTACATAATGTCTTGATAGGAATTGAATTTATTTTAATGACTTATGAAACATTTCACTGAAGCATTTGTTGTGCCCAAGTTTAAAGTACAAGCTGACAGTTTTTAGAGGAATTATTTAAAAGTACATACCATAAAAGGCTATTCCTGTGTCCACATAGTGAGATTCAGAACATCTCAATTTCAGAAGGAAGTGCATGACTTTGTAAGTACATTTTGATGAGACACTTCATGACCAGATCTAAAGGTTTCATAATCAATATCTAAATTACATGTTAATGACTAAGCTTGAAGACCACAGTTCAGAAACTGATGCAGGGAATTCACCCTTGGGTGAATGTTGAGACATTGCTTAGTTTGTTTCTAGAGGTAATTACTATTAACTTAGGGTTTTTCTCAGCAATGCCTCAAGGGCAAATGAGTAAATCAAGTGTGTTTTGATAATTTGCATACAAGGTACCTTCTTAATTGTATTTAACCATAAAACCAAGGCACTTCAATTCTGCTTGGGTAATTGATCTCCAAAGTGTGTCACCTGTGTTCTCTCTTCTACATATTTCAAGTTGACATAGATGGCTTACAAGAAGATTTTTCTTCTCCCGCTTCCCTTTTGGGAAGTCTCACAATCCTAAAAATGTATCAAAGGAGAAATCCCTGTGCTCCACCAAGTCCAAAGGCTACAATTAGAAAATGCCCTTATGCAACTCTCACAGGCTCTGGATGAAGAGAAGAAGTTGATTCCCCTTTCTTTCTGCATACATCTGCATAATTTCTGGGCACAGTATGGCCCCTTGTGAGATAATATACAACTGTTTTGCTAGAAAACCATCCTTCCTGGCTTAACAGTATCTTTGAAGGTACTTGCCAGTGGCAAAAGCAGTTGTAGCTCTTAAAGAAGTCTCACGATGATCCCTGCAATCACTGGTAAGCAATGCTGGGGCTCTAGCAAGACTGATTCTGGATTGTCAAGCCTTCACTGTAAAGCTGTATAACCCATATTTCTACATTAATAAAGAGACTGCTGACTCGGGACTGTGCAACATCTTAGCCCATGAAACAAAGTACACATACTGTGATGGTTCAGTCATTGGCCTGTTGTAGAAGTTAAAATGGGAATCTCTTGTCTTTTATTATCTCCTCTAAAGCAAATGGACTGACCTCTTCGAATGCACATCACAAAAGGTACATGTGTAATACAACAGAATAAGACAAAAAAAAATCTCAATTCCATGAAATATCTCGAAAGACATCTAAAAGATGCAGCTCTTGCTTTAGAGCAGTTTAATGTTGTTTTCTTACTGTCCAAGATTTAGTACCTGAATTTTCCCTTTATGTAGATGCAATAGAAAAAATAGTTATTATTTTGATGCAATTCTGGCTTAATAAAAATGTAACAGTGTGTATGTAATTAAATAATAATTTATATAGCTCCTTTCTTTTGTGGTTATTATGAGAGATACTGCAATTGGATCATGATAAAACAAAAAAATTTCTAACTTTCTCACAATGATCAGTGATATGGAAACTAGTTTTTTAATGGCTTACTGATCATACAAATACTTTACTAATTTTTTAAAACAACCCCTACTAAAGGAAAAAGAAAAAGATTTGTTTAGTTTATATGCCCAAACATGACCAGGCAGTCCTTTTAAGATTCATATGAAGTTAATTTCAACTAGTTTAGATTGTGAGTTTGTGACTCCTGTGGCTAAATCATCATTAGGTCATAGACCACATACTCTGAGTATATAATGAAGGCAGACAAATGGCATAACTTGAATTAAGGGACCAATCTCAGAAATGGATGCCCAGAGTACTAAGGCCACAGGGTAGCTCATGTCTATATGGTGTAGTTTAATAATCTGTTGCATTAGGTACAAAAACCAAAATGAAGTTGACCACTGCATCCAGAGATTAGCCTTTCAACTTGAGTGTCTGTGCTCCCTTGCTCTTCTGCTTTGGAGACAGCACTGGTAGAAGAAGGAATTCCGTAGCAGATTCTGAAACTATGACAATAGACAAAGCTGTCTGCCTTCACCTGAAGCCTTGTACATCTGGGCCAGGGAAACTTAAAGTCTGTATAAGCTTGTGAGTAACTAATGCTCATTATGAGTGCCAATGTGTGTAAGTAATATCAAGTTGCAAGTGCTGTAAATCACAGCCCTGAATACTGTATAGTAATACCCAACAGCAGGCAAGCTCTCATAAGTCTTTAAACATAATTGCTATGATGAAAATTTGTTCAACTGCCACTTCTTTTAAAATGTCTTTCCACAAGACTTTGCACAGACTACAGTTGTTAATGGCAAAATACAAAAGAACACAAGTCTCTCCACCTTTGAGATCAGAACTGATTGAGTAACATCTTTGATAACTCAAAGGCAGCCCTGAGTGTGAAAAGCTCTTTCTTTGCAAGTGTACAGGATAGGTTGCCAGTCTGCTAAGCATATTTTTCTGTTACATACTCTTGCTCAATAAATCCTTTATATTCTTGAAATAACATAGAGCTTCCTTGAAGATGAGAAAGTTTCAATCCCAAGAAGGCTTTCATCTACTCCATCAGATCTTTTCCAGTGACAAGTGATTCTTCCTAGACTTAAGCACTGTCTGCTTCTGCATTTTTTAAAAATTCATTTTTGCTCATAGTTTTTGCATTTCTAGGTAAGTGTTAAAACAATCAGCGGTTTCTCCGCACTCCAGGTTTTGATTTTCTCACTCTGCCCTATGATAGCATGGCGCTACCAAGGAAAGGTTTCTTACTTCAACATTTGCAAAAATACAAACTGTGATTGTTTCATGTCAACAACCCTAGTAACACCATTCTCCACGTATCTAATCATATCAAACACATAATTTTGAACTGGATGTATTATACAAATTGTTTTCTACTTAAAATGGATGACTATATGTGACCCTTAGACTAGCTCAGTTGGTCAGAGCCTGGTATTAATAACAGCAAGGTTGTGGGTTCGATCCCTGTATGGGCCATTCACTTAAGAGTTGGACTTGATGATCCTTGTGCGTCCCTTGCAAGTCAGAAGATTCTGTGATATTCATAAAAATGAGATCATTGGGGTTTTTTAAAGCCATCCACAATGCTGTTTCTACTCAATGCTGCGTTGTCATGGTTTCACTAATTGTGTTGTTTTGGGTTAACCCCCATAGGCAGCTCAGCACCACATAGCTGCTTGCTCAGCTCCTGCCTCCCAGTGGGATAGGAGATATAACCAGAAGGGTAAAACTGAGAAAAGCCGTGGGTTGAGATAGAGACAGTTTAATAAATAAAGCAGAAGCTGCGTGCTAAGAAAAGCAAAATAAGGAATTCATTCACTACTTAACATCAGCAGGCAGATGTTCATCCATTTCAAGAAAACCAGCACTTTATCACATGAAACAGTCACTTGGGAAGACAAATGTTGGAACTCCAAATGTGTCTCCTTCCTCCTTTTCCCCCAAGCTTTTATTGCTGAACATGGTGTCACATGGTATGGGATATTCTTTTGGTCATTTGGGTTCAACTTTTTGGGCACCTCCACCCTACTTCCTGGCAGGACAATATGAGAAGCAAAAAAAGCCTAGAGGAACTAAGATGTTGGTTAAATAATTTTATTTGTCCTCCTTAGAACAGAAGGTTTCATCTGTTGTTCAACCTTAATAAGATTGAAAGATTTTCCAGGTAGCAAGTCTTTCCTGCTCTATCTGCAAAGCCTTAAGAACAACTCTAAGAATGTGAAGTAAAACACAAAGCTCATGAACATTTGAGCAGAAAAATATATGTAAATTAGACCTTGTTATCAGACAAATATCTACTGAATCATTTACTACAATCTGTGTTCTTGACTGTTCTATATAAAACTGAAAATGACTAGACACAACCAGTTTCCCCTAACTAATTTAAAACAGAAATTGCACACTATATTTTAAAGGCTTTAAGAAACAAGAATCTGATCTGCACTTGATGTGAACTAGGAAGCAGTTGAGTTATAGGAGGGAAAGCTCTCAGTTTTCATCCACTCAAACAGTTAAAGCAGCATTTAAAGCTAACATAAATGCAGCCTGGAAGAACTGCACCTGTATCAGCCAGAGGTTAGAAATAAGAGCTGCTGAGCCTTTCTCTGAACAGGGGTGAATGCAGACACATCACCATACCTGCATGATCATTATATATAAGCAAAAAAACCTTTTCTCTGACTCTCTGGAAAAAAATCCAGTCTTGTAAATAGCTTCTTTAACAGGTAGAAGCCTCAATTTAAAGATGAAGGGTTTGTGGACACAGTATGGCTTAAGAAGTTCCTGCAGGCTGTCACCGCTCACTGTCCCCTTTGTTCAGCATTCAGTGGATTTCCCTGTGGACTGAGGGCAGCTTGAAACATAAGCATACATAGACAAAAAAAGAAGGGAGAGAGGAAGAGGCACCAGTGTTTAAAAAGAGTGCTTTGGTCTAGGTTGAACCTGGCCACGCAATCATTTGGTTTGACACAGCTGACAACCTAGCAAGCTGCAGGAGCAATAACAAGAGCAGGCACAGTGAGAGTTTGGAGGGTGACAGGAGCTCTTGAAATCACTGGAGCTATTGGAGCCATTCATCCAAAACTGAAAGCATTATTTTCATGCCACAAGGTGTGAATGACAAAATAAAAGTCAAGTAAAAAACTCAAGAGAAGATGAAGAGGGAAACTTCCTATCATTTAAAGATAAAAACATACAGAAATGAAAGTAGTATAAATAAAATTGCATTAACAGCGTCTGATTTTAAAGTTAAGTACAATTAAAATAACTTCATCTTGTCATCCAAAATCAACCATGCTCCAGTTACAAGATAGACAATTAAATGTTAATAAAGGAAATGCTTTATTTACCTGCAAGTGTAATTAATTAATTGTAAAATCTGCATCCTTTTTAAAAATATATATTTTTTTTATATTTTTAATAAATATAAGGATTCTATAGGCAACTTCAGAATTCACTGTAAGATCTTCTGCAGTTGCATTAGAGAAAATGAAAATAATACATTTACATTTTCATGCTTCAGGACACTGACTGGAGAGAATTGAAAAGAAGCTTCTAAAAATATGTTACCATATTGTTCTTGCATTTTTCACCAACTTATAGTGATTGTTGTCAGGCAAAATATATTGAATTAGAGTAATCAGTGTTCTCATCTACAGCATATCTGTGATTTCTACTGAACAGAAACAGACTTGCCTGATTTAGTGTTATGGGTACAACATTGCTAGTAATTAATGGTGATTCCCCACAAAGCATTACAGCAGTAGGCACAGAAATGTATCACCAGTGTCTCAAAACACTTCACATCCTATGGTATACAATTTAAGAATGTTTTGGTTGTCTTCATGGGCTGAAGTTTAAGGCCAAGTTCAGTTTCAGCTGAAGTTGGCATGCATCTTTTCAATGAACTAAACATGAGCTTAGCCCTACTCTAGACCAACCCATAAATGTTATAGAATAATTTTGTATATGGCTTCCTATATGACTTATTTTGCTTAAAACATATATGGCTCTACCTATATCTAAAGCATATCTAAAGAGACTATTTAAAAGTGCATGAAAATCTGTGCAAGTTAAACTGTTGCCCATTTAGGATCATAATCAAGTAAGGGAAAACAGGTACTTATAATGGTTGGGGAGCAAAAGTTCACATACTGGCATTTTTCTATAGGTTTTCCTGAGAACACAGCTATGCTTTCTACCACCGATGTAAGAGACTACTTGTCTTGAAGAAAACCTAGCAGCCCTGAGTTACTGCTTTACAGGAGTGTGTTTAAAACCTGACATAATCCAAAAAGGACCAGGCAATAAATAGCTGTCATTGGTAAGTGCTAAAACTAAATTAAGGACATAAAATAAATCAAGTGTGTGAACAAAAAATCAGAATTTGGAGGGAAATAGGCTGAACAATAAAGGGGACATACAAAGTAAAACATTCTAAACAACCAACAAGTAATGAAGTCTAAATTTCAGTGCAAAATATATTGAATGTACAGCCAGACTGTATCACTTGGACAAAGGCTCAAGCAAATTGTGTGCCTACTTCAATGAATTGTAGGGTAGGCACTGATCTCATCTGCCTGATGAAGGGTCTTATGCATGTCAAAAGAAATCTTATTGGTTTAGGGATTGTCTAACAAATGTTTATTGTGGTAGTTTGCAGTGTAGTTACATGTCAGCATATGGACATAAAAAAAGCCCTCATGTTTGTGCATAGACATGCCTGCCATGTTAAATCAGCAAATTAATTGCATCCTTCACCTCTGCTGCTGAAATTTCCTACAAGTCTAACAAAGATGGGTAAAAACAAACCCAAATGTTTTTTTATGTGAACAGCTTACAGGCAGAAAAGCTTTACCTTTATACAGTATCTGAGATTTGAAACTTAAATAACTAAAATATTTTGAGAGAGATTTTATTGGATTTCTTTAGCTTTCTTTTACTCCCCTATGTGCACTGAACCTGAATTTCAGAATTGCTGAGTGATGCCATTTAACTTAATAAAATTAGCTGGAGGGTCTTTGAAATTTTATGAATTGTACTTCTGCAGCATAAGAAATCTTATGAATTGTACTTCTGCAGCATAAGAAATCAAAACCATGCAGTATTCCCATTCTGTGTCAGGAGTTCCCAGAGGAAGGAATTAATTTTCTCCTACCACAAGAGTGCTTAGGTTGTGGGCAGAAAGACACAGGAAGCATCAAACTAAAGTTTGTTTCTGAAAATGCTAAGACTCGTTTGATGTTTCATACTTTGAGGAGAAGCTTAGCTCTGCTGAAGACAGAAGCTGCAAGGAAGGATGAGAAATTTTTCAGAGGTGCTTTGAACAGAACTTTGGCACTAATTACAGTAAAGGCAGGCAGAGACCCAGACTAACATTTCTGCTAAAGAGGCAGAGCAGGAACCAAGGATGTTTTGAAACCAAACTGATTGCTAGAGCAAAGAATTTAGTCTTGTTATGTAGTTTCTGTTGTTCTTTCTGTTGAGGTTTTGGCTGTGTTTTTACTGTAGCAATGGCTTGAATGCCTTCAAATGTTTCTGCAATAACTTCAAGTAATATATCCTGAAAATTATTGGAAAGGACAAATGAGCAAAGTCCGTCACTTGTGTTTTAATACATATAACCTATACACCAAATTCAGTTTTTCCTTTCCTTATTTCTGTTGATTTTTGCTTTGAGTGTTTGAATAATCAGTGTAATTTTCCAAGAAAAATATATCTAAGATAAAAGAATTAGGCCTGTCACAATGAAAGGGACTAAGGGGAACTCCCTTGCATACTTCATTTTGACATTGAAAACTCTGAAAAATAATGGAGGAGAGAATAATTGTGTAAGACAAAGGAATAGAAAAATTATAATTAGTTGCTACAGTAATCAGGAATTAGAAAGGGCTTTTGCAGTCTAGTCCTGAGATATCACAGCTCAGTACAGCTTTTCTTAGACTGACTGCACTGCTTTTCATAGTTTTCAGAACTCCTTCTGCTCCAGTTGGTAGCTTCATTAATTCAGACCATCACTTCTGCAGTACTTCAGCCTTCGAATTTTTAGATTAATTTTTTTGTGACCTGTTTAAAAGCACTGTTCTCCGCTAGAATCACCATTTACTTCAAGCAGTTGTCCCTTCCAATATATATCCCTGCCTCTAATTTTTATTTAGGGAGAGAAATTTTATAGCCTTGTGCGCTGTTACATTGAACAGAGTAGACTTCTAGTTCTCCCTTCCATCACTACTGGAAATGCCTGTTCCAATGCATCAGATAGGCACATCTTCTTCTGTCCCTCCTCTCTGCACTAGTTCAGGCATCCTGTGCCCATCTAGTAGATCCAGCACAGTTACATCACTCAACCACTTCTGCGCTGCAGTTATTTCTCTCTAATGAGACAGATACCAAAACAAGTGTTAATATTAATGCGTAAGAGGTGCCTTGCATGCTGTATTATTGACTTCTATCCAATCTGTGAACACTTCAATACAATATCTCCTCTGTTTTCTGCACTGACACAATTTTCGTTCCTAGTCACATCTGCAGGAATCTTCCAACTTTTCTGTGAGGATTCTTTTAAAAAAAAAAAAGTCAAACTGTTCATTGACATCTTTCTTTTAGCTGTGAACATAGAGAGTCACGTGACACACGCTGACATACTAAAAATCCTTGCTACCAAGCTAGACACTTCATTTGTTCATTACAGCAGTAGCTTTTTCCATTGAATTTCCTAGTAAGAGTTATTTGGTTCCTCAAAATATCAGTGCATTAGAATCTTGAAGAATGATTTTGACTTAAATTGGCAATGGAATTTTCTCTACCTTCATTTCTAATAGTCGTTTCCTTGTTAGGAAAAACTGAGTTGAAAGATTCGTTTTCATTTGGACTATGCCAATATCATCTGAACTGCTAATGACCACTCTTTCCTTATTCTGCTTTTATGTCTGTAGCTTGCTTTCTATATGTAGAATGTTTAATGTTTACTATTGATTTTAATATTGTAAGATCAAACTCAGCTCTACTTTAGGCTGTATTTATTTTATCCCTGCAGTTCTCAATCTGTAACCTTGTTGTTTGGTTTTTCTTTATTAATTTTATTTTTATTTTTTTTAAATTAAGCTTTTCATTCCCGGTTTTGAAAATTCATTCTTTTATCCTAACATGCCCTGTGGAGGGATTTTGAATCTATTTGAATTTCTGATAACATTTTTACCTTGCTAAGAAATCAGGTTTCTTTGATTTCAAGAAATTCTGAACCTATTCTAAATTCAAGCCCTAAAGCTCTTAGTTCTGATACTTTTACTAACCAGCTCTCTTCACTGAACAAATCAGAGTATCTGAGATTCAAAAATTTATCACAGAACTCTATCAATCTTCTATTTAACATAAATAAAGTTTTGATTGCTGGTAATGGTTTTGCCCCACTCCTCTCCCATGCCCGTGCCCACCATTTTGATGATATTCTAACATCTCACTGAAATCACTTCTGGCGTAATTTTTCCTTACTTATTAGCTGATGAAAAATTTTGCCAGCTATGAGATTCCAAAATTTACAGACCTGTAACTACATTGTCAGGTCTATCATTAGGAGATTAAGGTCTTCATACTGACATAATCTTCTGTACTTATTCTCCCATTTTATTTCTGCATAGTTCTTTCTATCCATAACTGATCCAGGGACTGTATTACAGTACTACCCCTATACAATCTGGTTTATTAACCTTTCCTAAAAGTAATTTTCTCTTGAAGCAGATTTTAGTTTATTCTTGGCTATCTCTTCTTTTTTCCTTTGAATCACGTGCAATGGTATTCAGCATCTTTGCTTTTATATCTATCTTTCCAGAATGATTTGTGCGTGGCAGTAGCTGTGCTCTGCCATGATTGCCATATTAATAACTGCTTTCAGGTTCTACACTAGCAATTCTTGAGGCACTATTTGACATCTGATGTCTTGAACTGAGCTCAGGTCCTTCAGCTACTGCTTGCTGTTTCATTGTCCCATCCAAGCTTTCACTACTTACATTACTTACCTGCTGTTCTCACCTGTAACTATACACCTTTCTGATATCTAATCCTCTTTTACTTGCTGCCATACCCTTGTTTATCAGTGCTTCTCTGCTAATTTTATAGTTGTGTGCAAAGTTACCTCTCAAAACTCTTATTTTTTTAAAGCTTTTCTTGCCAGTTCAGACCAACCTCAGCCCAAATAATATCTCCCTAAGCCATGAGGTAAGCAATCCATTCTCTACTCACACTTCCAAGTTCTTAAGTTTTCTTCAACCTCCCTTGCAGCTTTATTAACATTTAAGCCATTTCTTCCTTGTTGTGTTTCCCTTTTGTCCCACAGGTCAAAAAAAATTTCGTTGAAGATAAAAAGTTTTCACTACTTTAACTATCTTCCCTGGACATTTTCCATCTGTTCAGGTAGTTCTAATAGGTGTTATTTTCTGGAATTTGTTGGATAACATCTTGCAACAAAAAATCTGGTGCTATATTTTATATCTGTTCTTAGTATTCAAGATGGTGACAAACAGACCTGTCTTTTGGAAGGAATCAGGAAATCTTTCTCCCTTCACTGCTGTGATCAAAGCAAGGCAGTTTTTGTCCAGCTCTCAGCTGATGCTTTAAGATGCAGAGCCTTGCAGTGGCAGAAACTCAGGAAAAGTAATCCCTGGCAGAACAAGGAGTGCTCTTCTCTCAGTAGACACAAGTCCCTTTCATATTCCCAGGTTCAGCTTTCAAATCCATATCACAACAAGAGATTAAAGCTCATTAAAGCCAATGAGAAACTTTTTCATATTTTCAATCAGGGATCAAGTCCATACCATCTGCTTAGTGTTTTTTCTGCAAATATACTTTGCTTTTCAATGTATTGGCTTTCAGATTCTTTTAATGTTTTCATTATGAGAGAGGGTCTGACTATATAATTTATATTTTTCTTTTTTGTTCAGCATACTTCTTACATACCCTCTTGTTCACCTCTTGTTTAAACTCATCCTGTGAAATAATTCCTAAAAGAAAATTTAAAAGCCTGTACATTTCTTTTCAGCTATCACAGAATGACAGGATGAAAGCAAATTTGATGAAAGCATCTAACAGACATTTCTAACAGCTGTTATGATTGGCAGAGATGTAAGTATTGTTCACTACATCCCTAATCTTTCTTTTTATTCCTCCAGATTTGTCTACCTTGATTACTGATTTACAGTAACTCATATAATTCCAGAATAGACAATTCCTGAACAGATCAAATACTTCAATCACACATAGGAATGACACAGATTTTTCATCTGGGTGTTATAAATCTATAGACTGCAACTACGTCATTTTCCCTTTTGGCTTGCTGGTACAAAACCACTACCACCAAAAAATGAACTAAAAACCAATAACAAAAATAAATTTTCCATTTCACAATTTAAGACTTTCAAAATATCAAGAAAAATATATATAAGAACCACTAAGACCAATGGTTAAGCAGTAATTCATCAACACAGTATATCAAAAAAAGAGCCACAGTCTTTACATTATATTAGAGGCACCAGATAGCTCTTTAACTAGAGTCAACATAGGGTACAGTAGCATTCACCAGACATAAATTTCTCTCCTGACTTTTTCCCAAAACGAGTTATCTTGAAGGGATTATATTAAGGAACTATCCTAACATCAAATATTCAAGTAAAATGTTCTTTCTAAGAAGACAGAACTAATACTGAAGACAATGTCAGATACAATCTGTGATGGGGCATAAAAGTCTCTGTGGTGACCAGTGACAGGACGTGAGGGAATGGCCTGAACTTGTGTCAGGGGAAGTTTAGTTTGGATATTAGAAAAACAGTCTTCCCCCAGATGGTGGT
>JAWWMO010000138.1:44356372-44394789 GCA_035047845.1 Dendrocincla fuliginosa
AGCACACATGGGTGGCAGTTCTATCAATGGGGTAGCAGGCTAACACTGTCTTTTTTTAAGTTCTGGTTGTTTAAACATGCAGACACACATCTACAAAACCTAACAGTAAACTTTCTGGTGGTAATCAGCTTCCCTATTCGCAGTATTTCATTCTCAGTACCAAGCCAAAGTTAACAAGAGAAAATGCCTCCATGTACATGATACTGTGGAGAGATGACAGCTTGAAAATATAGTCTTAGAAACAGCCATTTGCAGCTTTGCCAGTAACATTTAATTAATGCACTCACTAAGGACTCATATTCAGCCCCTAGAAATTCTAGGATCGTCATCAATATGGGTTTTATCTCTTTGATCTCAAGAGTGAAACTTCTACCTTCCTCTGTGTTTCTTGCCCAGTAAGCTGAAATTTAAATGAAACTCCTTTGCACTAGTAAGACAGAGAGATGAAACTCACTATGTCCATGTGCAGTAGTTATCAGTAACGAGGATTTTTGCAACTCCACTGCCATTTCCCAGTATCACAAGCTGAGAGAGAATGAGTTTTTAGTTCACAAAAGAGGCAAACACAATTAACTGAAGCAATTTCAGTTTGAAAACAATATATTACTGAGGGCAGTCATAACTAAATGAAGGGAAATGGTTTAAAATGTTAAAAAAAGGAAGTTTCAGTCTTGTTAGGATTATTTTTTCCTTCAGAACAGCCATGTTTATGTGTGAAACTTTTTAGAAGAAATGATTTTCATTCCAGCAGGAAAAGTATATTTGGAATTACTAGAATCTGGAGCATATGGAAATGAAGTTTCCCAAGCAGACAGCTGAAAACGGCACATTCAGAGAGCAGCAGAGATCTATAGGAGATGGACAGATGCCAGACTCTTGGGAGTGTTTCAACATTATCACTGGAGCCTCAAAAAACCTGTCAGCATTTGCTGAAAGTATGGGATATGAAAGAAACAAAATATTATGAAACAGCTTCATAAACAACTTATTTCATTAAAGTAAAATTTCTCCACCTAGGATTCATTGTTTTATATTAAGGATATCCTTTCCCAAAAAAGTTACTGAAGTTCTAGTTTTATGAGACAGAAATAAAATAGCAGAAATGTGATGTGTTCTCTGCAATCAATGAGCTATATCTCCACTAAACATGTGTCTAGCAGTAAAATTGTGCAACAAGATACAAAACAGTTACTCAAGGTTCCTGGCTAAGTACCACACAAATCAGTGCAGGAAAATCTATATTTAGAAATCCATTTGATACCTAGTAAAAGTATGCTGGAAGCTAAGAATCACTTTGAAATGGCAAGAGAGACATTGGAGTTTTTGGTTAAGCCTGTCCTCTTTCATCCACACCCTTACTACACTTCTCAAATATTGCTTCCTTCAGTCCTTCCCTATACCACTCTTAATGCCTTCAGTGTTAGAAGGTTGTTAATAACCATTTTATACAAATCTCTATCTTGGGATTAACTTTGGTATAACATTATTTACTTAATTCTTTTTCAGTCCTCCCAAATTAAAAAAAGTAAAACTTTTCAAGTATAACTTATCTAATATTTGATGATGTGATGTGACAATTTTTCTCTCTTCATCTGTATTCAGGTGATTTCAGGTCAGACTTTGTTCCTCACTAAACAAAGGTTCAATTTATATGCATCTATGTAGAAATATAGTGAGTGTCATCTCCAGGTTTTATTTGGTACTAGGGTAAAGTTGGGTTTGCCAGGGTATTTGATAGAGTTGGATATGGTTGTCAACAGCTTTTTGTGTCACATCGTGGCCAAAGTCTGTGATCGGAGAGAGTTTGACTCTGAAGAGACCTGTAGCTATGAGTTCGGTGGCAGTGTAGTACAGAACACCCTGCCTTTTGTAGGGGAGCTGACCATCACTTTCTTACACATACTAACAGTGTCTTCTAACTCAACTGGAAAATGTTCTAGCCATTTGGAACCCCTTGGGGTGTCAGAAATAAATGATATCTTGTCAAAGTCCTTTCTCAACACAAAATGAGAAATACTCTGAAAGTAGAAGGGCGGAAATCCAAAGGCTGGGATACCCTGCTTCTCACCACTTTAAGTACAAACTATGGTATCGGAGTCCTTCAGGTGGGTCCTAATTTCATCTTTTATCTACCATTTTCCAAAAGAGGAAGCAACAGTAGCTACTTCAATCTCCTGAGTGACTTCAGCTGAGAGGGGGAAGTGGAACAAGAAAGCCAGATTCTGGAAACAGCAGGGAAATGAGCCTCTACAAAGGAGTCTGGGTAAGGGAATTGCAAGGCAGTCTGATTGTTATTCCTGCACAGTGAAGGGACTTTCAGGAAGTGAATCAATGTTCATGGATTTTATAGCACAGTAGTCTTATATTGTTCTTCCTACAAATAGATGGAAGTCCTTGAAGGAAAGAATTGTAGAGCAATTTTTTACCCTCCCTTTCCAATTTACATTACAAAAGAGCCCTCAAAATTTTAATTCCTCTTCACTATTTGAACACTATTACTTCTCACCCAATTCTTAGCATGGCACAAAGTAATATATTTCTGTATCCCCCCTTGTTATTCAGGAAGAACAAGAAAGCAGATTTTCCCTTCAAGGGCTGAGTTTTTAAACATAAACATCTTTAAATACAAAGATAACTGTTTCTAGTGAGGAGAGAATTATGAACATGACTTAAATTCTGTCCTCTGTAACGTCATTCACATCAGTAGGATTTGAATATATGTCTGTTCAGCACATCTATGTCATGCCCTGAGTCAGAGACAAGCAGGATACAACAGAAATCAAATACTAAACTTTCAGAACATTTCATGGAAAGTTGGATGTTCAAATGATATTATTTGGGTAGACTTTCAGCACATTATTCCTCCACATCTTTGGAGTTCTTGTTATTCATTGCAGTCTTTGAAGCATGACTGTGGACTGAATACTGACAACAAGCCTATTAAGACTAAATTCTATACTACAGAAAAATATCTGTTCTGTAGCCCCATACCCAAATTCTTTTAGGGTCTCCATCACTGACATTTGATCTTAATTAATTGCTGATGTTTAAGTATTAGAAATCATACAAACCTATAGGAAAGAACCTGTAGTACATTATTTAACTAAAAAGAAAGTCTTGAACTTATTTGAAGTTCACCATACTTATATTTGGAGATGAAAATCAAATATGAATAAAAGTACACATACAAATACAAAAAAGTAATGCAGAGCAGTCTCTGCTAACATGAATATAACAATTTTCCTTGAGGTCTTCAAAACTGACAAATTAATAATCAGAAGTTTATCCTGTTTGTCAGATTAAGTTATAGAGTAAAAAATGAAAAGACTTTTTTATTGAAAAATTCCATAAAACCTGTCTCAGAAAATGAGAGTTTTGTTTTGAATTAGGAGAATTATTTAACATTTATATTTATAGAAAAAAAAAGTTTACTATTCTTCAGTACCCAGCAACTTACTTCAGACTTCTTCAGTGTCTTGATCTCCTCTCTTATTAAACACATTCTGCAAAGAGAAATATGTCCAAGTCTTGAAATCAGTGTGGAAAAGGGTTTTAAACCTTGCATCTTACACTTTAGTCTAATTCACAAGGATTATACAGAAGAAAAATACAGGAAGTAGAACAGAGATGACTTGTGTAATTAACACAAGCAAATAGATGTGATTGAAATTCATCCTTGATCCTCTTCTTACTTCAGTCAAATTGCACAACTTTGTCCTGCAAAGCAATGATAGCTGGATAAGAGCACATTGCGGTGCTCTACATATTATTTCCTTTTCCTGCCCTCATATCATAACACCTGTTTGGTAAGTCTCGCTTCACTGGTCTACTAAAACTGCCAGAAGCTCCTGCAAAAGGTGTAGGACAGTCTCAACACAATATATTCTGTTAAAAACCAAATTTTGCTGAAATCTTATGCTGAAAAACAAGGAACATAGTGTAAAAAAAATTATAACAAATATGTATCTGTCTCTATCTTAAAACCAATGAATAATCAAAGAAAATCCATGCAATAAAAAAAACCTTCAATAAGAGATAGATCTGAGTTTAAGTTTTCCTGCTGAAAACTATGCTCCCTCCAATATTTCACTGAAATATAATTGACATGGAATGACCTCTGATTCTTTCAGAGACAAGATATAAAGCTTATATTTCCACAAGTTATCTATACTTCATTTCACTAGAGAAAACTGATCAAGCATATTGTCACTGGTACTGATCATCGCAATGAGTTATTTCCTTAGGCTACCACCAAACAGCAGGATTCTTTGAACCTAGGGTAGGATCTTGTTTTTGTTTTGGGTTTCCCTTTTTGTCTGCTCATCATGTTGCAGCACCTTTAGCTAGAAATGTATCTCAGCAGTTCCTTGAATGCAGTTTAAAGTCTGGAAACATTGCAGGCTCACAGAGCAGGTATAAATGAGTCTTTCATCCTAGAATTTTCTCTGGTCTTCTGAAGGCTGGGCTTCTTTAATGCTGCCTTCATCTACTCTTAAGCTCCACTCTCTCATTTTGCTCTTGAGTTATTAGGGAATACTCCCAACCTCTTGCTAGTTTTCACATTTTCAAAATCCCCAATCCTATAACATTTTTCCTGAACCTGAACTCTCTTTTCCATCCATCTCATCCCAGTCCTAAGGATTGTCATACCTAACTTGAGACTTACCAGCTTATTATTTTCCTTTCCAAGCCTCCACTCCTAACTAAACTTTCACCTATTGCCCTTTCACTTCTGCACTTTTCTTTGGGGATGGCTATTATTTTTCAGTTATTTCTTAGCATTATCAGTAAGTCTCTCTGTCTAGAACAGTAAGTAAAAAATCAACAAAAGAACACAGATCTGAGCTCTTACAGTGCCACCCTATAATAAGATCACAAAAAAAAAAGTCTCAGGAAAGGGAAGGAAAAAGTGCAATTTCTACAGAAAACACAAAGTTCCAAGAGTGTGTTGGTATGATGAAAAAAAGAATTTGCAAGCTTGAACTTTCAGTGATTTGGTTAATATGTTCCTCTTAGTGCACAGAAATCATTAGCTCTTCTGTCCAAGTAATATTAAAATGGTAAGTATCGTATTAACTAGGCGTTTAGAATTCAAAGCATAGAGAAATATTCAGTGATTTTTGACAATGAAAGAAAGAATATTAGCTACTACTAGTTCCACATGTCAAATCATATTCCCTTTGATATTAAGAGGTGGGAATTTGCTAAAGGAAAACATCCTAAATGTTTTATGAAGCATCCTGCAGAAATAAGTAATGAATTTCTTTCCTACTGTGCACTGTTTGAACCATATAGAATGGGTCAAACAGATCGGGGGAATGGGGGGAGGAATACCTCTAATCTATATATTTTCAGACCATTGTCAATATTCTGTTACTCTTTATATGCTAATCTTGTTTTAATCAGGAAAAAAATCTCCAGAAGAGCTACTGTCATCTGTGGGATAGCTTCTGTAGAATTTTGAGATAGGCCTGCAAATTTGCTTTTGTTAATTGATGTTAAGGATCAGTTTAATGTGCAATATAAAGCAATAACCAAAATGCTTTTACAACACTAGTCACAGCTTCCCTTCTCTCCATCTTCTAGAGTTTCCAATCTGATACTTTTACAGTTATGTAATATGATTCAGTGTTGATCACAGAACTAGTCTATGGGTTATATTGTGATTAATATTTTTCCTTCCCACTTCTGCTACTTCAGGGGACAATGTGCTAGCTATTGCTTTCCATAATAAATAATACAGACCTAAAGATAAATGTCTGCCACAAATACTTGAAGTAAAAAAAAAAAAAAGAAACCTAACCCAAAATCCAGAGTTATCTTTGAAGCAAATTATAAACAGTATAAAACTTTTTGGATGTTAATTCTCAGTAATATACTGGGTTAAAGTTGCTTTTTCATGAAACAGACTGCTACCACCTTTTGGGGAGAACTACATTCTTGAGGGGATGCATGGATCAGAGGATACAGGTGAATATTGACACTTTCATATGCCAATGTTACATGTAAGGGGGATGATGCAGAGAAGCACACAGAGTGGGTCTAAGACCCAGCCACCCAGACTGTTGATGAGAAAATTACCCCAGCCCCTCAATTTGAAAATCTAGTACTGACTTCCCTGAAATATATACACTTCAAAACCAATCAAGTACTGATTAATTTTCTTAGTAGATACACAAAGAATATTTTTGTGACTAGTGTAAAGTTAGAAACTAAATTTATCAGTATTCACATTAGTGGTGGCACAGAGAACCCGAGAGGTTACATATCAACAGTCTCTCAAGGTAGATATGCACAAATTTGGGCTCAAGTTTGCCAATCTAGCTGAATGCCAAGGTGTACATTAGTTTAGTCTCATGGAACCTTTGCAAATTTATACTCCAACATTATTGCTGTGACACAGACACCTCAGTTTACTTGTCTGTAGCACACATACAGATCTTGCTTGTGTACATATTTTGGCTCCCTGATAGCCACACTGTGCCTTCAGTGCAAGCTCCTTGCCTGCTTTAATTGCTGGTGTGAGAAACATGACCAGAAAGCCAAGCTCAGCATCATTCTGACACTCTAGGCTTTGAGAGTGTTCAAAAGAGAAAAACAAGCAGGACTTTGAATGGTGCAATGGCTTTTATAGTCCAAATCCTAATCAGCTGTACCAAAAGTGATTATTTGCAGCTGAATGTTGCTCAGCCTAAAGCGTACCATACAAGGTTTTCATAGTATGGGAAGGAAGGATTCGATGCACTGAATCATGGGGGATTTCTGCAAGGTATACATAAATGCAGTCCCCATGAACACATTTGAAGGAGACAATGAGAAAATTTGATAAATAAAAACCCAGAATCTTCCTTCCTTGTTGAACATATAGGCTGGTGACACCTACTTCAGTGTCCATATTTGACTAACACATTCATTGCCCTTGTCAGAAAGGCAAAAATATTGTGATGGCATTTTGTAAGTCAGGCAGCCGAATATTTTTATTCTTTCAGCCTTCATTAATTTTTCAGCTAACCTTTATGACATAATGCTTTTATCTCTGCTTTCTCTTATTTTTAAAGTCTAATTAGTAGCAGTACTAGCATAATACCAGTCACACTCATGAAGTTTTCTTATGAAAACTTGATGATTATGTCAGACTAATTGATGTATATATTTTCTATACTTGTTCCAGCTTAATAGTTTCTTGACGGCAAACCCCCAAATTTTCAAGAATGTTGTCTGATCCACCCAATAATTTTGACTTTCAACACATTATTAATATTCTGATAATCTCAGTCTTTCTCATGAGCAAACAACCCTTATACTTACACCAGTTTTACTTAATAAAAGAAACAGGTGGTGAACCTGTCATTTAAGCCAATATGCATGTGCTAAACTGACAAACACCTATCACAGAGGTGATGAGTTTCCAGGCACCATTAATCCAAGTTTTATATTGGTTGAAAGCCGTGCATCTAGAAAGCCATAGGGATCCTCTGTTTAAAGGAAAATTTAGAGAAATAGAGCATGATAGTGTATCATCTCCAATGTGCATACACAGCAATATGTAAGCGAACAGTGGGTGGTCTACTGAATAGTAACAGAGACACCGAAGAATGAAAAGAAATGTGAGCATCTGAGTGCTGTGGTTTCAGCTGGGTGAGTATAGGCTAATACTGCAGTGGCTTGCTCAGCTTGCTTTCTACAGTTTAATGATGACTGATTCCTATAGCTGAGGAGCAAAATTCAGCTGAAGTGTCACACAAGACTGTGTGAAGAGAATGCACACTGTTTGTTCAGATTTCTGCTTCCCTTTGATCTTCATTCCCATTTACAGGTAGTATAACCAGCTGATCATATGATCTTATTTAGACTTTAATAAACTTACTGCTAGATGACAACTGGAACATACTAAATTGCTTCCTGGATCCAAGTGTCTTTTCCACTTAGAAAAAGAGGACCTTCAGGAATAGAACCGTTTACGCTGATGAATCTCTACCCAGCATAACAGGGAAGAAAACAGCTTCTAAGTTTTACTGAGCACTAATTGCTGCGGTCATTATTATAAACCATGAACCTGATGTTATAATAAAAAGCCAATCAATGGTTGACCACACCCTTTGCCTCCAAGGCTTAAAGTATTTCCAGGGATTGCAAGGAAAAAATCTACAGGACATAATTATGTCAATCATTTAGAATCTTCTAATACTTACAGAGATTCTGTCTCCTGTGGGATATATATTTTTATAAAGTTTAAAAGTTCTATATACAATTTATTTCTACTCATATATCAGCATTGCATCCACAAAAAGCACATTCTGAAGTGCCCCTAAATATTTAGGTATGTTATGACAAACACTAACAGATAAATCTTTTAGCTATAATGTCTAACTATAGCCCTTAGAGGCCTATGTTTTTGTGTAGAACCATATATATGCCTATAAAATTAACATATTGTGAATTGAATTGACCTTGGTGGTATCACTTTTGACTAATTATAGTAAGAATACTTTTCCATGCTATTGTGTTGTATAACTATATTGTTAAGAGAACAAAGAGGTAATGAAATTCCACTTCTTAGATGCTAGTGTTTCCCATTTTCCATCTTGCAGCGTATCTTATGTACACTAAAGACCTCACTTGTTGACACATTACTTACAGCTTGACAGTCAGAAGAGCTTCTACTTCCATGTTAAGCTGTACTTCAGGACTAAAACTTTGGCTTCCTAGTCATTTTGCAACTTGGTGGGCCCCCCACTGATTTGATAGGCTCTTTAAAGACTGCTGTTCATACACATCAGAAACACTTATTGAGAAGGTGGTAGGTAACATCCAGAGTGGAGTTGGTCCTGAAGAGAGGACAAGCCAGGAGCTAGGAATGAGGTAGGCTCACTATAAACAATACAGTCCTTATGTACTTTAGCAGAACAAGTCCTATAGCAGTAGTTTGGGCTACCCAGAGTTCAGGGACTGCTGGAAGTCTTTAGAACAAGACAGGTCTGAGGTCAAGCCAGGGAGTCAAATCAGCCAAGGTAAGGTGAAGCAAGGTTTAGCAATGTAGAAAGATAGGCACATATGTGCTTAGAATGCATCAAGGGAAAAAGAAAAGCCATGTGGCATGAGATTAAATGCGGCTCCTAAGGCAGTGAAGAGAGGGAGTGTGAGTGGACGCACACACAGCTTTTTGCATACCTTAGCTGCTGCCACAGCTGTCTGATGTGGGGCTGTGACACATCAGAGGTAACTTTCAGTATAGATGCTTCAGTCCCATGTGGGGAGAGCAGAGGTGTTACTCTCTGTCAGTGTGCTCAGGTGGCTTTTCAGGAAGAGCTGCCAGCTGAGTGCACTGCCCTTTTCCTGCACTTTTTCTTGGTTGTGGTGCCTATGATTCGTCTGTGAATGCTTGTCTAAATGTAATTTTCTCTAAGTTACTCCTATATAGTTTTTCTGAGCTTGCAGCTCAAATTCCAACTCTCAGTGCTGCAATTCTATATTTATTATAATTTTTTATGTTCTGCAAGGTGGTCTTATGTTCTTTGATACTCTTATTTTCTGTAACTGGCTGTTTCTGCATGGCATTTGTATCAGTAAGTACAAAATAAAGTAAGTAAAATGAAATTAATTTCCAGGAAATATAAGAATTCTGTTTACTCATGGCTCCCAAACTTACCCCTTCAAAAATCACATTCTCCTAAAAGTAATAATATATGGAAATCCCTTTCTATTGTATTTTGAACACTTGGGGTTTATGGTTAAAATGACTCTGCAGTGAGATCAAGCATCAACAGAAGTTGATAGAATGTGTTATCTTTATTTCAAGTGCATGCTGAAAGTGTTATAAAATCATTGAAATCCACAGTGCAGGGCTTTACGGAAAGATACAGCAACTGCATCAAAACTTCATTGCAGTGTTGTCATAGGAGTTTCATACAAAAAATGTTAGTAACTTCACAAATACTTTGTTTAGGTAACTTTCTAAGTGAAATATTTCAGCAATGTGTGATGGCACAGGATTAGCCATATACTGCAGGAGTAATTTTTCTGGGTTTTAGGCCTGATTCAGCAGGTAAGTGTGGATTTCTAGTCTTTCACATCTTCAAAAAATCTCACCTTGATAATGAAAACAGTATCTTAGATTTACAGTATAGATTCTTATTTGATGGCAGCACAGCAGCCTTTTTTAAAATTATTTTATTTTCTATGTGAATTTCTGAAATATGCTCTTCAGATATATTTCAGAGGGGCTGCAAAATACATTCAGGCTACAGTTTGCCATTTCTTAGTAACAGCAAGTTTTATTCCATTCTCATCTAACAAACCAGTTTTGAAGTGATGATATTATAGTTCACCAAATGTAGATTTTGAGATGTGAGCCAGGTTCACGACACATAAATAATTTAACTTATGATAGAGTACAATGCCCAGGCAACAATAGAACTATATCTGTTTCCTGAGTTGTTGAACAGTCATGTCTTCTGTCAGTGTAGCACCAATATGATAGGATGTTTTTATGATCAGTGACTCTGTATCATATTTGCTCAGTTTCTAGGTAAAAAATGAAAATCTTCTCAGCTGCAGCCCGGCATGTTCAGCCTGAGATTTCAGACATGATATATTCTTTTGGGCTGGCATATATTTACTGGCAAAAAAAGTATCTACAAGGCTAAAGTCTCTCTTCACAGTTGCTACTCTCTCCATTAGGTTGCACAGGTGTAATTGAAGGTAGAATTTGACCTATTAATGGAATTTAGTTAAGACTGGTGCTGAAGATGTATTAAATGGAAAAGTTACTATTCAGCTATTTATCTCAGGTCTGTGACTGGTTTGACTTTCTAATGTTGCCAGGTGTAGAGAGTAAAAACATTTTATACTTTCTCCTTGAAAAAGTATGACGGAATCTGAAAACCTTTGAATAACAAGCCTTGGAAGAAGACGTCATTGTTACACAAATGCTTTACCAAGTGTTAAATTGGTGGAAAAACATGCCACTGACACTATTCCATGAGTCCAAATTCCATGAACTAAAATGTCCAGCTTTACACAGCACTGGCAGGAGACAATCATATAATAATTTTGGAGTGTAAAACTATGTTTTTCATGGCAAGTAAACTACATCTTTGCAGTTTAAAGCTGAACCCTATGGATATACATGGAATTCAAATGATGATTAATTATGAATTTATAGCTAAGTATCTATTTCCCCTCTTCACTCTTGTGAAGATACTCCAGCAATAGAAAAAGAGAATCTAATTTTGTATTTGCTTAATCTCTTTTCTGATATGTTGCCTACTAAGATTGCAGTAACAGAGGTAATTATTATGGTGTTTAATCAGTTAAGAAACAGGAAGCATATACATTAGGAGAATGAGGTTCCTACAGGCTGGATCACAAATTTACAAAACTCAGTTCAGACACATCCTATTTCTAATAGTTGCATCTGTAAGTGGCTTTAGTAGAAAGATTTAAACTCTTGTTTATACTCACCTGGAGCCTGTGGGAATTGGTGTCCATCAGTGGTGCCATGGTCTGAAGTAGTGTGGCCCTTCGGTGGGAGCCGGCAGTCTCAGGGACGTGTGTACTCTGTCAGCCAAGTGCCAGACCTGGGGTAGTTGAGGCCACAAGCTGCAAGGGTCTGGATTGGTATCTCACTACACCATTATTGTGTTGGATAAACCAAGTATGGTGTGTGCGGGGGAGGCCGGGCCTCCAGTCTGAGAAGGCACATGGGTGCAGCCCACACGGCAGGTAACTTAGAACCAATGGGCTGTATTTCTCTGCCTTGTGGTGTTTGCTGGGTGCTTTAGAGTAATGCTTCTCCTTGATTGTTTGTTACTCCTGTAAAACCTTTTGCCAAAATGATTATTTTCTCACTAAATTAAAAGAAATCTTTTGGGAAAAGGTCTGTGACTTTTTTTCTATGTGAATTCAAGGTAATAAAGAACTAAAGATTTTGCAAAAAATTTGTGGGGGAACTCCTTCAATCCACCTCTTGGAATCCTGAAAGAAACAAGGGGATACTGTAAATCAGAATGTTGTACAGCATGTGCTAAGACAGAACTATTTCTCTCCTTTCACTGGAAAAAAACCTACAGTCAGCAGCAGTATGCAGAGAAATCCTTTACTGGTACAGAAATGGGCCATCAGGCTTGCTTTCCTTTGCAAAAGATGAGTAATTGGTCAAAAGTCTTCTGATGTTATGGGTACGTAGACAAATTTAGCAAAGAAATTTGCTGGTAAGAGAAATGTGAAGGGCTCAGATTTATCATGTTACTCTCCTGTAACAGTGGTAGACATAGAAGATGCATGGTAAATGACCTATTTCAGAAGCAACTGGAACCTCAGAAGTCTGATGAAAGGACTGGAAATACCGTTTGGGAATACTCAGCTCTTGGGCAGCATGGAGAATTTAGATAGCTAATTAAAAGCTTTTGGAAATGATTACTTCTATAGCAGAAACACCTGAACCTGGAAGAGTTTTGCAAATGACTCATATCTTGAACAGTTATGGAATATGCTAAAAGGCAAATTATGGGAGATGCTACAGTTTGTCATTGCAGCATTACACAGAGAATGCTATAGCCTAATTACATTAGTTCCAGAACCTTATCAGCATATCTGATTTCTGTATTGATTTCTGGAAGCTAAATGTAGTATCTGGTTCAGATATACATTCAATATTTCAGATTAGTGAAATGCTATTGGGCTTGGGCGATGGCAAATATGTAACTAAACTTGACTAACCAAGGGATATTTGCAAATGCTTTTAGCTTCCAAGATTCTAGAAGACCACTGCCTTTTCTATACTCTATGAGGTTTGCTAGTTTCATCATTCCCTTTTATTTATAATAAGCTTCAGAAGCATTTTCAAGATTGACGGAGAAAATAATTTATCTTAACCAGAGATGCACACCTTGATGCAGTGATCCATATCATACACTTATCTAGATACTGGTGGAACACCTATAGAAGGTGAAGATGGCCCTGGAAACTTTTAGGATGCTCATCTTGCCCTGCTAACATGGCTAAATGACAAAATAGGTGCAGTGGGGTGAAATACAAGGGAAATATAATTTTTACCTGGAAGCAATAAGACTGTGTGCTGGATTTGGCTGGGAATGAGTAAGTTTATCTTACAGCAGCCCCTATAGCCCTGCATTTTAGATATGTGGTTAAAACAGTGTTGCTGAAACACCAGTGTTCAGGTTGTTTCTAAACAATATATGCTCAACCGCACAGCTTTCTCTGTTTTCCCACTCTGCCACCCATGAAAAGTAGGCTGGGAGTTGGTAAGGAATTTGAAACGGACCCACCCAGATTGACCAAAAGCATGTATAACAGCATATTCAATCATAAAACCTGAGGAGAGGGTGTTCTGGAGGAGGCAGCTAATGTGTGGAGACTGGCTGGGCATCAGTGGGAGATGGTGAGTGAATGCCTCTGTATCACCTTTTTTTGTGTATTTTTATTTCCTCTCCTGTAGGAAAAGAAAGTTAAATGCATAAGACCTATTTGAAGAGGAAAAAATTTTGTTCAAGGAGATTTTTGCAGCTGACAATGTTAGGCATGGGAAAGATCAGTGTGGGGAAAATCCCGTATATTACACCTAGTAATGTTTATCCTCTGCCTGTTTTGAGAAGTAGGATTCCTCTGTAGAGATAACACTATCTCACAGGCATGCTTGAGGCCCCTGCTGGGAGAAAGGGAGACCAGAAAAGCACAGGGGAGAACACAGCCTTGAAGTCACGTCCTTGAGAAAGTTGTTGTTATAAAAGCACTGGAAGGGCGTTTCTGGGCTGCTTTTTTCCCCACTGTATGATTTAGCAGTGTATTCAGGGTTTCCAACTTTGGAATAAATTTTCCTTAATACCTTAGCTGTGGTTTGGTCCCCTGAGCTTACCTGTGTGTGTATCAATTCTTACAGGGGAGAGAGTGAGCAAGTAGCTGTGTCATGTGTAGTCACTGGCCAAGGTCAACACATCACAGACTCATGTAAAAACAGCCTTCTGCAGAGTACTCCACTCTTACCAGTAAGCAAAAGACTTTTTTTGCTTTGTTTTTATCTGAATATTGACAAGTTACAGACGTCTTTTACCTTTGTAGGTTCATTCTAGACCAATGTGTTCTGTAAGGTATAGTCATGAGCAACTTGTATGAGTGCAGTAGGTAACATACATCTTTTGTAATACCTCATTTTGTGTGTGAAGACTTTTATTGGACCGTCAGAGTTCAGATCCATTCCTCAATCTTCTTCCTCTTCCACAGAAGAACCATTGGAGGGTGATAGTCATTGACTGCCTGCTTACCTAGAGGACAATTATGATCTTAAATACCACTTACTTGAAGTCTGTTCTTTTAAGTGAATGAAATTTATCCAGTAAGATGTTAACAGTTTATACATGAGAAAAACCCCATACTGACTGCTTCATACCCACAGGTATGTAGGTCTCTACCATAGAGACATTGATTTCATGTCACATTATCACATTAATTGGAATCACATATATAATTTAGACTTTTTCTCAATGTGCAATATTCAGTAAGAGAAGCTATGTAAGACATCCTTTCTTACAGATTATACAAGTGAGAGGAAATACAGTCTTTCCTTCTGTCTCATGGTCCTCAATCATCCTCTCATGTCTCCCACAGTCCCAAGCCAGCAGTTTGTGTCTGCCATATGACTGCCTGCTTGAGTATTTTTAAGATGAAGCTTTTGGAACAACTCCACGTTTCAACCAAGAAAAGAAAGAAACAACAAAACACCCATAAACTCTTGCAGCTGCATATAAGTTCGTGGATGCGAATATTACTTCCATGCAGCAGTCATGTCAGAAAAGGTAAAACAATCCAATGCAAATCAAAAAACAATATGTGACACAGCACAGTAGCATGTGGGTTTCACCAGGTCAGGACCAGATGTAGTTTACATCTGTGAATGCACAATAAAATAGAAAGGTATATCATGGTATTCCTTTAAAAAATCCCAACAGTTTAAACTGTATTAGTGCAGGGCCGAGACACAGCTAACATTGCTTTCATAAGCCCAATATGAGGTTGCCTTTGATTCTAGTGTCTCTGAGACCACATAGATTCTTGCATGTATCTCTGCCAGAATTTACAATGGATGTGGAGTCTCCATCAAATTTTTAAACATAGTCAGTTTGTTCAGGGTTGACTCAGCTATACACTGCACCTAAGAAATACCTTTCTTTTTCTATCTATCTGTGATTTCATTAAGAGTGATACAGTCTGTTTTAATATAGGTTAGCAACACACACTAGTGGTAACCACTGAATAGACACTCCAATCCACTTCTGTGTCTCCTCTGCAGGAACTCGTTTATGGGACTACAGCCCCACGAATGTGACCTAACAAATACTTATATTTTCTTAATTTATGTGTGTAAACTCTGGGACAGATCATATTACCTATCACTGCTTTTGGTATCAGACCAATGTTTAGACATTAAAGAAGGTAAGAATGACTGTTTTACACACGGTTATGAGAGGTTAAAAGAGTTCCAAGCAGTTTTACACTAAATATTTCCTGAATGGGCAAAAGGCAGAGAAAAGGAATGGAGCTCTCCCTACTGGATAGACAACAGAGAGACAATGAATAACCCAACTATGGCTCTGTCTCAAATTTGTAGGAAGAAAACAGTCATTGGATGCTATTACTCTAACCACAAGTTACTTAGAGGAATAACACATGCTTTTACTCCTACATCCCTGAAAAAGAACTGCAACTTTTGTATTAACTCTAGCATGAACAAGACCAAGTCACTATTGCAATATTACCATTGAAGTTTCGTAGTGTTTTTCTGTAGGGGTAGATAATACTCTTTTGCGTTGGAAGTTCCAATGAGATGCCTCCTTTGTTATCCATGTTCAAACTTTTTCCACTCATTTTTTTGTGGATTCTCTTCAGGACCTCATGATTATGACATACCCCATTTGGCCATGATCTATGTGTCCTTGAGCACACTACCTTAGACTTTTTTTTTGGTGAAAAAATACACATCTGTTTTAAGTCCAAATTTAATAGAAATAAAGACATTTTGAAAAGTCTTTGGTCAGATGCTTAATGGTTGCACATATGGTAGGCTTAATAAGCTTACGTTCAATGTGACTGTGAGAAGTAAATAAACTCCAAGCAATCTCACGTAATTTAATTCCTGGAAGAATCTTTGACCTTGATATTTCTTGTTATGTATATAACTAAAAATAAATTAAGATGCTTTGTGCTGAGCTGACTAGCAGGTTCTAGAATAGCAATGAAGCTCTACATTGAATCAAGGTGTTTCATAAACCTTTAATTTCCCTGAAAAAGCAGTAATTTATTTCATGGTAATATCCTTTTTGCTGAACAAGTGGTTGCATTTTCTCAGTGGGAAAGTAAACCAGCTGGAGATTTAATGTAAGGAGTAACTTAGCACTGCAAAATACTGTGTATGTAAAGAGATTTGCAGTTTAATTCAGAGGTCAAAAGACATGTTGATTCTAAATTATATTGGAGAAATAACTTGGAATGATGCCCCTTCCTTAATTCTGAGCAGTAAAGAACAGAAAAATTAAAATGTCAGTATACTGAATTGAAAACTGTTTTATGATAAGGCACTTGAGCCAGCAATCAACTTTCCAAATACCATATGTGATAGTGGATTTATAGTTCTTGATGGGAAGACTAGTGCTAGCTCAACATATCAGCGAGGCAGTGCTGGAATTCAGTGCTCCCTTTTATATCAGACTGGTATTTAAAAATTAAAAAAATACTAAATTGGGGTAGATGACACCCTAATTCAGACAGCAAAAGCTATTTCAGGTGGAAAGAAGTGAGTTTACTTTTTACAGGCACTGATATTTGTTGTTTTACGTAGTAAAATGCTGTAAATATCTTCATTTTAGCTTATACAACTGGCAGAAAAATATTCTGTTTGAGACTGAAGAAAATAGATAACTATGAATTAAAAAAGAATAGCTTTCTTCATGGCACATGATGATGATGAAACAAATAATGGTATTTCACTAATCCTGCTGCAAGCTTATAAATTCTGAAGATATGTATGCTAAGTAGATTCCTTTGTCTAGCTCTGAGTTCAATAAGCTTTTTACTTAATAACAGTTGATTTGGAATGCAAGAATATTTGGAGTATAAAATCCAAGAGTGATGGCTCAGTCAATATTTTCATTGGCTAAAATTACCAGCTGATTCATAGCCTTATCTTCTCTTCGCAGAGTAAACTTGTTCTCAGAGGAATGCCTGAATATGCAGACAGTGGGATAAAAATACTGTTGTCAGATAATGACTTTTTGTATTGCTATGGTTTCTTAAGTGCTATATTGTACTAAACTCAAGCAGTTGACCATATTCTTTCACCACTACAACCTCTTCTCTTGAGAATGGTTTTATCAATTCAAATGCAAATAATGAAAGAAAACTGCATTCTTTCTCTGCAAATATAGATGTTCCATTAGAAATTCTTTGTCTCAGTTCTCTCAACAGATTATAGACATCTAAAAGCTCTTTTAATTTTGCATTAAAAATTTCTGGTCCTATTGGTATCTGTCTTCAAACTCTTATTTACTTCAAACAGCTAAGGTTTTCCTTTCACGCTGGATTAATTTGAGCTCATAGACTTCAGTATTAATACTTCCACACTTCTGCACAGAAATGGCTATGCTTTGAAGGTGAGATTTTAGGAATTCCCACTTTATCACATTTCATTCAATATCCTTCAAAATATTTCCCCTAGTAACCTAGAGTTTTAAAGGGACAAGTCTCCATTTCAGTCTCACAGCTTGCAGTACTAATGTATTGTATCTGGATTCAGAGGGCAAATATGTGGATGGCAAGAGGAGCAGCTACACAAACAGTTACAATATAAGGTAAAAACCAGAAAGTAAAAACAGAAAAGAAAACATTTAACCTGTGATATTCCAACAATAGCCTGTCACATCTTTTTTCCTTAGGATAGTGCCAGTTCTTCATATCCAAATATCCCTCTGTCTTGGAAAGGATGAATTTGGAATTTTAATTAGTACATCTTTGTTAAATAGATTTACTAATAAATAACAGATTTGAAAACTCTGTCCATTGGAAAAACGTGTCTAATCCTATCTGCAAAACAAAAGCAAAAAAAAAAAATAAAAGAGAAAACAGAAATAATTCATGGAGGTTCAGAGATCAAAATATTCCTACAAGAGCCTCAGACTGAAGAAGAGATGTTTTTGTTTAAATGAATGCCGAACATTCCTCCTGATTTTAGTTAAATAGTGTAAGCACATGATGCATGTACTTATAGACAATTTTTTCAAGACAGGTGTGGTACTGAGATAGAAGAAATGGTGTTTTGCTAAGAGGCAACTTAGAAGAGGGTCTGGCGTTCTGCTGTCTGGATGTTTATATTGATATATATTGATATGTTTATATTGATATGTCAAGAATCAACCTAACATTATACAAATGAAGACTAGAAATAAGACATGTATTTTAATTGTAAGAATAATTAATCTCTGAGAAATTTTGCCTTTAGAGGGTATGTACCTTCAACTCCATGAAAAATTTAAGTCAAGACAATTAGCCATTTTTCTAAACTGTTTTATCTGATCCACACAATGGGCTTGAGATAACAAATGACTCCTGAAATTCTGTAGCCTTCACTAACTTATAGTGAAGGTACTTAATGACCCCCTCTAGCTATAAAATCTATGGATGAATGTAGAAATTACATTTCTTGAGAAAATACATTGATTTTTTCCTATTTGATGTGGAGCTGGTTTTCATAAAAGCATATTGGTCTGCACCTGAGACTTTCCGTTTTCTAAAGCACTTTTTTTGTGCTTTAGAGGACCATGACCAAGATAGAAATAGTTGGAGGGTCACCTGTCTTCTGTTGTGACTGTATGCTTGCAGGTCTTTTACTGTCATATGACACCAGCTGACAAGCAGCCCCTATTTTTTCTTTCCTTCTGCATGTGAATATTTCTGTTGACAGATTAGCCAATTTGCTGGCAGAGTAAAAGAGAGTAGCATTCTTCTAAGATCAGTAAAGGGAACATAAATAATTTCTGCTGATGACAGTGTTTGAATTGACTCTACCACAATTAGGAATTAATAAAATTCCTTATGTACTACTCTTTGGAAACTGCTGGCAATTGCTGACTTTGACAGCAATCCCAGCACCTGCAATTAGGTCAGCTATTTGTAGAGTGCCCCAGGGGAACTGTGGCCAGTCAGGTGTTCCAGTGCCTATCCATCACTGCTACCTACTCCAAAAAAATCCTCAAGTGTATCTGTGCTATATGTTGCTGTATCATTTTTTGTGTACCTCTGTCATCTATTCTACATTTTATGAGGGTAATTTTCTGTCTAGCTAGATGTTAGTGTAGCCTTTGGCCTCAGCTGATCACTATTTGTGGGAAAGAAACAACCATAATCTCAGAGGAAGAAAGTATCTTAATCATATTCATACACAGTAAACGGAAAACACGTTCCAGTGTTGGAGGTGTGAATGTCACCCCAGATCTGCAGGGTGACATTAGATTTCTTCAATAAATAGGTTCATAGAGCACATTTTTTAAATTATGGTGTTCCTGTGAGTAAACAGCCACTTGTGCTAAACACTATTGCTAAAGTGTATTTTCTATTAATTGATATTCTTTTTCATTGGATGTTTCTTTTCTACTGAAATATAATATAGCTTTTTCTTAGGGACAGTGTTGGCTCAGCTTACCAGGTGACTGCCGTTCTCTGACATTTAAATGAACTGACACAGTCTTCTAGGATCGTGTTTCAAATCTTTGTTTAGCAAGACAGATGCCATTTTAGGACCTTCTTATTCTCCATTTGCAAAGGCATGGTTTCTTGTCTTTCTCAGACTCCTAAGCTCTTATTATGAACAATTACAGGCATGCATTGGTTTTTAAATGTATGTAGCTAGACGATTTTCTGCTTAAGAAATATAAAACTTTTAAATGATAAAACATTTCTTCAGTATTAATCACTTGATATCTTACTTCATAATATTTTGTCTGTAATTTTTCTTGCTTGTTTTTCCTCATTCTCTTCTTTCCTTTTCTCTCCTTAATGTAAAATAGTTCCATCTATCAGTTTATTTTCTTCGGATGATTGTTTAATTTGATGATTTATGGGTTTTTCAACAATGTCATGATGGAATTGAGATGTAAATTTAGGAGTCAGAGGTTAATTCTAATACATTTCAGAAATCTTTGAATCTGGGATTTTATTTCAGACCCTTGTCTACTTTGATCAGATTTTTTTTTTTAATTGTTATTTTTATACATGATCTTATTGAGACATTCCTGAAAAGCAAGAAGAGTAGTGGTTTCTCTCCCACTGTCAAACCATAGGAGATTTGACAGAAGACCATTGAAAGGAACAAACACAAATCATCAAAAAACAAATGTCAGATGGTCTTTTTGGGCTTGAAAAAGTATACTCACATTCTTTTTAATGTGCTCATGTTGTGTCTTCTTTTCAGGAAAGCAGCTTGGAAAGATTCTGCTGGAAGCAAATGGAATTGTGGATGGGCAGCAATAAAACTAGTTACCTCCTTTACTCATCATCTTCTAACTAAAATAAGAACCGCTTTGGGCAAAAGAGATGTGCCATTAAGTGAACTAAAAGATATGAAAAGAAATATCTATTTAATTTCTGAGTAAGTTTTCTACAGACTGGAACTGAAGGCCATTTTACTTTTTCACAGACTAACATGCAATCAACATTAATTATCAAAGAAAAGAGTTAACATTCCTGTGATAAGATCAGCACAGGGTAATGAAGCAACAGAAAGCATTCTTTCAATACAGTGAACTCGTACAGGACATCAGAATTTAAGGGAAAAAAAAAAAGAAAGAAAGAAAAACAATCTCATTATTACCAGAAAGCTAAAGACTTTTGACTAGACTTCTCTTTCATTGTTTTGTCTGTCTGCAAAGTTAGGTGCAGCATACTGCATAATTGTCTCAGAGAATAAATAGTTGTGGTGCTCTCAGTGTTGTTTTTTTAAGAAGACTATGTTCAGATAGGAGATGTCCAGTTCAGTTTTCAGTGTTAATTCCTTATAAAGTACCAAGAATCCTGGTGTTTTACAAGACTGCATTATCAGTTGTTTAATCAACATGCTCTGCCAGAATATGTTGTCGTAAAAGATTTTATTCTGAAATAAAATTAAATATCATTCACATGCATTGTTAAACTCTATAATCTGATTGTTTTCATCAGTTGTCATGCATTGCATAGCAATGATTATCCACTTTGCTAGGTAACAGACTAGATTTGGTGGGATGTGGAAAAAAAGGAAATTAAAGACTTTAATTTCTCAAATTATTTTACTTCATTTAATATTAAGTGCTGATTAAACAGTTAATAAATGTAAGGCAGTTGAAAAATTATCACTTTTGAGCTTGATTCCTCCCATTGATAGAACTCTCCTTTTTTGTAGGACTGTAGACTTTAGGAGACTGTTTCTTTCACACAGAAGTGTTGAGAATGTAGTGGACATATATCAGTGTTTATATGGCTCTGGACTGCAAAGTTGTGAAATAAATTGAGTTGCCTTTGTGTACAGACTATGCACACTCAGCACAACTGTGATCTGTCTGAGTAGCGTGCAGTAGTGATTCAAGAGGTCTGGACTGCTCACGCATCCTACAAAAAGTACTCAATGCAGCTGCCAGAAATACCATCCTAGACTTAGAGTACTTTATCTCAGACTCTAAATTGTTCAGAACGTTTGGCCACACCACTCTAAATCAGATTTTTATATCAGTACTTTTATAGATTACTTCCATATTGCACTCGCAGCACAACTGACAGTGCCGTAGTTCTGAAATCTTTAGGTGGGATGAAATGCGAGTTACTGAATATGAATGCTAATAAATTGCTCATAATCTGACCAAACAAGAATACTCAAGAAATTAAGTTTCTACTAAATTACAGTGTAATGATACAAATTCTAATTTTGCAGAAGCTACTATTTTAAAAGCCAGCATGTGTCATACAATGTTTGGGATGATATCATGGTTATCCACTGCTTCAGAAAACAACTACTTGCTTGATTTATAGAATGTCTTTAAAGTATCAGAATAATCAAAAGAAAGAAGTACATTGAAGTATTTTCAAGCAGCACACCATATCCCCAACACTAGCGATTTTTAATTTCCTTTTTCAAAGTATTATTCCAATTTTATTTTTCAGATGCATATAACTGGATCTTATATTTTTCTTTCATGAAAACAAAAAAAAATGTGACTAGCATTTCTTAGTGGAAAATATGTATGCAATTCTCTTCACAGAAAGCTCTTTTTTTCTTGAATAACTTTTAAGAGAAGCTTTCAAGCAGACTAATTTTTAGTTCTAGTTTGTATCTTGTGCAGTCTGTCTTCACTGGTGAAATCGTGGATTCTTTTACCTCTCTGGTTTATCAGACTAAGGGATGTTGACCCCTCAAGCCATAAATGTTGTACTGTGGGTATAACTGCTCTTCTGGATCATGGATTCATAGAACAGTATCTAGTTTGTATCCTTACTTTGACAGAGCCTCTTCTCTCATTTCTCTCAGTCTTCAGAGACTTATTCTGCACTGGAATTTTATTCTGCAGATACTACAGAGGGATATATAGTTCCTTTAGGATCAAACCCTGCAAGATATTCCACTCATTAAAATCTTTGGAGACCATTGCTGCTTAGTATCCGGAAAGACCAGACTCTTCAGCTCCCCAAGTAAGTATAATAGAATTGGTCGGAAATTGGAATACTTCCATAGAAGCATCTTGGTCTTGGCAAAACTACAATTTTTCACAGCAAAATGGTCAATATTTTTTTCGAGTTCTAATGTATCTTCTAAAAAAAAATAATATCATTATTTTTTTCAGGAAGAGTATACATTTAGCAAAGACACCAGTTAAGGGTTTATTATTCCTTTTCTCCAAAAAATGTTCCCTTTGTTATACCTGCAATTACTCTTGGATATTTATTGTTGTGATATTGGTAATATTGATTAAAATAAGACTTAATATTAAGTCTTATTAAAATAAGAATTAGACTCTCTGTCTCCAAAAATTTTACCTCATGACACTGGAGAGGAAAAAAAAAATCTGTTTTCTGTTATGTATACTCCTTTAATATTCTGTTTCTAGAGACAGATATTCTACCAGGACATTTCTCACTATTGAAAATTTTTTGTCTGTATAGGCACTGGAAAACAAAGACCACTAATCCAGTCTGGGTATTCTGAAGTGTGATACCTGCTGCAGTTCTTCTAACCAATTGGAAGTTGTGCTACTTCAGATTTTATCTCACTCTAATAAAGATGGGTCTGCAGTTAAATATTGGCTTCAAATCAGAAAACTTTGAAAAATCAAAGGATTAGGAATGGCATTACTTAGGCTGAATAGCTTAGAGTTCTCATTATGAAAGCTTTGAGGACATGGAGATTTTCTGGAAACTGTTTCAAAGAAAAGAGTTAAAAACCCATTCTGGACCTAATTTGTTGAAAACTACATTAGGAATAACAGAAATGAAACACAATAAAAAAGGTGGTTTGTCAAAGAAAGAAAATGCAGAGCTTGAGAAGGCTCCAAAACAAAATTTGATCTTGAAAACAATGACTACAACAATAATAATAAAAAAATGTTACTGTAAAAAAAAAAAAAAGGAAATAAGAAAATATTAAAAGGTTCAATTTTAAAGGAAAATTAAGTTTTACTGAAAAGCTAAATCAATATTTTATCTCAGGTTTTGACTAGGAATATGCTGTCAGGTAAGGTAGAGAAACCCTGAAGGCTAGAAGTAACCTGTCTGTTTACCATCAGGTGGAAGGAAACCTCAGAATTCAGTGCACTCTTTGGATGAGTATGAGAGGTCAATGAAATTGTCCTTCAAATTCTGATAGAACTGATAAAAATTGTCATATATTAAAGATATATAAGCTAGTGGAAAAAATAATAAACTGTAATATGCTTACCAACAGTGAATAATGATTGACATAGTCATCATAATTTTTAAGAAATAACTCTTTACATATTTAATCTGTGTGAAGAAGTCACATATTTCCTTGGAAAATTGCTAGCTAACCTCGGAAGCCCAGAACTGTAAAATGCAAGTGTGGGCAGGATGCAGAAGGAGAACTTTAGACATCAATATGGGATACATGAAAAGGGAAAATATCTATCAAGCTCCAGGGAATTGTTTTGTGGAGTTGCAAAGGATTGGTTCTGGGGCAGAACCAATTAATAAAATTAGTTGCTTTGGTGAGAAGTAAAGAACTGTAGTTATAGAAATAGGATGGCATTTATTGTTACAAAGTCAAGGTTATTGCAATATTTTGTTATTGGCCTTTACCAGTGAGTGCCTGTCACTTACAAACAAAAGGCAGGAGAACAAAACACGATGTCCTGTCAGTATGAAATCAGTTTAAAGACCTGCCAAGTTTTACAGGTCTTGTTTACAGGATGAGTAGTATGTATCAAAGTAATACACCATGAAGAAGATGCAAAGGCTATAAATAGGAAGATAATCCTATTAGATATTACAAAACATTACTGTTATTGTACAAGGACCTGCTGACGCTCCATCTGGAATACAGGTATAAAGCGGTCACCTATATTCAAGAAAGATTAATTTGTACCAGAACAGCTGCTGAGGACTATTGAAATGCCGAAGTGAGAATTAAGCCCATTTACTCTAGCAAAAAGTAGAACTTGTAAAGGCACTGTATTGTTCTTAGTAAATATATAGTAAATAAAAACAGTGGGAGAGAAAACTCATATATAAAGTCATAAAAAAATATTGAAAGAACAAACACATTTTAACAAGAGAAGAATAACTTTTAAGAAGACTCCTAACCCTGAGATTGATAAAACTGTAGAGGTTTTTATGCAGGAACCCACAACCTATTCATAAACAAACTCAGAATCGTAGTAGTTGCTATTCAGATGTGTTGTCAGACTATTACAGCTTAAAATTTTACTTCACAAAAAAAAAAAGAAAAAAAAAAACCTCTCAAACTTGGGTAGTGCACCATCAAAATCCTATACTTCAGATGTAACATCTTTTGTTCCCTCATGTGTGTCAAAAGGGACACACACTAAACCAGACAAGAATACTGCTCCTTTCTTGATGAGGACTTGATCATTATTATTAATAAATTAACCAAGATTAATTTTAAAAATTGGGAGTTTAAAAACATTTTCTATATGATACTTTGGGACTTCCTAACCAACATAATCCTCTTACAGGATCTTCTATGATATGTACAACAAAATCAAAAGCAGGTTACTGTTTCTTTCTTGCTGGAATTTTAATGGCAGAGAGGATGTGGAAGGGACTGGAACTAGAACTGGCCTATCAGTCCCTAGCACAACATATGCCACTTGGTAAAAGTTGCCTCTGTCCCTGGGCTGCTGCAGTTTGGACCACAACAGGCAGTGAGGGTGCCACGACAAAGGCTCAGAACTCCATTTGTTGGCTATGCTCAGTGTATTCTTCTGAGCAGAAAAAACTGTGATCCTACTTACAGAAGTCAATATATTTAACTTAGTACTGAGTCAAAACGGAGACATATTCCAGTAGTTCACTCTTTCCTAAAGCAGCAAAGCTGTAATAATTATGAATATCATTGATGGAAAATTTTATTCTCTCACCCTTAAGCTTAGAGTCCATACAGCATTCATTCTAATAATCTTGTAATTCTGCCCTTATAAATAGTATTCATTATACCTCATACAAGGAGTGTCTGAAAAACACATGAACAATATAATTTAATTACGGAAATATAAAATATATTAAGGATGATAAATGTATTTTATGACCTTTAAAATTAAGCCAGGCAATATCCATATAGTTTCTGCTTTTTCATCCCTTGGTGAATGTCTGGAGCTTCAGCAAAAAATTCGAAACTGTTTTGTTGGAAACTGATTTTTATTCCACATCCGTGGGGATTTGCATTGCTGGTGCTGTGAATGATATATCAGTTTTACAGTCACCACACAAAATGCTAAGATAAGCTTTCTCCAAGTCCTGTCATACAAAATTGTATTAGAATAGACAGAAATTCATTTAATGACATATTAAAATTCATTAGCATAACTCCAGAAGGTATGGAAATCAGTAGGTGTGTTTGAAACCAAAAGGGATTAAATATAAAATTTTCTCTAACTACTAACTACACACAATATTGCATATGATAATGATATTGAATTGGCCACATTCTTAGTCACAGTTATTTACAATTTCACCATCAATAGAAATCTTTGCAAATCTCTGCCACACATTAGAATTTCAAAAATCATCAGACTGGATGACTAGGACTGTAAAATAAAGGTCATATTGAGGTTTTCTCAAATTCTGGGAGTTCATTTTTTTTTACCTTAAAGAATTCACTGCATTCATTTATTAACAGAAATCGGAACTGCAATATAGAGGACTAAATATTGTGTGGTCAGCTTGGGCTGGCTCTATTATAACTGGTTTAGAAGTCCTTTGGATTTATATCAGAAAAGACAACTTGGTGCAGAAATATTTCCATTTTTAGATATGTTTTTGGGTATGTTTTAGGTAGTGCTAATGGTAGCATATCAATTATTAAGTAATGTACAAACATTACTTATATAAACACTATCATATATTTTGACTGTTTATTCCTACTTTACTAGCATTATTTCCATTTCAGATATATTGGTGGCCAAAGTTTTAAAATCTGATCTGAATTTTATCTGATCTGATTGCCTTAGTTCAGATATCATATGTCACAGCATATGCAAGGGTAAGTTAAAATCTCTCATGGTAGTCTACAGGCTTAATTTAGCACTTGAGAAGTTGTGTTTCCCATCTGCTGAAATTTAGAAAATATATCTTTGTAATGGTATCTTTCAGCAGATGTTAAAATTGTAACTATGTAGTAATTTTTAGCTGTGAATGTCAAGAGTAGAGATAGCAGGTATGTTCCACAAGTAACAAACAATACCAGTTTTTCTTTTTTTTTTTTTCCCGATTCCTTTCTCAAGCCAAAGGCAAAAGGGTTGGATTAAGTACCACACTATTGTTGCTTAGCTGTTATTGTCCCATTGGATGACAAGGACCAGGAGAGAATTGTCATGGTGAGGACTCCTAGTGTGGTCAGGGATTATATATAATCTATAAATTAATCCTTTTCCTTTCTTAACTGGAAGCCACATTGAGGCCATCAGGCATCAAATGAATGTAACAATTTATACTGCGTAGAAGAGGAGCTATCTGAATGACTTACATAGCACAGCTATTAACTGCTCTATCCAAATGTAATTTTGACTGTGGGAATTATTTCATTTGCTAAATAAAAGTTGCTCTTCTCTTTTGCATATCTTGTGCCTGAGTCAATCTAGACTTTCTTTGACTTTGCTGTGAAAGTCTGCATTTACAGCAGACAGAAAACCATGTGTTGATCACTTACTTTTGTTATCTCATTTTTGTTATGGCATAAGTATATTACCTTTTCTCTCTGTGGATAAGCACTTCACACATGAGCTTTCTGAAGCTGTGCTGCAACAGCTTAATTCTGCTTATAACCTACTTCCAGGGTTTAAAATCTACTTGTAAATCGATTTCCATGCTGTCAGCTGAAGATCTTTCCCTGATGCCTTCTTATTCTAAGTCATGGCAAGCATACTTTTGTCTCATACTTGATACTCCTGATAATGCTACCATCTCTATAGGAAGGAAAAAGTCCCTTATCTTTTTCAGGGGATCTTGATATACATTAGTCATACTTAGGTTTTAATTGGAAAGAGCAAAACATTTTGCCATCTCTTCAAAATGAAGAGGTATTCAGTTGGAATAAATATCAAAATATCCTAAAGTCTAGAATATAAGTCCACATGAAAAAAAACATTTGAATATTTGATTGCATGCTAAATATAGTAATCACTGAGGACTGTGTAAAAAATATGATTTTTACTCTACAATCAATCCTGTGTGATTGTACACACTAAGGGAATTAATTACTGAGGGTAAAAAATATTTTTATTTCTGAGAGTTACAGAGGAGGATATGATTTTTCTATATACAATCTAACTATCAAACCCCTATACATGTAGCATTAGAGAAAGGGTTTATTCATTATTCCAGCCAAGGTTAACAATTCCTCTCCAGCATCAGGACTAGGCAGTTGGGTATCTCTTCCTTGCCACCATCCTTGAACTTGGATATTTTTCCTTTTGCTGCATAGCAAGTTGCAATGATAAACAATTTCACCTACACAGAAGGCATTCATTAACATCCCTTCTTACTACACAACCTTCTTCCCTGATGTCTGTGAAAATAAAAGGGACACTTTCATCAGCCATTAGAGCTGTACTATAGCTTTAGCTGTAACTGTGTCTGCATCCAGTAGATAGAAAGAGTTGGTCAAACATAGCTCTTGTTTCCACTGCAATTGCTCTGGAATCACAGCAGTGAAACAAGTTGAATTATGTTGATCTGTCCTTTTCTACTGTGTTCAGAATAATTATGAAGTTAGTTCCCTTCCCAATTCTCTGAAAACACTTGAAAGCCTGTTCATGCTCAGGTTGAACAAATATTTCTGCAAGCTTGATAAACAGAGCTCATACTTTCTGGGGAGACTAGACCCAAAAATAACCTAGTATCGGTCTGAGGGTAATGAAGAGGAAGAAGAGGAATATCACTTTGGGTCAAAACTAAGATACTTGAGGGAAACCTTTATAACCAAAGTTTAAAATATACCTTTTGATCCCAAATAGGGCAGAATAGTGAAGAAAGTCAGAAGGAAATTCAAGAAATAAATCCATTCAGAAGCGCAGCAGCTCAAAACAAAAGTTAACAAGGTAATAGACTATCTTTCCAACTCACAGGATATTAAAACTTCAATAAGTATAAGGCATGACCAGAAGAGATCGGGACATCTGTTTAGATGCAGTCATAGTATCACCCAGCTGGTTTTATTTTGAAGATGTCAGGGTTGCTTCCCCTCAAGGTGAATTGGAATACTGTGAATTTGTTGTTTGTGTTTCTTCCTGCTGTCCTTGAGGTTCATGTGTATCTTTAGTGTTGGAACATTATTTTCTTCTCATCTTCACAAAATTTTGCTTTTATTGATAGAAAAATGTACATGATTTGAATATGTATGAATGTGTGGTACCTAGCCCAATGGCCATGTAACTGGGACACTCAGGCACTAGTAGTATAAAAATAGAGAAGGAAATAGATTTATTCACAAGGTAATCTCTGGAGTGCACATGTATCAAACTACAAAATTTTAACTGCAAGGTCTCCCTTAGCTATAAGTCACATGTTAGTTTCACAATGGACAAATCATTTGTAGGCAGGGGTTTTCCTTTCATTAACTTTTTAAAGGATGCAATTGAACACACAGTTCAGGTTCAGACCAGATTTTGTCCTGGGGTACATTAGCTATATGCAGATAGGCATATATAAAATTTTGGCTTTAGTCTGGATTTAATTTTTGCAGTTATTCCAAAGCATAGAACAAGCCCTACTCTTATTTTTAATAAATAGTTCCAGTCTGTCCCTAATGTTGTTAGTACAGCTCATTAATATCAGCTCTCTCCTGTACCCTCTTCCACTTTCAAAATTAATTAAGCTAGTGGCACATTAACTGGAAGGAAGAGGCCACAGCTTAATTTATGCAGAAAACAATAAGAGCATAAATCAAGAGGAGTAATCCTAATGTTTTGGAATTGACCTTATGAAGGGGTACTTTGCTAAATGACAACAACATCTGTTGGAATGGAAAAAAAAAACATAACAAGTGAAAGGAACACATCCACTCTTTTCATAAATATTTTGGAAATATTGCTCGTTACTTACTGTCTCCTGTCGCATCAAGAACCCTCTTCTGTACACATTAGCCAGTCTATTTTAACATTAACAGTCAAGAGTTTCCTTCTTCCTTGTGATTTTTCAACCAAAAAAATCTTAGGATCTTTATTTGAATATAAAAATATGTAATATAATAACTGATGTGGTATTTTCCATCTCTGTCAGGTAATATTTTTAAAGTAATGTTAGCCTTCTGGACTATGTATATATATGTATACATATATATGTATATATATTTATACATGAACAGTACCACTGAATTGACTTCAAACAGCTAGAGAAAGTCGATACACTGGATATTTTCAGGTGAGCCTGGAAGAGAGCTATTTTTTTTCTGCAGCTTTCAAAACAGCTGGCAGCGCATATCAGAAAGAAATGTTAGTGAAAACTGATATTTCATTGAATTTTAATTCATATGCCACTGATTAAAAGGTGGATCACTTTCCCCTGCAGGTGAGCCAGTGTCAGATCCACAGACACAGGCAGTGTTCTGGCACTGCAGGCTGGGAGCAGGGAAGCCTGGTGGGATGCCCAGGTGTTATGCTGAGGATGCTTCCTTTGGCACAGTAGTGGAGAAGGTTTTCCATTGCAGGGTTTAGGGTGCTACATGGCTCCAGCTCTTTGCTCATTCTGTGCTGCTACAGGGTTATGAACCTCAGTGCTACAGGGGCAGCGCCTCACAGCAGGGAAGGAGTAAGGGATCCCTGCAGTTCAAGCACAACCTGAAAGGTGTTGGGACCTGAGTTTTCATCAGTCTGTCCTCCTGAGGCCAAGGACTAGGATGCAATTACACATCTCCAAGGGTCACTGTTGACTTTTCAGATTTATTTCTATATGCAACCTGCATCTACTCTCACCTGTTATCCCTCTAAAGGAAGAAGATGTCTGGTTTGTAATTAAAACTCTTTGGATGATGTGTCAGACAGATGCATAGCAACCCTTGGGGGCTGACTTTGGTCACACATTCTGAATATACCACTGATTCATATTTAAAATAATAATTTGAGAGACCTTTCTTCCCATGCCTTTCTTCTCACATGCCTTGGCAAGTCTGTGAGATCTGGTTATGTTCAGTTTGGCTCCTTGTGATCTATCTTTTGTGATTTAGTTTAGGTGAGAAGTTAGATTACCTTTCCCCTCTTTCCCATGACACAGTCCTCTCTTTCTCTTACCCTTGGCCCCATGTCATCTGCCCATCCACCTGGATTCCTGCTCAGTTTCTCAACTTCTGAAAGCATTGGTGATATCTACAGAATACACTGGAAAAAAATACAAAGCAGATGCGACAATTTTGACTCTTCATTGGCAGAAAGTATTTGGGAAAATTATTGTCATGGTTACCAAGCTAAAAGACACCTTTCAGGACCCCTTCCTTGCAGGGTGTCACTGAGTGCACCCACTCAGCTGTGTGACCTTCAGCAGAGTACACTACAGAAATATCACTCAGATCAAGCCTGAGTTACCTTTGGGTACAAATTTGAATTAATGTAGGAGGCTTAAGGTTTCCCTTCAAGGGCTTCTTTCTGGGAGACTGTGGCAAAAGTTGACTGAAGCAATTAAAAGAGCTTTTTCCAAACAAAGCATATTCTATTTGTTCCTCAAAGGTATCAAACATTTAGAAGAACGAAGGCTGATTTCTGATGCACTGGTATTATTTAGAGCTTTTAATGCTGCTGCCAGCTTAGCCAGCTCCCACTCTTACGGAGTCATCCCAAAGTGCTTATCACTTCACTCTTCTAGCAGCCTTCCAGCCCATGATGTTCCTCCTCTTTAGAGAAAGTGATTTGGATTGTGTCTGGTTCCTTGTGTGTTCTTTAATATAGCCTTGAGACTAATAAAACTGCATGCAACAGCTAATAAGCTGTCTTGCCCTTATGATGATACATTATCTTGCCGCTGCTTTTACTGGGTCTACTCATGCATACTGCCACTTCTAAGAAGCTACCAGGACTTCTAAGCTCAGAATCTTGCTTATACTTGAGGAAACCCAAAACAGAGTTAAAAACATCTTTTAAAATAGAATATATTGTGAGTAGTTAAGAGAGACAGAATGAAGGGCATCACAAACGCCTATCCTAAAGGGCAGATTCTTTCTTCTAGGGTTTCCTTCGGGCTGGCTGCCCTTCAGGGACTTACTGTTCTGTGGACACCCAATCCACAAGCAGCTCCATAATGCATTATCTGCTTCCAAAAACATCACTTTTTCCCTCCCATCATGTCTTGGAGTTACCTTTGTGCCATCCTTTACACCTGTCATGGTTGCCCAGTATTTGCAATGCCCACTCTACCCTGTGAGACACATCCTGCCCTGGGGAAGCTTCCTTTTCTAGCATATTCAGCCAGCACCCCCAGCATGCCAGGGCAGGGAGTGGGACAAGTGACTAAAAAACACCCCTTTTTATTCAGGCACTTACACCTAATCCAAGCATTCCTTATTAAAGGAAGTTTGAACAGCCAACAGAAAGAGCAAATGCCACATATCATGGTCCTAAAAAGAGAAAAAATAAACTTGAGCATATACATATAGGTGCTCGTGTAAAAATATATACATATATATATATTGCACATATCCAAAACTAGATATATTTATATACCTTCAGAATTCAGAAGCAAAAATTAATAACAGTAGGTGAGATGAAATATTTTTGTGATATGAGACACAATAATTTTATTTCTATTTTGAAAATATTTGCTGAAAATAAAAAATTTTATAAAGAGTCTGAATGTATACCATTCACAGAACTGAAAGATATATATGCTGATGCTGTTGACAACCATAGTCCAGATAGTCTCACATAGTCCAGATGTTTGATTTTGTATATCCTTCCCATACCTACTCCCCATAGTGCTTTACTCAATTCAGAATTGCCTTCTGACATGTCAGATTTCATGTACCTCCAGAGTGTGCTAAGTACCGTGTAATGCAATTCACCAAGTGATGCTTTTCTAATTAAATATTCAATGGTCAAAAGAGACAAAGCACTTCTTCTTAATTGTGGGACATATTTAATTGAAATTCTTGTTCTGAGTAAGATTTTAATGTCTCAAATCCAAACACTGTTCTGGAAGATATTTAAAAGGCAGTATTTGCTCAGTATCTGTGATTAATGCAGGTCACTAGGCTCAGAAGACAAAGTCTGTCAAACTTGGGGGAACGAATGAAATACCACTAAAAGCCATCAGCTTCTAGAGCTGGTTTCCTTGATTAATATCCAATACTTACAGGGTCACAGTCAAAGGGGGATACTGAGTGTAACCACCTCAAAATACATCATAATGTGCTAGGAAGGAGTCCCTGTTACAATATGGGATTAATCCCTTTCAAGCAGGAGAAAAAATTGATTTTGTGCCTCCATCAACCAAGATGAATGCTGTAGCCAAGTAAGAAGAGAAAGAAACAGGATCTGTATCACTTGCAAGTCTTTTGGGTTTGTTTATGTTTTTGTGGTAGAAGCTATCAAAGAATTTTGAGTGAACTGGAAAATTTTTAAAGAATTATTTTATCAAGAAGGAAAAATTTCTTTTTACACCAAAGCTCCTATACTGAATATAGGCATTTAACCAACTTTCCCCTGAAAAGCTGGTCTATCCGTTCTTAAATTTTATGCAACAGGACACCTAAGGCTGACTCGTGTCAGCTGCCTACCCTGCCTTTCAGTCTTCATAAACTGCTCTTAACTATTAAGGCAGCCTACGGCAATACACAGTTGGAACACTGTAAATCATGTAAAATTCACAAAGTTAAGGCAGTCTCCCAGATAATCTCATCCATAAAAAATAATGCTCCTTCATTAAGAGAGAATCCATAAACCTGAAAGTTATATATTAGTGCACTAAATGGTTTTGTATAGAATTCATATTACACTGAAACCTTTGAATTTCTAGCTTTCTAATGTTAAGTAATAATGAAATAAGAACAAAGCACCATTTTAAAACTTTCAATTTGAAGTTATGCATTAACTGTAATGAGACATCTAGTGAACTTCTTGAAAATTTAATATTCATGACTTAAGTTATGAAAAATATGACTTAAGTTTCAAGTAACTTCTAGCACTCACAATTACACATACCTACTGACTCCCACTCACCACTGCTGATCAGCATGTTATGAATAACTCCTCATTGAGACGTACCAGGTAGGAGACATTTGAGGATTAATGTTTATGAACAAGCATTTAAATGAATGAAAATACAATATCTACAGCACCTAAACTTCTGACCTTCACATTTCAACTTCTACCAGGTTTTTGTATTCTAACAAAAATGAATGTTTTAAGATGTATCTTGTTTTTTAAATAGATGCTGCTTTGTTTATATACAGATTCTTACTGTAAAATATGTTTTTCCAACTAGAAAAAGCTGAACTGGTTTCAGCCAACCAGTCAACCAAAACTTTTCAGCCAAACCTAGCATAAGTTCTTTGAGCCCAAACAGAAGATTGAAATGTGATAATATTGGACGGGGAGCTGTAAGGCTGCAACTCAGTTGTCACTGTAACAATAGCTTTTACTGTGGAGAAAACAGCAATAATAGTAAATTTCATTTATGAAGTGCTGCTCTCAGAGTTCCAGAGAGTTCTGCATCCAAAGCAAGTAGAAGGAACACAGGAAATAGTTCTTTCAAATTCTGCTTTAAAAAGCCAAATCCTCAATCAGATTTACAAATATAAATAGGAATTTCATTTCATTGTAAAACCACACAGAAGAAGCTCAGACATCCACAGTCTTTAAAGTATATTTAGGACAAAATCATGAATTAGGATATTCTGACCTAAAAGGTATACTAATAGGAAAGAGAATAAAATAAAAATTGAAGAACTAGGACCCAATACTGCCAGAGTCCCTATAAATAAGAAAAAATGTTTCAAAATTAAAAAGTTAACCGAAAGAAGAAGGAAACCATTAATGTATTTTTACATTTTCATGTATTTTTCTTATATCCATAATTCTGAAGCAAAATCTTTAACTTAGAAAAACATATATATATATATATATGTATATTTAGTCTGGTCTATTGTTTTGAAATAGAATTTTTTTATTTTTTTTTTACTTATGATTCCAAAGATTTGTTGCTTTGGCCTTAGAGAGCAGCCATATATTAAGAAAAAAAGTATGTTCTTTTCTATGATGGGAACAGAACATGGACTTCTGCTGCTGCACATGTATTCAGATTTCTACCCTGAAAGAATCAAATTTATTTCTTGCTATGGGAAACAGACAAGATCAGTATGCTGTGATAGAGACAGATAGCTCTGACTCTTGAGACTGCTGCTCTGGCTTCCAATGGCAAGCCCTCAGTGAAACAATAAAATCCTCTTGAGGGCTCTCAAAAGGGAAAGGAGGAGACTGGTGGTGTATGGAATGGCTCTCTGCTGACAGTAAGCCTGTTTTGGTGTGCTTTTTCCCAATGACTAGGATGAAGTTCTGTCTGGTAACAGCTCCCAGACTCTCCCATGTCTTTTCTTTCTTATGGATTATTGTATGTCAGTGGTGTAAAGCGGCTATGAATGAGATGTGGAATTTAAGCAGTACACAAAAGGTTTTACCATGACCAAATCCTAATCCATGACAAAACCTGGTTGTGTGCCATAATCTGGAATTTTTTAGTGGTATCAGTTGCAAGCAGCTATAATCACAAGGATTTTACATCCTGTCATCACTTTGTCTAAGTCACTTTATCTAGGCAAGTCCATACTTGTTTTCTAAGTGAAAATTTCCATCACAAAATCACTACTTATTCATCACTGAATAAAAATTTTATAACTCTGATACACTGTAGATACAGAGCTCCTGTACTCTGTTTGTTTGGTTTTTATGAAAGTTAAGGAATAAAAAAACACCTTTTAAAGCACATAACTGAATATTGTACTTTGAGTCTTTCTTTATGAGAATCTATATTACAGGGGTAAACAAGACATCAGAGGGTGTACCATAGCAGAAGACACACCAGCAGAAGTGGGTATTACTTACTACTTTAGGTTAATTATATCTATTCACAAAGATAAATCACTATAGCAGAAGAATCTTGAGATTGAATTGGAAATCAACATTTCTAAATGTAACAATGAAGTAGATCATGTGTTATGTTATAGTTGCATTAATCAAATAGTCAAAAAATAAAGCCTCTGGCCTCACTCAGTGTCCAAAAAAAAAACCCAATCCAAAAATACAGGTATTCTTCTTCAGGGTGTGCAGTCAACTACCAGTGATAGCTGCAAAGGGATAGAAACTTCATCATATAATGAAACACAGGAAAGAGATAGAATGCTAAAGCCAAATGCCAAAGGTAAGACCAACATCAATTCACAAAATAAGCATTAAACTATGTCATGTCTATACTGCTTTAGAGAAGGCTACAGCAGTTCATATGCTGTAATAAACAAGGCAAAGTTTCAGTCACAATTTAGTCCAGGCTCCCAAACATTCAATGTGATAGCTCATTCAGCTACCAGTTTATCCTGCATTTCTTTACCTGTTCCCATTTCTTTATCTTTCAGAAATATATCCAGTGCTCAATTGTCATTGCTCAAAAATAAGTATATGTCTTTCATTTTGCTTAATTTAAAGCTTCTTTAGACAGTCCCAGCATTTATTGTTAACAGTGTAAATGAAATTACATTTTTATATGGTCATCCTCTATTTCTAGATGAGAAACAGTTCTACTTGCTCAGTGCTGAAAGCCATTGCTCATGGTATTTGAAACATAAGGTTTGTGGTGTTTTTATAGCTGACCTCAGGCAAAAAAGTCCTTAGAGTGTGAGTGGTTAACAGAAAAGCTGCAGATTGGCACCAACTGGATGATAAATATAAAAGTGTTGTCCTTTGAGTCTGCACTTTAATAAAGCACAGTGAGAAAAGGTCTATCAATTTTCCTTTACTAAGATCTTGCTTGACAGGTAGTAAGTCATGTGCTTTTGGAGTTGAGCCTTACCAGGTGCTGCCATGTAGCCTCCATGATGAAAGAGAAGAGTGTGTATACACAACTTTAGAGTATAAAGAAGTTTCAGGGAGCTGCTTGGCCAAGCACTGTCATGCTCACCTTCCCTGATACAGCCCACTGAGACTACAGAGCTCATCAAACAGATGCCAGGAAGGTGACCCCCAGGGCAGAAGTGGTAGCCTCAGTACATGCATGTGACTGGTCCTGGATGTTGCTGCTGTCTCCCATCAACACAGTTCTGACAGCTCAACCCAACAATGCCCAGCAAAACTAATTAGCTTTCTTGCTTCTCTTTTGGGCTTTATACGATTCATTGCTTTTGGCTTTCCTTGAGCTTTTTAATGACTGTGTCTTAGCAATCCTATTGCTGTAACTTTTACTTTTTTTGTGCCTTTACAGACTGTCTCATGGCTCTTTCTACCCAGTATGAGTTAAGATTACACATCTAAAGCACATCAGGGCTGGACCATATGTCCTTCATACCCACACAACTTAACCCCTGGGACCAGGGGAGCACAGGGCAGAGATTTCAGGGAAAGGATTTAGTCAGAGATCTTTGAGATCTGCAGGAACAGAGCTGATGTGGAAGCAGTAAGTTTTGCAAACCTCAGAAATAATGACATATTCCTCACTGATATACTTGTTCATTTATCTAATACCTACTTGTTCATTTGTATACAGGCAATTTTTTTATGAACAAGCTTCATAATAACTTTGTCTCTCACACACATATAAAAAAGAACCAGTTGCAGCAATTGAGATCATGAATAGAGATAAAACAGATTGCACAGCATTTGCATGTTTTACTCAAAGTTATTTCTTGTTAAATAATTCTTATCCTAAAATCTGCCTCAGTCTTCTATGAAATATTACAAAACTGTACCTTCATGAATCAAAAAATATTTTTCTTAATGGTCCAGGAGAGTAGTATAAGACTAAAGCCAAACATTATCCAATTAATTATGAAAAAATAACAATTAACTGTTTCAAAATGTTGCATATTTTAAAAAATGAATAGAACCATCTTTGTTTATGAGAAAAAGCCAATCAGATCACTTTTCCAAGCAATATGTTTTACAAATTGTGCCTAAAGACAGTAAAAATAGTTGTCCTCAAAAATAAAATCAGAAATGCAGAAGTAGCAAAACCGCTATTGCTTTGTACTGTGTTAATGGTGATTTTCATTTCCAAACCAGCACAGTGGTTGTTCACTTCTTCATCTGAATAATGAGCAAAATGCCCACTGACCTTTCTGCATTCTGCCTGTAGTCAAGAAGCAAAGATGGCATTGTATTGCTCTCTGGTTCACGGAGTGGTCAAATTTGGTGGCCCATGTCCGTATTTTAACCCCTGTTACAAGTACATATTTCAAAACATGAGAAATTCTGTTTTATCAAGCTTTCTGAAACACTAACACAGGACTTATTAAGTGAATAATGGGGGGTTTTATGTGAGTAATGGCACCCCTCCGTGAACTGCTAAAGTCATGTACAAAATGTTCCCCACATGCCTCATTGATATAGGCCATTTGATTGCAAATGTGCTCTTTGATATTAATCAGTAGCTTGTTAATCTTAATATCATCATGTGTCATCATTGGACATTTCCATTAAGTAAACAATATAACAAGGAACTTTTTCCATAGA